>JAPMOR010100476.1:710141-814595 GCA_026543865.1 Argiope aurantia | reverse complement strand
TGTGTGTGTGTGTGTGTGTGTGTGTGTGTGTGTGTGTGTGTGTGTGTTGGCTCTCTACAGGCCAGACCATTCAACTTACAGCTACCAAATTTGGCACGTGTTTACCTTGGAGGTCGGAAATGTGTACCTGGGGTTAATTTTTTCGAATTTTTAATTATTATTTTATTTATTTAAAAATTAAACGAAACTTTGGCGTGATTCTGCTATAACTTCCGAAAATATTACCGCACGAAAAAGATTTTTACATGAAGTTAAAGATCAAAATTTTATCTTTTAAATGATACCAATATTTTAACCTTAAAATTAAAATTCTATTTTTAAAGAATTTTTAAATAAATATTTTAACTATAATTTTCAACAACTTTTTTCATACAAAATAAAAATAAAATTTAAGCACGTTTCGCATTCATGGGAAAAAAATAGCTTTTTTCAAAGTGTTGCCATCACATTGATTAAAGCTCCAATTAAAAATAAATTAAATCTTTTTGGAAATGAAATCGTCTGTAGGAAATGAAACAAATAAAAAGTATTATTTTTTTTCTAAAAAATAAATTCAAGAAAAATTATTTTATGATCTTTTACACTCACTATATTATTAATCCAATAAATCAGTTTTATTTTAAGGCAAGTTTTGTTTAATATAAACAGGATATTCATTCAAGTCAGGGCCACACAGCTAATTTGTAAACCTTTAGTAAGACACAGATCTGCTAAAATGGTATAAAGGGAAAATTATTATATTTTATGTAACTTGATTCAATAAATGCTCTAATAAATAACGAATTTTTGATTTTACATTATCTGTGGAAATAACGGAAATGCTGTGGAAATAACGATTAACAAAATGTTCCTGAAACACTAATATTTTAAATAAAAAGAGTTAATTTCCAATCAACTAAATCAATCACTTAAACTGACTGATTAATGAAAATTTGAATATCAGTATTCCATAAAAAAAGAGGATAATTTTAGATTTTCCATCGATCACTTCAAAGAAAATACGCCAATCAATACGCAGGTTTCTGAAGATTAATTAGCCTAAGATAATGAAAATGTTGAGTTTTTCTAAATTTTGAAGGCAAAACTGAAAACTGAATTTTATGCTGAATCTGAGAAATTTTTGTTGAAATATTCTTTGAGATATTACATAAATTATGAAAAATATTTTGTAGTTCACATAAGACTTACATACCGAGCGATTCTGTTTGCAATACTCATATTCAATAATAATAATAATAAATAAATAGCAATAAAGATGATAAATAAAATAAAACGCTTGGTTTTATTAAAAAAATGTCTTTATGCTAATTGCAATTTCATCATTTCCACTTTAAATTAAAGTTGAATTTTTACCGGAAAGGGCAACAAATTAGCAAAATATATATATAGTAAATTGAACGAAACGATCTAAGCAACAGTATAAGTTTGGTATGACTCAAAATTTGAAGATTAAAAAGATTTTCTTTGAGAATCTATTAAGAGACCAGTTACTTAAAATATTTAATTGAAAATTGTAGTGAGCGGTAATGCTGGCGAACCGGCTGGTCGCCAAAGGCGGCTAGTAATATATAAAAAAAAAAACGCAATATTATACATCGGATTTTAATTGGCTTTATGCATTGAGAATAAAGAAGCGAATTTGAAATAGTTATTTTTAAGTTTTATTTAAGAGCGAGTAAATAAATCTAAATACTTTGTTTGCTTGTTTTTAAAAGTATAATCATGGAAATAAAGGTAAGAGATATAAAATTCACTTCATTACCTTTACGCATAATAAAACAATCCCCTTTATATCATTTGTATATCCTCAGCCGAGTTGCATTACATTTCATATTCGGTGAATTCCTAATGCGTGCGAGTTTCTTAAAGAAATAAATTATGAGGGGTTTTCATGCAAAAATTTCAAGATATCAGAATAAATATGAAGACGGTTCCTTGAACAAATATTACATGTTTTTAAAGAAGATACTCTAATGAATCATATGGCATATACACTTATTTTAAAATTTGTAGACAGAAAAGTAAGAGAAGTTTTTTGAAAACTCTTGGATATACTACAAAGCTGTGATATTTTTTTCTTTAATTTTTTATTAAATATTTTTGTTTTGTTTTTTCCTTTCAAGATCTAATTTCACTGCACTGCCTGGCCTTTGTTCATGAGTAAAATCAAAGTTCTTATTTTGAGGTTCTCATGTTAAAATATTAAGTGAATGTCTATGTGATCCTCTCAAAAATAAATAGAAAAAAATGTTTATCTATTTAGAAAAAATAAGCGGAAAAATGTAATATTAGTAGTAAAATTCATTACCAGTTATTTATTTTAGAACATGATTTGCAACTCTAATGTTAAATATGCAAGACAAATAATTTTATGGCACATTTTAATAAAATATCGTCTACATAAATTTGAAAAACATTCTCTGAATCCTCATATTTTTTCAACAGTTTATTTAAATTGATAAAATGTATATTTGATTTATATTAAATATTCCAAGAAGAAATATGATCTGTGCTATATACATATTATACAACAAAGTATCATAAAAAGTAGAGTTATTTTTTGTTACATTTGCTAGATACAATTTTTGATATTGCATGCTAACAATAACGTAATTACTATTAACTAGAAGTATTCTTATAGAACTAAAAATTTTCATTTGGAGGAAAAATAGAATATAAATACATTATAAAATCAAAAGTATTCGGTTAATTTAAAATTTACACATTTCTTCGAATTTCTTAAACAAATTGTATAAATTTCTGAACCGCTACCATATAAAGTCTATGCCGAAATGTCGGTATTACAGTGAGATTCGATCATTTTGGCATAAAGAGAATCTACCAGACATTGATGAGGAAGAAAATGATGTGAACTCATTCTTTTCACAGAAAGCTGGTGATGATTTGCTTTCATCAATGTTTTGCTTGCTGTGCGTAACATTTATAAGCATTTTAGTAAAATATATTCATTCTCATTCTCACTCATATTTATTTCCCTCATATATTTATTTTTTAAAAACTTTAAATGTGTAATTTTTCAGCAGGCTTTCTGCTAAAACATCCAGAAATTTCTACCAAATTATACGAAAGCTGCATTATACATGATAACATGAGTGTTACATTAGAATACAAAGTGTATACTTTGAATATTCGAGGAAACAGAAATATTTGTAATTAATATTGTTTAATTGATCATGTGAATAAAAACCAGCATATTCTTTTCTTCCATTATCTCAAAGTCAGATATAGGGCAGATTATGTATACATTATAATGGAACAAACTTAAAAATCAGAAATACGTTGCCACTGTAGCAAGCTGAATTTCAATGGCTCTCAAATAAACTCAAAAGTTAAATCTTTTCTTTTTCAAAAATTGATATTTTAAAACTTGAATCCTTGAATAATCATACTGAATTGTTTAAAAATATTTTAAATGCCCCTTTTTATTTATAAATTAAGTAAGTAATTATAATAGCAATAAATGAGAATATAAATATCAAAATACTTATGCTAATGAATTACTTGCATCAATGTTAGAATAGCTACGCGAAACTTGGTATATATTATATGATTATAAGTATTTTAAATCAGTCTTTTTCGCGAGTAATCTTCCTCTTCAAGAAATCTTTATGCTTTGCCATCCTGTAAACAACTGATATCAATAAATATTTGATATGGAGTCATCAGATCCACTGTAAATTTCAGTGATGGAAGCACAATGGCCTTTGGCTGTTCCACACAAGTTGGACTTTATTTTCTTTTCCTTTTGGAGGAAACGCCGAAGCTAGTAACCTATAATTTAAACAATTTCAGAATTGTTGTTACAAGGTTGTAAATGACTGAGAAGGGTCTCTGTATATTTCAACCCGACTTGTACTTTTCCAAAAGTACTAATTGCGCAGATCTCACTTGTTCATACGAATATGGGAGAAGTGAACCTACTTGCTCAGATTCTAAAGCTCAATATCCAAATTTTTTGTTGGATGAATTAAAATGTCTAATTCATTCATCTGGATGAATTCGAGAACTGGCTCCCATATCATACGTCAGTGACAGAGTTAATCATTCTCGATAGCAAAAATAGTTTACAATAGTTTAGCAGAAATAGTAGTTACAGTTTCAACAGATAAATACCAAAGCATATGAACAGCTTTCACCATGGCATAGCAGTTGTCATTACATTTATTTGTGATCTTACTTCATATTAGTAATTGACGTACATGCTAGACATAAAATCTTTCAAATATTTTTAATTACACAAGATGATATTTAAAGTCATTTTAAGCCCTCATTAAAAACGACATTTCGTATAGGCAGGGATATAACGTGTGATTTATCGAGATAGGTTACAGCACACTAGTTTAACTTGGTAAAAAGATTTGATAACAAGCGAGAATACATTTTGCAATTTTAAGATGAAGCCTTTTTCAAGTCTCTGAAAGTTCAACATTTTATCGCAAATATCTCCTATTTTACCAGTAACTCCATGAAACTTTTGCCTTTGTTTTTATTATGGTATAGCATTTTGTAACTTCCTTTTTCGCCGCTAGGAACACTGCAACCTGTCTCGGTAAATTCAAAATCACTTTATTATAGGTAATGCTATATTTTTTGGCTGTTCGAAACGCTGTTTTGGGTTTGATAAATTCAGTTTGACGTAGAAAGAATTTAAAGGGCTTAAAAGACTTCAGCAATCACCTTTTATATTGTATCAAATTACTTCGTAATTCTAATACTTACGTACTTTTAATTCTTATAATTTTAACATATACTATTTATTATTATTTACTATCTATAATGTACTGCACTTTAAATCGTGCCATATTCTATAAGTATACAAGGAAATTTCTAATGAATTTTACATAAACAGTTAATAAATATATTACTGCAAATATTTATATTTCCACGAATATTCCAATTTTTTTAAAAATTTTAATGCCATGTTCTGTTTTGTATATTTTTACGTATTCTTTAACACTCCTCCCTTTTGGTTGAAAACTTCGATTGTAATAAATAAAAATGCCCGTGATAATTTGGATTTAATTTTAAAGTAAAAGTTTTCTACATGCTGCACACAACAACAACAAAAAAACCACAGATGAAAGTTCTAAATCATTATTAATTGTTTGAAATAAGGGGAGAAAAAATCATTCTCCTTCATCAATTTTTGAATGGTCTTAAAAATACCTTAGTGATTGAATATTTATTGGTAGTTATCAGTTCAAGTATATGCTTGCACAAAATCGAAACTTTTTGCAAAAAAATTTCAACAAAATTTTACAGTCCCTCTGCTAACACATACACACACACGAAAGTATCCGAAACATTTAATCAGATACTATTCAAGTAATCAAGTTTTTTTTTTTTTTTTTGGTTACATAAGAGGCATAAAAATATAAAATTTGGTAATTATCGGTTGTAGAAAGTGGTCCTTTTATTACAAACTCAACCTTGAATTTCCACACCAGATAACCATTAGTAGGGCATTTGAGGGTCAACATATTTCACATTCGTCAGCTCTGATCACATGATGGTTTTTTATAAGGAATTTGATAATCAAATTAGATCACAAAGAAGATGAGATTGCCAAAGCGTTACTGTATTCGAGGTTCAAAGAAATTTGGCTCATCATAAAAAAAGGTCACACCTTTATCAAATCATTGCCATCTGCCAACGAAAATTAAGCTGCTTAATTAATTTATCAATGGTGAATTCGAGATATCCTCTTTTCTTTTCCCTGATCTTGATCACTCACACACACACACAAAGTGAGAATGTCGAAAAGCAATTATTACGTTCGCTAATTCGACATTCAAGCTCTTAGAAAGATTACACACAAATAAATAAATAAAAAAAATTGTGAATGCCATCAGATCATTACCATTTGCCAACAAAGACGAAGTAGACAAATTTAGAGCTCTTTCGACAATGACATGGCATTGATGAGTAACTCATCAGAATTAAATCCTATTTATCATTGTTAAGAATTATTTTGCCGCGTTTCGTGCATTTAAAACTATGAGAATAAAGTGTATGGAATTCAAAATGAAATCTGTAAGCGCAATCACAAATAAAAGTATTTAAGGAATTATATATTATCAGGAATCCGATAGTAAAAATGCAATAATTCTCTTTATCAGCAACGGAAATGGCAATTTTAAACAAGATAAAAAATGGACCAAAGCATTCAGATGTAATATTGCAACATTTAGATTAATCTCTTTATTAATTTATTCATTTTGGTATGGTTACAAATAATTTGTGTTGATGGAAAAATAATAAATTTCTGGTAGATAAGAAAAATTAAATAATATTTTTAAAAAATTCTAGTCTCGTTTTCAGACTGTAGGCAGAATGAGGTTTAATTAAAAAATGCTTTTGAGATTTATGTGTTTAGAGAAAGGCAAATGATTTTTAGAACTGATTAGCGTAGTGTTCATTTTTTGTATCTATTTTGAAAAAATAAACTAAAACGAAGATATTAATACAAAAAAGATAAAAATTACTACCTTAGGTTGATTTAGGGTTTTAATGGATGTAATAGAATATGAATACTGCCAAACAATTTGTCCTTTAAATGATAAAAACTAGACTTTCTAATTATTTTCTACATAATAATATAAATATATTCTATATAAAAATATATAATAAATATAAATAATATACATATAATATATATACATAATAAAATATAAATAAATTACCTGCTTTTTAATCCTGTATTTATAATTCTGTCTTTTTTTCTTAAAATGAAAGACTGCAATAAAAGTATTAAATAAAACACTATAGTATGCATGCATTTGTGAAAAGGTCTATAAATTAATAATATACGCTACATTCTATCTGAACTTCTGAGCGCGCTTGCATTTATAGTATTAAATAGAATTTAAACAGTTGTGTGCGATAAAATTTCGTTTTAAAAATGATTCTTCAGATCAAGAGAAGGAAAAGTTATATCCTCTCCTAACAAAATTTTTATAAAAATGGTAACAAATTTCAGAATTTAACAAATGGTTTCCCGAACATCAAGTTGCATGTTTCGTATCTCCACTGAACTGGGGCAGCAAAGGTAGCAGTAAAAAAGTTGTGAAATATTAGGCCCCGCACAAAGCAGAGTTTGTCAAAGTCAGCCAGCAGCGCTCTGAGCATGTCTAAACCCCTTTGGCACCTGAGAAAATCGGTCTCCTATGCGGCTGGGGAGCAGATAAAGACTGCTGGAAAATTTTCTAAGTGATATCAGAAAACTTTTTCCAATAGCTAAAGGGCTGAGAAAAGCGGTAAAAAGTAGACCAAGAAACACACTAAAAAAGGTAGGCAGAGTATGTCAGTCAAAAAATCTTGGCCAAAATATCGGCATTTAAAGACATAATGATGGATTAGGTCTTATCTCTTAACCCCCTGCAGCAAACTTTTTTTTCTTCTCTCTCTTTTCCGAAGAACGGGCTGAGAGCGGTATCTATACCCCTGCTTGCAGTTGCCGGAGCCTATCCAGGGGAATAGCTCACTGCGAGGCAGTTTTCTATCGAAAGTTCGATCATGTTACGCTGAGAAGAGGGAAAAAATAATAACGGTCGACATGCTTCTAGTGAATTGTGCAGGTGAGGGAATAGCAAAGCCGTGTGGAGTAAGCGATAGTCAAAATGTAGTGCCAAGATAATGCTCAGTCAATGCCCAAGGCTCGTGGCTTCTCAAGTCGACTCAAACGATAGAGAAGATTTCAGAGCAATTTTTTTTTCTCTGTTTAGCTCCTTCGAAAAGAAATACTTTAAATCGTTTCATTTTTCACCTTAAGGCGGAGTGTTTTAAAAGTTGTTATTGCTTTAAAGACTGTGATAATAAGTTTTGTAAGAAGAAAAACCGAGCAAAACGGGAGTTGTAAATATCGATGAAGATTGGAAGAGAGGAGGGGGGTGGGGGTCGACAGTGGAAGCTGAACAGTGCTCTTGGCTTCATGTTAGGGGGAGAATGGGCTCTTGTCTTCAATAAGAACCACTTATGTTTTCGTTTATCAAATATCGATTTGAACTTATATCTCAGAAGTGGTATTAAATGCTATTTGGTTTACTCTATACTTTTTTTGAGTGTTTTTACTGCTGAATTTTGAATAATGTAGTAGCTCCTTTGTAGCTTGAAAAGCACAGGATTCTATTTCTGTTATCTACATTGTGCTTAACTGGATAAAAACTTTGATTTCAATAAAAAAAAATCCCATTCGTAATTTGATCATACTTTATTGCATCAAAAAATACCCTATATATAAATACATATCTAAAATAAATAATAAAAACAGGATATTCGGAAATTTTAGTTTATTTTATATTTTTTAATCATCTGTTAACATCTGAATCATAATTTCGAGTTATGCAGGAATACGCGCATAGAATACAACTGCTGTCTTCTTGCAAAAAATTATAAATTGTATCCGCATATTACGTCAATTTTTCTAAATTTTACTTGATAAAATCCTCAGATTGAAAATTGAACATTTTCGTTTCTTAATTAGACTACAATTACTATATTACTATTTCAGTCTTAGAATAAAACATTTCTCCATACTCACAATTCGTTTCAGTCTAAATAAGGTCTTCGCTATCTATTTTTAACAAAAAAATAACTTTCCTTGATCGAACTTACACATATAAGTAATGAACAAAAACAGAGAAGAAAAATTTTATTTATATAATCCCCTTACTGTTAGTTTCATTTATTGACTATCTTCAATATTTTTTAATATTTTTCATTTCATAATATTCGATCTTTGTAATTACAGTGAAAAGATCCATGTGAAAAATTAAAATTTCATTTAGTTTTTGTCGATTTCTATTTTCTTCATTAGAAATAATGGAGATCTAAAAGAAGTTATTTATTACTTTAATATTTTTTAATGTATATAGAGAATAAAAGTCACTTTTTCTACAGTCATTTATAGTTTAGTTCTATTTAATTATGTTACTCATTTCCATTTATTATGTTACTCATTTCCAATTTATCTTCCTGTTTTCATCATATATTTCATATTCCCTAACTCTGTTTCAAAAGAACATAGAATTAGACTTGTTAAAAATTTATTTTTAACAGAAATGCCAAAAACTTTTTATAAAAGAATATGTTAACTGTATCAAATCTAATTTTTACTATAAGTCATTTTTTAAACCTTAAATATAAAATTTCATATAAAAATTAGCGTTGATATTGTAAGAAGAAATATCACTGTATCAGCTGTGATCGTCTGTTATGACAATAGTTTAAGTTATAGACTCTGAACCTTAAAATTTAAAACTCGCTGCCTACTTAAGCTGAATTAAAATTTTGCTTCCACACACACACACACACACAAAAGTGAGAAGATAAGGGTTAGGAAATCACTGTATTACAATTTGGAAATCATAAATTTGTCTTTTAATTCAATAATTTTCGATAATAAGCAGAAATTAATATCAGGACAAGAAATGTTACAAAACAAGCAATTATAATAGTTTGAAGAATTAGAAATTTAACATAACCACTTTCGTCTCACAGAAAAGATGCCACACTTTCTAAAACTCACTAAAAATTTAATTCTTCTCAAAAGACATTTGGCAACTGTCGATACAAAAAACATCTTACCTTAAACAAATATGAACAAACTTGGAAGAAAATATGGTTAACTTCATAAAATAATGAATTTTGTCAAACAAATTAAATTATAAATATTGTGAAATAAAATAAGTAGAATTAATTGAATAATATACTGGATAAATTTTTACAAAAAGTGATTGAGGGAAAATAAAAATATTGTAGAATTACTAGATAAAACAAAATTATTTGATAATAGGAATAATAAAATTCAATGGCCAAAACTCAGAAATCCTAATTGCCACAGAAATGTATAACGTCTGCATAAATTTTTGCATTGTGAATTATTCACAGCAGCCTATCAGAAATAATTCATGAAAATAAGTAACCAATGAAATGAGATCGAAGCCCCAATGAATTTCGATACCGGGGACGTAACATAAGCGCCCCTCTCATCAAAAATGGATTCCTAACAATGCACATCAAATAGTTAACCAATGCATTATAATATCAACCGACGTGACCACGCCACAGTCGAGATAAAAACGACCGCAAGCCCTTTTAATTAATGCTTCTCGAACCATTCCCCAGAAACATCTTTCATATCGCTCTTTCGTCATTACTGACTTCCCCTGACACCTGCTCCAAAGAGTTGCCTTGTAATCGAAACTCACCATCTCGAGGCCCAACCCTTCGGTGACCAAAGTCATTAGGGTCAGAGCGATATGATTCTTTCTGTTGGAGCTCTTTGCAATCTATCTCGCGGAACAAGAAGCAAGAAGATATGAGCTTTTCTCTCTCTTGTGGTTGGGGAACCTAATCATGATCCTTCCCCCACTACCCCGGGGGGATCCATTAGTCGAGCCGAAGGGGGAGGCAGGGGTTTTGATGGACACTGTAATTATCTAACGTGTCCCAGCGATCAGGTCTAATCGGGCTGCCCTTTGATCGCTGGTCGACTGCTGGACCTGACAACCCGGTGGACGCCTCTTCATTAGAAGTTGCTCTTTCTGCACCGGTCTCCCCCCATCTCGTCTTTACTTAAGCCCAGGGGCTATCAGCGATGTCAATTGGAGGAGGCCTGTTTCATCAGTGGTTGGCTCGCTGGCTGCTTTTGTTGTTGACTCGCCTCTTTACCAGTTTTTTTAGGGGGCCATTCTTGTTTATCTGCAACTATGCTAGCGAGGACTGGCCTCGAAAAATAAGATCCCACTAGGAGTCTTTTTTAAGGTTAATTTATTGCCAAAGAAATTGCTCCTGACTCTTAAATAAGCTTATACAGAGTGCTGTTGTTCTGTAATTGAAATTTATTTATGTGTAACATTTGCGGATCTCTGCTGCAATGAGAATGTAAGAATCAAATTAGACTTGGGATGAAATAGATTTATGGACTAATTATTTCGTTAATTTTGTTTCTATGAATAAAATAGGAAGCCTACACACAATTACTGTGAAAAAGTAAAAGCACTTCTGTGAACTAAAAAAAATCTTCTCTTCCTATATAATGACAGATTTTAACAATGAATTCTATTCTTCTTAGTTTTCAAAAAACAACATTCATAACCAGAAAACGAAATATATACATTTCATTTTTAAAACACCAACCAGAAACGAATTTTATATTAAAAAAAATGCTTAAAAATAAATTCCTTAAAAGATTTTTATGATGCAAAAACGAAAATATTTCATCCTTGGAAGTTTAGAGTAATTTTAAAAGTCCTTATCAATTAAATTTTTCATGAAAATTAAGTTGATAATTATAAATGATTTCCTGTATTACCGTGTGGCCAAGAAAAAAAATCTATTTTTTTATTTGAGGAAATTTTTATAGTAAATGTTGGAAATCAGCAACATAGCATCAAAAAAGGATTCTTAGGGGTTTTTTCTTCACATTTTATTTAAAAATTTAGAATATTTCTGAAGGTACCGACGGAATGTTCACAACCAGTTCAATTACTTATGACATATATTGACACTGCATGCTCTCCTGTTAAAAGAATTTTTTTTTTTTTTGCAATAATGTATAATTAATATTGATTAAAAGAATGGATAGTTATAATTGAATAGTACATGATGTTGAATACTTTACTCTCGTATAACTATTTATTCTGAAAAGAAAGTAGTTATATAAAAGTAAGATTAGGAAAACGAATTTATATTATATATATTTCTTAAAATAGATTAAATAAACAAAATTATCAGAAAATGAATATCATAATAGCTTATCTCTTAATGGCAAAATGACTGGAATATCCAAATTACAAATAAATTTTTCACAATTTAACATAACATTATGACCAATATGACTTAGAAAAAAGTTTGAAACAGTCTTAACGACTTTGTAAAAAAAAAAACATACTCGCTTCACTCGCCGAACTTTGACTTTGTTGTTCGAGTCGGTTCTGTCAATTTCTCAATGCAGTTTTGCTCATTCTTGTACGAACCATTTCATAAATGGATGATATCTTACCTTCATTTGATTGATATTTTTCCAAATTAATCATGCAAATTTCTTTCTCTTCCTCAAGAGTACTATATTTTATTACTTTATACAAACACATAATTCCTTTATTCATTGCAACTAAACATTTAGAATATATTTTCTCACATTTAGAATATACTTATATATATATTATATAAAATACAGGGATTATAATTCCCAAGTATGGATCTATTATATTCGGTGATTAGACAATCTCTCAGTTGAGTAGCCGTTAGACATACGTCTGGTCACAGCTCTATTAGAATCAATCTGAAGTATCGATGTCTAGCCACAACGAGCGAGTATTTGGAATTCGGTGGCGTAACAGCCATGCTTGTTATACAAACTATGGAATGGTTAACAAGGTCCTGATTACATAAAAATGGTAACTGATATTCTTAATTATTAATAGTGACTTACTAGTTAGGTTGAAATTTACGAGCATAAAGCTATATTTCGCATTGCTGGACCAAGAATATAATGGAGAAACTTATTGCGTATAAAACAACACAAGAAACATTTTCTACAAATACATGTGTATTAAAAATGAAAGTCCAAATAGCAAGACAGAAGAAAAATCTTTGGGAATCAACATTTACAAAACCAATAATAATAATAATAAAATAATAATAATAATAAGAAGATTTGTGAAAATTCATACCAAATAAAAGTTGTTTCGACAAAATTGATTAAACAAAACAAAATGAAAATAATTGAATTAAGAAGATATAAATTAATTTGAAAATGGAAGACAAAAGTAATTCCCGTTTTATTTGAAAGGGGGGGGATAATTACAATATTTTCATGTAGCTTTTTTTTATTATTTATTTCCTTGTAATTCTTATAACAGCTCTTTATAATACGTTGTATCATAAGAAATTTTAAAATCTACTCATCAAAATGAACTTTGTTTTTCAAATCTATATTTCCCGTTAGTTTTAGCAGGACAGCTAGAGGTAGAATGAGTTGTAAATCAATAAGTGGCATTTTTTTTTTATTCTTCTCATTTTTATTAACATCTGCATCTTCTTACAATCTAAAAAACTCCTTTTTAACATTGTAAATGGTTGTTTCGTCATAGAGTGAGCATACAGATCTGATATAATCAATAATTTCTTTCTGCATTCACTACCTGTTCAAAAACTGGAACATTATCTATACTTTAAAACCAAGTTTAATATCTAAAGAATAGGTCTATATTTTAAATATTTTTTGCTTCAGTCTTTCAAAGAGCTTCCAGTCACATAAATTGAAGTGAAATTAATTGCAAAAGGTGATTTAGAATTCTGATCCGTAATTATGTTTCCATTTGCTATTTGTTTGGATTAGGACAACCTCAATTTACATGGGTGTAGCTCTCAAAGATGTAAGTGGCGAAAGTTTGAAGAATTTTCATCCTTTATTGCACATTCATTTCATTTTAGTAGAGAATATCGGAAATGTTTCAACTGGATTTGTTGGAGTAAAATGAATAATTTATTTTACTTTTGTTGCAACAGTGCAGCATGATCCATGATTGTTTGCTTGAGCATTAACTAATATTCTGGCTTCGGAATATGAATTTTCCTTTTTTTTTAATTCTTAGAGAAGTAATCTATTTTCTGCGCCTTCATAAAAGGACAAGTTCTTGAAAATGAAATATTTTTCCTCTCAGAATTAGTACATTTCTCGGTAAGTGTACATTCATTGTCAATATGGCTAAAATATGTATAAGAGGCGCAAATTTGTGTCCCGGCAAGAAACATTAGGGACGTTAGAGAACTTATCGTAACTCTGTACATATTTTCTGACATGCATAAAACGTCTGTGTATTGGCAGGGCTTCCATTTATATTCAAGATTCCTGTGAAAAGTTTTGACATGATTGTGGCCGCTCTATAGAAATTAACAGACTCTGAACGATAAATGGTAGCTGGAGCTAGACGTATGGGGCCTTCGATTTCAGAAATAGTTAGAGAATTCAACATTCTCAGTTCCACAGTGCGAAGAATGTGCCGAGAATATCTAATTTCAGTCATAACCTCCGATCATGGGAAACTCAATGGCCGATCGCCTGCATATAATGGCCTAGATAAGCGACGTGTGCGCAGAATTGACAACGTCAACATACAAGCAACACGGCGTGAAATAACTGCAGGAATTAATTTGGGACCTATGATGGATGTGTTCGTTAGGACAGTTCGGCGACATCTAGCTTTCCTGCACTGTGACAGCAGAAAACCAACTTGAGTGTTTTTACTAACAGCACAACATCACCTCAAGTGCTTCTTCCCGAGCTTGGTCCCGAGACACTAGAAAACCTTGGCTTGATCAGATTAGCCTCGATTTCAGTTGGTAAGAGCTGATATGCTAGGATTCGAGTGGGGCGTAGCTCCCACGAAGCCTTGGACCCAAGTTTTCAACAAGGCACTGTATAAGCTGGTGGTGGTTCCATAACGATGTGACCTGTTTACACATGGGATGGTAAAACAACCCATGTGGCTATTTATGCGGTCCTCTGGTCTAATTAAACCCTATCAATGACTGGAAAGGTTCTATTCAGCTATTTGAAGTCCACTTGCAGTCATTCATGGAATTCGTGTACCCAAACAACGGTGGAATTTTCATGGCTGACAATGCTCCAAGTCACTAACCCACAATGGTTTGCGACTGGTTTGAAGAACATTCTGGGTAATTCTAGCGAATTAGCTGGCCATCTACACTGCCCGACATGGCATTTACGGGATACAATCGAGAGATCAGTTCCTGCACAAAATATGGAAGGGTAACATTTCGCAGTTATCTACGTCTATAGAGGCAGCATTGCTCAAAATTTTTAATTTCAATAATTTGTTGAATCCCTGCCAAGTCTCTGTTTTCCTTTTTTTATTTTCTCGTATACGAAGTAAATAAAAAGAAAGTATTGTATCAAAAACTTCAAATTCAAGATTTCGACGAACCTCCTGATTTCAGACATCCCAGAGTTTAAAAAAGCACACTTTGCAATTATGTCTGACTGTGAACACAATTCTAAAACGCTTTGAAGTAGACGTATGAGATCTGGTATACACGAAATTTGTAGATTTCGATCAAATTTTGAATGAATTGAATTCAGTGGAGGTTTGTCTGTTAGGCTGTTCGAATATAACCGAGTGGTTACCGAAACTGTGAAAAACTTTCCCTAACTTACAGTAAGTAATTTTCTGGCTTTCTTCCAATTCAGAATCACTGTATGTGTACAGTATACATTGTTAAAACTATTGAAAAAGTCATTTAATATGAGAAAAATACATTTTCATGAAATTTAATTTTTTAAAAAGGAGAAGGAATATCCTAAAACATTTAAAATAGTAAATTATATTTCTCATATGGAAAAAATACCGGAAATTTAACAAAATACTTTGTCTCTAAAACAATATAAGAATTCTATAAAACATGAAACCTATTACTCTTTTCAATATATGTTAACAGTAAAATTTATTACGATTCTTGCTCAAAATTTTAAAAATAGCTCAATAAATAATTAGTTTTCTTTCTATAAATATAAAAATTGTATGATTATACGTACAAAATAATATCCATTTTAACAGAAATTTAAACAAATGAAACGGCCAAAATATTATTTCATTTTTTTTTTCTTGAGCAAATCGTAAATTATTTCCTCTAATCAAAAACTTATACTTTTATAAATGAATTTAAAAAATAATTTCATTTGTATATATATGTTTTGCTTGTATTTAATAATACTTAACGAAACAATGTTAGATGTTAATTTAAAGATAATAACTCAAGTGGCAAATGACATATGTTTGCTTATTATAATTAAAATGCAAAAAATACAAATAATTACTAATTTCAAAATTGAAATATCAGTCATTCGAGGGTTAATAAAATTGGTTTAAAATAACCAACCCTGCTTTAAGTGAATTAATAAGCTTTAAAAAGCTTCATTTTTGAAAAATTTTGAAAGTTGCAGATTCTTCCTTAATATTTAAACTCTTTTTGAGTTACCACAAGAATTAGTTAATTGAATTACCACAAGAATTAATTAATTAATTACCACAAGAATAGACGAGCTTAAGTTTTTGAGCTGATACTTGCTTCCTTTGTTTCCTTCCATAGTTTCGCCTAATTCCTTTCGTTTCTTCTGTTTGTGCTCTTCCTATTTATCTCATGAATTGCTTATATTTAAAATTAATTGCCTAAACATTTCAACTTATTCCCTTATTTGCTTAAATGCTGTCTTAAAACTATTTTTTTTTAATGATCTACCACAGACAATCTTTACTGATCGAAAATACTGTCTTAATATTGCTGCTGCCATATCAAAATATCATTACTATCATTAACGATTATATGTCATCACTGCAAGTTTTAAGTTGAGAGCAGGATGAACCAAAATTTATTCACTCTCTCTGTTTTCAGAAATATGAACACCGAACCTTCCGATTGTCTCATCAGAGCTACTGTTAGCAATATTCATTCGCGTATCACTTTTCTTATCATAATTAAATTGAAAAACATCGCCATATCTTTGAAATAAAGTTGTTGCTATTGCTATGATGGTTTTGGCGTTATTAGGCTTCGGATGTAGAGAAAACAAAGCGGGAAATCTCCAATCGCGCGCATGCTTGGCGCGGAATTCTACCGTCTGTTGTTTTCTTTGGCAATTACATATTTTTGTGAATTTTTCTGAGTTTTTTCTGATATTCCGGATTTTCCGGATCTGTTCTCCCCTTGTATAAGTTAACAAGATAATTACAAAATTAAGATAACTGGTCTGTATTTTGATAAGCACGTAAATATGATAAATCATTTAAGTAATATCTTTATATATATGAAATTCGGGCTGTGATTTTGTGACTGAAAATTCTATATCAAATTTTGATTTTAGTAGGTTAGAAAAAAGATTCCAAACAACATTCAGTTTTCTGGTACTTGGATATTAACCGCCTTTGAGTTATTAATCGACAAAGATCACAAGCAAATGGGGTTTTTATCATAACTATTATCTGCCAAAGGCTTGTATTTAATAATACTTAAACACATTTATTAGAAAATACGCAAGAAAATTTCGGATAGACCATTCTTGCTGATTCATTTATGCAAGAAGTATTAAATTACAAAATAAAACGCAAACGTTTTTTTTTTTTTTCATTAAGTGACCATAATTTTATTCCCTTATATTACTTGCACCCAAACAGTTCTAAGTGAACTGAACAAAATAAAGCACAAATAATATATTTTATTTGGATATTTACATAGATGGCATTCCTTTTTAAAACTGTCAACTGCCACCTCCGCAAAGATGGATTGCATAAAAAAAAATGGCGGAAATCCCGAAAACAACAATATAAAAGAAAGCAAGAAAAAAAACGCGACAAAATATCCAAACATAAAACTCGATTCCATCACGCAAGTGTATTCGGAATTCTCTGTACACGATCTTATCTAAAATAAATAACATTCAAATACACGCACTCTTCGCTCAAAAAGCTTTTCCTTAAAGTTGGTACACAGAACGGAAAATGTTATTTCGTCTTTTCGTTAGGGGAATCTTTCCCTGCCTTTCACACTTAAGCATTCAGTAAAAGAAGGCAGTGGGGAAAAAATGGCAAGTTCGTTTCCCCTAGCATTCTTGGCGCTGACAAGGCCTTAGGAATAAAATTCGTCAAAGTGCCGGACAAAATAGGATTGCGTCTCTGTATAAATCAAAGTACTTTGTCATGCATATACAGGGGCGCTTTACTATTTCCACGCAGACCTATTCAACACCTTTAATATGCTGGTTGCAGCACATTTCAGCACGTAGGCTGTATCAAAATAGTGTTAATTTAAAGCTGATCTGTGTTTTTCGTGAGGTGGAAATGAAGAAATCCTGAATGTTGCGATTGAATTGAGCATTATGCATATCGTCATAAGAAAAAAATTGCATATTTGCCCAAAAATGCATGCATAGAATCCAAAATTCTGACGGTGTATAATTCGGACGATAAAGAAAAATTGAAAAGTTCTGACATTTCGGTCGAGAAGATAGTTTAACTCAAATATCAATATCTGAAATTTCTATCTGATTAATTGCACCTCAAATATCTAATCAGGACATGTTCAGTTTCTTTTCGATTTCAATGTTTCTAACACGTTAAGCGCTACAATAATATTAATCTCATCTGTGGGACTGATTTTTGTATCTTTAGAAATTTTGTTAAAATGATTTTAATTATTATTAGTTCATCGGTTTGTATATAAATTTTTAAAGTTTATGAATTTTTTAATTTTTTAATTCTTATAGGTAGTCATACAATTTATACAAGTACTTTTAGGTAGATTCCTATAGTGAGATTACCTATAGCACTGATTCCCATGACAAGACTTCGGGGGAAAAAATTTCAGTTCTTCACCGCATCATGATCCCTAGAATCCAAAACCACCCTTATTTTAAAAGTTTATATATAATATGGATGTAACGCTTTGCCCATGTTATCCTGTGAATAGGATGACTAGAGTAATTGAATTCGGATTTTAATTGGATTGGAATATATTGTTAGAAATGTAAAAGTCGTCATTTCGTTATAACTTTCTTAATAGTGAAGATCGAAAAATAAACCCAATTGGCGTCTTATTAAGAGGAACAGCTTTTGTATTTAAAATTTTTCTATAACCGCAATATCCTAGAACTTAGGAACTGAAAAGTGATTCTCCGACCCTAATCCTGACTGCTTCTAACATCAACAGTTTATGTTGCCAGATAGTAACTCAGATCTAAGGGAATCTACCTTTGTCTTCCAACTTGCAGAGAAGTACTTTTTATTATGTTGGGACAAAAAGCCCACAAGTGTGCATTTAAAAACATCATTTTTAGATCTTGAAATAAAATGTTTAGATTGGGTCTTACTGTTACAAAATGATTACCGAGCTAGAAAAATTAATTATTTTCGAGACGAAAAGTAGTACAAAATTAGCCATAGGGTGCTACATAATTTTGTCAAGTTAACAAGTTGCCGCAGACGCTCGAAAAATGAGAAAAAAAATAACGCGTTTTGCCAAGATACTACAATAGATTTCATGATCCTAAAAAGGTCGTAAATTAAAATAAGCAGCTCATATTCAAATTAGATTAATACTATTTCACACAAAGTAAAAATATAGGATTATATTTTATATTCTTATGGAAAAAGCATTTAACTTCCCGTGCAAAACTTTTTAAGCCAAAATATAAAATTTGAAATCAATTATACATATCCTTTCGTTTCATTTTATTTATTAAGATTAGAACAACGTTTTTTATTTTACATTTACTTCCTTTTTTCCCCTTAAAAATAGAAAACTAGGCTGTAGAAAAATTTGTTTTCCGTTTAAATTTTTTTTTAAATTGTCAAAAATAGAAAAACAACCTGCCTAGTATCAATATACGGTGTGCACATGCGAAAATTGGGACATCAGTTGCATAAGTAATAAGTTGCTTATAAAACGTGTTCATGGATGAGCACACGAGGCTTAAAATAACAGAAGCAAAATTTCCACATTTGGTCACATGGTCAGATAGAAAAAATATAAAATGCCATGTTGTTGTGAAAATGTAGAGCAACGTGGTAAGAATTCAATTTAATCCAAGCATAAAAAATATTTATGTATAAAAATGTTCGGAAACTATTTCAAAATTGTCTTTCAGATTAATGGTTGGTTGACATTTCCAATAAGAAAACGACAATACTGAAAACCGTTTTATAACACCTTTATTAAAATCGGTATTACCTCAAAGAATCGGAAAAAGAAATATTTCTTCTTTTAAGATTACAAATACTCTATTAAAAACCTCCATAAATTTAATTTGGATGACACTCGTAACTGTAACCACAGATGATAAAATTCTCAAATTCACAGCAGCAGAAAATATTCTTATATTTGCTTGAAAACTGATCAAGAGAGTGGTATACAATTCTTATGAATTAAAACGCATTTTATTATTCCATAAACAGCCCCTACACAACTCAAGAAATAAGTGTGTGTGTGGGGGGGGGGGGTTGAATTTCATAAAAATATATGTATATTGCTCATATGAAGCACATTTGAAATGTCATTCATTTGAACTTTCATTGAGAATTTTTTGACTACCTAATGAGGCAATCAGGGGCTTGAAGTTCTCATCCTTGATATTGACATTTGCTTTCCTTTTTCGTTCAGATGTCAAACAGCTGAATTCTAAGCATGTGAGGCCGAAGACAGAAAAATGCATTATAAAGGTTGACATGCCATTTATGCAGGCGCTGGTGTCATTTCATTCACAAAGTTATAAATTTTATTCCATGTTATTATTTAGTTAGTGGAAATCAACGTCTTATTCCATGAAAAATAAGGGGTACAAAAAGCGAAAACACGGCGGAGGGGGAATTCAAAAAAGCAATACATTTTATAAATTCACGACACAAGCAAATAGCAAATCATCGAGACAGTAACACCGTTCGGCTCATCCGCTTGAAATGCCAACACTACTAAGAAAGAATTGATTTCGTATGAATGCTCTTTATAGCTTACCAATAGAGTATGGAATTTTTTATAAAGTTTCTTGAATCTCGGTTCCTAACATTAATATCGTCAAAATTCTTGTATTTTCTAGAACCCTCATTTTTGTCGCAAATGGTCAACAAGACGAGGGTCATTCGTCTTGCATGCATAAAGAATAACTTTAAATTTCTTTTTCTGTCTTTGAGACTAAGACCTTTGGAAAAAAATATTATACATTTTTAACAGTTATTTTTGGAAGTTTGATCATATATATATCCTAAACTTTCGGAAAGGAGTATACAGAGTTAGAGTATGTTGAAAAAAAAAGCCAATAAATTCACAACTTTCATGAATTTTTTTAAAGACTTATTATTTTGTCATTATAAAATTTTGTATTATCTTTTAATTATCAGTATGCCATTTATTATGCATGCATTCTTAGTACATTTTCAGATTGCTTTAATTTGATAATTTTTCATTTTCTTTTGTATTTTGAATACGTGTATCATTTTTTACTTTACATTCCTGTTTTTTTAATTTTATTTTATTTATATAAGCAATTTTGCATATTTACTTTTCAATTTAAGAAAATAAAAATAAAACATTTTGTGGAAAACTGAATATCAAACTGCTTATCAGTAGAAAAAAAAATTTCTTAATGATCATAATGCTTAACTTTTCCAAAACCAATACTAAGTTGAAAATTATACTAGATTCAATTAGTCTCATTTTAATTGACTAAATTAATAAAATTAAAACCGATACTTTCTCGCATATTTCATAATAAAGGTTTAATAATTTCTTCTCTACCATAAAAATTGTTAATTTTTGTCAAAGCATACCCGTTAAGAGTGCTCAGAATTTTTCCGCAGATTCCCACACGAAATTATTGTGCTCCGCAATTTAGAGAAGAAAACCTAATATGCATTTTGTTTTCTGCCGGACTATTGAATTCGTCCAAATCTCTTATCTAAATCGTATTTCTTAGTGATCGTGATAGCGTACTTGTGAATGAATAAACATACCGTCAAGCCAATGACAAGTTCAGTTAAAAAAAATTTATATATATATCTACACGTTTAATCCCAAAACAATGTACACATTTTAATCATTGAACACTTTCCATTTTGAAGTTATCTTGTTTGTTTGCGCAAGGGTAGACTTCCTGTGCGTATATTTCATTAAAACTCAATAAAAATATCCACGTTTGGTATAAAGACTGCATACCAAATTTCATCCATCGAGCCCAAACGTTTTTGAGTTATCGCGTTCACAGATCGATCAAAATAATTCCAAAAAAGTATTTTTGGAATTCAAGGAGGTGAGGACTCATCAAAATCTCAAGTATGAATTTTCTTGATCATCACAATACTTTCCTTCTCGTATTAATACTTCTTCATCATGTATCAAACAGTAAAAATAAAGAAAATTAAGGAAACGGTTTCCCAAATAATCTCTAATATAATATTTCAAATGTCTAATACTTTGATTAATTACCAAAGGCAATTTTTTTCGGAGACGTTTATCGGTAAGTAATTTTAAAAATTACTCGTTTTTACCTATAAAAATTCGAAAAGCCTTACGACTAATTTTAAAAACAAAAAAATTATTATTCGTACTTTTTAAAAAACACAAAAACAATCAATAAAATTCTGTTGAATTATTTCTTCTATTCTATTTACTCCCGGCTTGCACTTCTTCGCAGCCAACCCTCCAAACAATCAACGTGGATGATATCAAAACGCTAATATCGCACAATATGCAGAAAGGGAAATAAATTTTTCCACCTGGAAAATAAGTCCCACCGCATTGTAGGCAGGCAGAAATCCTTTACTGGAAAGAAAGCAGAAAAAAATAATCACACCGCTACCACTCCATTAACTTTAATGGTTCCCTGTCAAATTCAATAAATCAATGAGCTGCTCATTTAGAAGTCAAGAAACAAATTGTGGAAGAGATCTAAAAAACTAACGCCTTCCTTTAAAAAAAAATAGAATTCCTCAGCCTTTCTGGCTACAATATCTTTCCGCAGACGTTTTCCGGACCGATATTGCTATGGGAGGGGGAGAATGCCGGGGCGTGAACTTTCAATCGCGAGGAGAAAGGGGCTTCGTTGTAATCGTTACACGTCCCACAGTGGCCCTTGGCCCGCAGAAACAATAATCACCAGCCAAAACCGCCGCCATTAAAACGTCACTGGGTTACGAGTCTCGTGGGTTAGGACACCAGCGCCGCCTGGTGGAACAAGAGCAAAGTGCAAGAGTAGGTTACTTATTTTTTTTCAGATTCTACACTTTTTGTTTAAATTTGTATCAGTCTCACATATTTCTTTTTAACTTCATTCTCTTTTTAACTTAATTTCAATTAAGTTGTCGTTAATAAATGTTCCCTTTTATTATAATTATTTATCATTTTGAAAAGGTGGCAAAACATTTCAGACCAAATTGGGATAAAATCTTTATGCACTGAAAAAAAAAAAAGCCAAAGAAAAAAAGATAAAGAAAGGCGAAAACGATAAATTTAAAATAAATTTCGTCCAAACGATAAAATTGAAAATATATATACATTGCAAGTAAAATGCTCTTTATAAGAATATAATTATTTAAGAATTTTTAACTGTTTTTGATTCCTTGTTTCAAAACTGGCGTTCATAATAAAATGTATAGTTTCCTAAATAAGCCTGCGGTAAAATTTAAAAGATATATACACATTGCACTTGAAATGGTGTTTATAAGAATTTGAGTATTTAGTTTTTAAACTACTTTTGTTACCTTGTCAAATATTTCCTTGTAAAAACTTGTAAAATATTTTTTTTTATAATCAGTTCATAAATATTATTGCATTGATTTTTATGTTGCAGTTGAGTAGAATAGAGAACATTTATTTTTCAAAAATTTATACTTTTTTGATAAAATGAAAAATTAATGGCTATTAGATAAAATACTAATTAAGTATTATATTTATTTCTCTACTCAACTCGGATGTTCACAAAATCTTTCAATACAAATTTCGCATAATTTCTTTTAATAGCCTAATTTTAGCTTGTCATGAATTTGACTTGGTTAGAAAGTTAGACTTTTATTGGTTGGAATTAAGAAAGAGAAAAGTTAATTAATTGCATAATTTTCTTTGCCATTTGTCGTTAATGTGATTATTCAGGCATCCAGTAATATTAATCTGATTTTAGGTAATCTAGAGCCCTCTATAAAATCATGCAATAAATTACTAAAAGGATCCTTTAGTAATGATGAATATTATATATATTTGCAATAGCCCCAAAATTACCGCCAAAAGCGTCCATATCTTGCATACTGTGTTAAAAAAATCCTTTTTTTGATTACTTCTTTCAATTAAGTTTTGTTATGAACTTTCCTCTTAGAATCAACAATACTTAATGAGTGTTTTAAAAATGCATCTTCTTATTTTTACTATCTTAAAATTTAGACTTTCCATGACGATTCATAACCAGTAAAGTTGTACAAGTAGTTCCTATACAATCTGTTATTCCGATCAATATATCGGTTAAAATATATTATAAACGAATTATTTAATGTAGCAATTTGGAATTCATAATCAGTTTTTCTATTTTATAAAAACTATACATAAGTCTAAAAAAATTTGAATTGTAGATATGTAAAAATGATTGCAAATTTTATACACTAGATATATATAAAAAAAATTATTTCACTCCACCATAAAGCCACTGGTCACTTCCCCCAGCCTTTTTTCTCAATGAACTGAATCGTTAAATTCGAAAACCGACTCTTAATTTCAGGCCGCAGAATTTATTGCGAATCTCCACCCTCCGAGTCGATTCGATGGAAATTCCTTTCCTTGAGCAGCAGTTAACGAACCCCTCAATTCCCTGATCACTGATGAAACCGAGAGGATGGCGAATTAAAAGGCGACCGTAAAACGCAGCCGAGGTACCCTCCGGATGATCAATAAAAAGGCCAAAAACGGCCGCAATTAGGCCACCGCAAATTCTTATTGTCCAAACGAGAGGCTTTGTTCATTACTCCTAATCGGCAGAGGTCCTCTGCAGAGATCCCCGAAGAATTGACCACAAATGGAGAGGTTTAAGACTTCATATCAAATGCTATTCTTGGAATTACTGTTCCAATGATAAGGATTGGTTCTAAGCTTAGTTTCTAGAACCTTCTTAAAGATATTGGCCTGGTGGAAACGCAGTTGTAGACTTTTCCCAAAAATGAATAAGCATTTTTAATGACTAATTATAAGAACCAATACCATGTTAACAGCAGTAGATTTAAATATCTCGAAAATGGAGCTTCACTCGGTGTGTGTGTGTAAAATCGTGTTTTTTGGAGAAAACATTTAGATACGGATCACATACTGATTATACATGAATATTTTTCAATCTTACCTATATGAACTGGTTATTTAAATAAAGAAAATCATGAATGCCCTCAGTTTAACATGTTATTCGAAACAATCTACTATACTACAGTTTTATATTTTTGAACTTAGACTCAGTTTTACCATGGTTAAATCGACTCTGAGATGGCGCTATATGACATTGTCAGTCTCTAATATTTTATTGTAAAAAGAAATGTTTTTTGCGTAAAATCGCGATTTTTTTTGGAAAAGTACCTATAAATAGATAAATATTAATTCTAAACACGTGTGTAAAAAAAATAAAGCAAAAAGCTTGACTTAAACAGAGGACCCGCAACGCATGCACCATTCATGCTGTTCTGACCTTTATACAGCACTGCCCACATTTCGATGTAGAAGTTGAGTATACTTATTCTAAAAGTTAAGACTTTTTTTGGTGAAAAATCACGTTTTTTATTCAGGAAAGACACTTATACAGATAAACTTAAAAAGCAAAGTCTTTTATATAAAATTTGTATATTTTATATAAAATTTATATAAAAGCAAAGTCTAAATATAAAATTTGACTCAAATTGTTAGAGTCTTTTCCGAGATACACGAAATAAATAAATATAAAGAATTGAAAGATAGAAGATTAACAATCTATAATCTATAATATATGAAAAATAAATATAATAATCAATGTAATACACCAGATTTACTCAAATTAGCAAATAAAAATGCAAAATTTTTCAAATGCTGGGAATTTTATAGCTCTAATTAACAAATGTGATTTTTCTATTCATACAATTAGAATCATTTCCGTTAAAAATAACAGTTTTGTTTTCACAAATAATAGCTCAATCAGCCGTCATTATTTCAGTTACTTTACATATTTCTTGTTTGAAATTGTTTCTCCAGCGATTTTAAGAGATGTTAATTAGATATGTAGAATGTCAGCAAATGGAAAGTGTGAAATTTTTTTCCTGGAAAATGACATGCTTGATGATGCTTATCGGAACCTACAATAGGATGGCATTATTTACGCCTAAAAGAAAAGATTGAAAATATTTTGTACTTCTAACAGGAGAGAAAAACTTCACAACACAATTCAGATTTACTTGACATATTGTAATTGAATTCTGCCGAATAGGAGGAATAAAACTAAGAAATTTTCAAGATATTACCAAGAAGAATTTATATTTGTAGGTTTACATAATATTGTAGTTTAAGACAAGGTACTACCAACAACAGGATCCACTAAAATAGAATGGTGCCATATACCGATTGACTTATTGTAATTCTATTAATCAATTGCTTAAGTAGCGAAGGGGTATAATTCAATGAATTCATGTTAAGAGATGGGACAGAAAGTGCAGAATAGTGTCTTGGTTCTACAAATGGTGACTCAAATATACTTTAAGTGAAAACGATATTATTTCAGAAGAATATTCCAGAAATGAATTCTAACAGCAAGAATTAGGTTAAGACTCAAAATAAGTTTGCTTCTAGCAGTTTTTGAAATAAAGATAGTTCATAAAGTGTTTGAACTGGAATCCTTCAGCCTTCTTGTGAAATACCGAATGCAACAATTATGCCAAAATTCACTTAAAGTTTTCCATCCTATATATATATATATATATATATTTTGAAATGAAGCAGCTATAAAGCTTTTAACTCTTATCATTAGCTGTCTCATTGATTGATTAACTGCAATACTTAAATTAAAATTGAGATTTTTATTTTAGAGCGATTAAAAAATTTTAAATGCAGCTACTTAGCATTGTTGAATAAGAATATTCAGCAATTTCTTTCAAGTCAAAAGAGGGTTCCTTTGCAATATTTCACCTTATCAGGTTGAACCTGTAATTTCTCTGAGTATTAACGAGATCAACATTAGAAACAAAATAACTACACAATGTTTAATTTCAATCTATTTATACTCTTTGTTTGATGATGGAAGAAATATTTATTTTTAACAAGAACTCCAAAAAGCACAATACATCTCAGTTAAGCATCTTCAGCATAATTCATTTTTTTTTCCCTTCAATGTCATCTTTGTTTCCTCAGAGCAGGTCCACAATTTCATTTCTTGGAGTAGCTTCAACGAAACGATAACAACGACAAGACATCGGGGCGATAGCGAAGCACCCAACCGCAATAACAATAACAACGATAACTATAAAGAATTCCAATCGGGAAGAAACATCTAAGAAATCCGTCTACATTTTCGTCCTCCCCCTTTTCTCCGAACGAGGGAAAAATGTCACCCCCTAACGGCAAACTGTGCCTAATCTCGAATCCGACCCTCCATCGTCCTCATAAAACAAACGACGGAATTTTATGGTCTGTTCTACATTTTTAGCCACAGTCAGTCTTGCTGGTTGGGAATGTTTCCGAGATAATTTCCAGAACAGTTTGCGACCAGTCTACATGCTGAAACTGCCAATCTTTTTCTTTATTTTTCCCTCCCCCCCATCCCTACTTCCTCACCATCAATTTTTGTTCAGATCAGCCACGGGCATGGTAAACAGCTATTCGAAAAGTCAAGAAGGACGTTTACATGAGCTTGAATGTCAAATAAAATGCATCCCCTCTTTAGAGTTCCATACAGGGAGACAGTTTATCTGAAGATTATTTCGATGCTATTTTTTGTCCCTAAAGATTAACTGAATGGCAGACACATTGGGCAACTCAATGTGTTTTGGATGTCTTTTAAAAGTTACAAAATTAAAGTTTTAAGCCAAACATTTCACTAGAACTTCTTTGTTAAGAAAAAAAATTGAAATATATTTTTATTCATATGTTCTCCGTCCTAGCAATCTACTGATTAGTTAGAAATAATCGTTATGATCATTTCATTTAAATCTCTTAGACATAACTTGATGATTATAATTCTTCGGATATTTTGAAGCATCAAATTTTTGTCAGACATGACACCCAAGTTATTTTAATAACCTCATATCTATCCTTTTAACTATGTATGTGAACATGAACCAAATAAAGTCAAGTCCCATGACATCATGGTACTAATAAAAAAACTATTCTGCTCATCTATATTAATTCTCGTGGTACTCTAACTAGACATTTTTATTTTTTACAACGTATCTTGAAAAGGAATTTCAAAATACATTGTAAGAAATTTATTATTATTATTTTCAAATTCTGGTTGCAATTTCATTGCAGAAATATATCTTGTTGAAAATCAGGCAATATATATATATATATATATATTTGTAAAAAACTGCAAAAGTTAGAAAAAATTTACAAAATTAAATTAGTATTCATTAAAAAAAGTTCATTGAATTTTAAAATTGGGCAAAAATTAGTGTTGTGATTGAAAATGTAAGAAGTTATCAAGGAAAGATCTCAAAATCTTACTCCATTTTAAATTAAATAAAATTTTATTTAAAAACAAACTCTTCGAAGGTAACATTTTCATCCTCCAAAGTATATATGTGACTAACTGGATAATTCAAGGTCAAATGGTTAACCTATGCTGTATGAACACACTCACACATAAACAAGTATTTTCCTTTATTAATAGTATAGTTAAAGATAATATTATTGAGTATAAAGAATGCCTATTTCTAGTTATACATATTTTTTTTAATTTTCGGGCCTAGAGTACTGCCATCATAACTAAACATTAAAAAAATATTCTCTACAAAACATTGTAGTGACAAGTTACTGTCTTTCATTGTTATTTAGGAAGGTAATTTCTTACACATTTATTTTTCACGATAGTACTCAATCAAATTAAAAACTTCATGTTACCTGAACAAAACAGAAATACTGAAATCACTTCGTGCTGGTACTTTGATATTGTTAGACGTCTATTGTATTATAACAAAAATTGTAAAAAAAAAAGATTAAAAAATAAGTCTACATCTCCTTTATGTATTCATAATGTATTTTAAAAGTGTAATATATTGTAAAGACATCATAAATATTGGTTAGTACTAGTGAGAACATAAAGGCTGCTAAATTTTTTCCTGCACTTATTAGGTTACTTACCACTTAAGGGTTCAGTTCCTGTACGATTGAGTTTTGCTTTCAGAAAATACGACTGTAAAGTTCAAAATCTGACTTATCTGAACGTCCATCAAGAATCTGGGCTTGATACGGTTTAAATTTGTAGTATGTCAAACTTTTGTATACTAGTATGTAAACAAATTTCGAAAATGCTGTGTTTGTATCATTTGAGATTATCATCATCTAACCATAGTTAACAATTACAATGTTCTTCACAAAATAGCTTTAGCGTAATTCAAAAGAACGTATTAATCAAACAAAGGTAAAATTAAGTAAACAAGTTTATAAAAGTCCCTTTTATAATTTTTATTTTAAAAGGGACTTTTAACACTCCTCAACACTTGTTTAGGGGAAACAACTCCAAATAATCCTCATACAAACTCAAACCAGAAATTAAAAGAATATCAATTTATCATATTCTTGCATTCAATTTTTTTCATAAATAGAATTGCCAAGAAGTCGGGAAAAAATTTAATAAAACAGCTTTTAAGGCACTTTCATTAGTGGAATAAAAAATGTATATTTATTAATCTTCTATTTTTTAATTTCCAAATTATAATTTTTATTGTAGATATTATGGTACCTTGACATTAACAAATAAAAATGAATATCAGGTGGCGCCACACGTAAGGAATTAAAATTTAATTACATTAATAAATTCTGAAAACACTAAAATAGAAGACCACACTTTGTCATCAATAATATACAAGTGATAAAATTTGAAAACAAGCATATTAGAAAATTAACTGAAATAATGATTACAAAACGCCATCTTCACAAATATGAAACAAACCAACTTTAGTAAAAGTTTTTAGAATATAAAAGAAAACGTATATTTCAATCAAAAGAAACGCATCACCACCATCGCCTATCTGCTATTATGAGCTCAAGGAACAGAAAAATAAACTTCTAAATATCTGAAGAAATGCGAGAAATTTTCTTATGCGAATTAAATAAGAAGAAACAAACAAACAAAAAAAGATTTTAAAATTACTTCCAAATACTTCAACTTTTTACAAAATTTCTCAACCATAACTTGTACCAAATTCTCCAAGAAATTACTCTCGCTACAAATAAAATAGAAGAAAAAAAGTGCCGTAACAGGGAAAGATATCCCATTTTAAATTCTTGACACTCAACCTCACCGTTAATTTCGAAACTTCATTGCTCCTCGCTCTCTATCTGAACGCATTAGTCGCAGAAGGGTTAATTAAATAAAATTCCAACCCAGCCTCCCGTGTTTGTACTTGCCACCCTTTTACCCGATAAAATTCTTCTGCCAGCTAAGTGCACGGGAAGCCCGAGGCTTGGAAAAAGCTGCTTCCCTAAGTTTCTCCCCTATTAAGAACTTGGAACGGATTAAAAGTCAGGCCGATTTATCGAGAGAGAAAGCCCGTTAAATTTCGGTGGCGATCATTTTTACGGAAATTAAGCCTTCCGATTCGGAATTGATTATCGGAGTAGGAAAAATGTGTTGGCAGACAGCATCCGTTGGGCGTTTTTGCACTTTTCTAATTGAAACGGAATCGGAAAGTAAATGATATTATCAGTGGCGTGGAAAATGGAAGGTTTAAGAGTCTGTTGGGAGAAGGAGATAAAAGTATGCCATTAAGGAGAGATTCTTAATGAAATGGAAGAGTGTAAATCTATGGTTTATTGCTAGTCTCTTGAGAAGTTTTGAATTATTAAGTGGATTATAGGACTTGCCGTTGGTTAAGGGGATAAATGATACGGGTTTTTAATATTTGTCTCTCTCTCTCTGCTTGAATTTATTACTTGGAAGACTGAGGAGTTTTGACGGTTGTCTTGTTGAATGTGGACACTTCAACATTTCTGATTCGAAGAAGAGTTACCTGTTATTTTGCTGAGAACCGAATATTTATACTAGTTTTATTTTCTTTAATTCCTCTTATTGAAATGAGGCATCGCACTGGGTCAACGAATTACAGAATTTTTTATTTTTACATTTATATTCTTATGTACAGTAGCAATTAATTTCAAAGACTGATGAGTTTTGATGGTTGTCTTGTTGAATATGCGCACTTCAACATTTCTGATTATAAGAGGCGTTCTCCGTTAGTCAAAAATCTAATATTTATGCAAGTTTTGTTTTCTCTAATTCATGAGACTGAAATGGGTATTGTACTGGGTTAACCAATCACAGAATTTTCGATGTTTATATTCGTATTTTAAGTCACACAACAATAAATTTCAAAGAATGAAAGTTTTGGTGATTGTCTTGCTGAATATTGGAACTTCAACATCTCTAATTAGAGTTCTCATTAATTAGGTGAAAATCGAATATTTATGCCAGTTTATTTTTCTTTAACTCTTGTTATTGAAATTATCGAATTATTGAACTTTCGATGTGTATATTAATATTTAAGTTAAACCAGAAATTAATTTCTAAGACAAAAAAAAATGGCCGGAAACATTCAAGAACCTTGTATGTCTTTTCCTTTTTTTTACTAATGGAAGCAATAAAAATACACTAAATAAAAAAAATTATGTTATTATTAATTTAAGTGAACTCACAAATCAAGGGGTTAAAATCGTTCTCAACTTTTGTCTTTTTTTTTTTTTTTTAATTGGAAAAAGTTTTGGTCTTTTTTTTTTGTTTCAATTATTCATTTCTCCTCTATATATATACTTGTAATTTTTTAAATATCCTTGTAAGAGTAATTTTTAGCAGATTATTTTATTATTGTTAAGTTTTTTTTGGTTTAATTTTGTTTAATTAGATTTACTTCAAATTTGCTTAAATTGATATTAAAATTTAATTTTTGAATTATTTTTAATATAACTGCTTGTGTGAATGGCTGTCTCGTATTTTGTTTAAATTTGAAAATATCAGCTTTATTTTTGTTTAAATCTATTACAAAAACTTTTGAGATATATCTTAGTTTGCGAAAAATTTTGGACTTTTGTTTTAAAATATTCCTTAATTATTTGTAAATTATTAATTTTTCTAGTAAGATTCGCTGATTAACGGATTGCTTCGTTATTATAATAAAAAAGAGTATCATTCATAAAAGGATGTTAAGATAAACTTACATCCAGTTTTGAAGGCATAATATAAATAAAGACCAATCTTACCACTAATTTTGTACCTTAATCGATACATGAGACAGAACTTCCGCTCTTAACATCCGGGCTATATCGGCATTTGACCTTGAAAGATTTAATTGATAAAATTATCATAATGTTGATCTTGATAATGATGATGAAATCAACCATCATTATCAGAAGTCAATCAATTGCACAAAACACATATGATATTGAAAAATGCTTTCTCAAAAAAAATAATAATAATAATAACTCAGAAATAAAAGCGTGAGAAAATTGCATCAGTTTTTGATTGTTCTCCACAAAAGAATATTAAAATCTTCATTCACACTTTTCTTTCTTTTAAAAATTTTTTTCTTCTTTTGACTGAGAGAAAAAAAAATGCAAGTCATAATGCGAGTCCGATAGTAAGGAACAAATTAAAAATATTTATAGGTCATTTTTTAAGTACATAAAATGAAAGAAATTTTTAATAAGAAGGCTTGTAAAAAACTTATTTAAATGGCAAATATGAGCAATGTACACAGAAAGAAATCCAACGATTGTGGTCTCCCTAAAACTTTCTCGCATGATCTTTAATAAAATATGAAACTAAAATATGCCTCTCGTATGAAACTATGGATCTTGAGCAAAACCTTGAACGTTCCGAGTGCTCAGAATTTTATTTTCACACACGACAGTTGTATGCTGCCTAATACAGTAAAGAAAACCGGCACTTTTTCGCATATATTATATAAAGAAAATATAGTGATCGTGAAAAATTCGAACTCGAGATTTCGACGAATCTCTACGTTTTAGAAGTCCTTGACTTTGAAAAACATATTTGAAAAATGTCTGTCTGTAACAAAAATAACTCAAAAACGCTTTGAGCTAGTTGGCTGAAATTTGGTATACGATCTTTACACCAAATTTGCAGATTTCTATTACATTTTGAGCAAAATCAAGTCAGGGCAAGACTGTCCAGATGTTCGAATATAATATAATGCGAAATGAAGAGACCTGGATGGATATAATTCGGTACGAAGAATAAACATCTGTAATCTCTGCACCTATCGAATGTTAAACCAATCGAACAAGGAGGCGATTATATGTCGGTTTGTGCTTTTATAACTATGCAAACGCGACAACTGAAAAACGCAATGACATACATATATCAAATTTGGTATCGGATTGCTATTAAATGGACAGTTTTGAGTAAATTTTTTGTTTCAATCAGGTGGGAAAATGCATCTAAAACACAAATAGGGTTCCCGGATGCGATCAACTGCATGCTAGGCGTTAATCTCAAAAAACTCAATAATATTAGTCGCCATGGTAAAAATATTAAATTCATGTCAAGAATTAATATTTCGCAAATATTGTATGCCAGTTATATGCAAAGCTTTCTCGGGATATCATTTTATTGCGAGAAAGTTTAAGGGAGTTTTCCACTGTTGCTGTTGTATCGTTGCCATTCGCGAACAATAATCACGGAAGATCGATCTTTTGGCGCGAATCTAGCGTTTTTACTAATTCTAGCATGCGATCATTGGCGTTAAATCGTTATCAAAGGTATCAGAAAATCGAATATGTATTTTCGACACTCTTTCCCCAATTGACTAAAACCAAAATTCGATACTCAGCTACATTCGTAATCAAAATATTACATATAAAGTTTGATTTATTTTATTTAAAGTCATTGGTGTTTTGAGTTATTGCTTTTCTATGCACGAGAAAGCACATATCCGCTGACGGGCAATCAATCCTTTGACAGATTTGGGTCTAAATTGGATACTAATATTTGCTTTAAATGATAAATCTATGTTCCAAATTGTACCCATCTAGGCATTTGCGTTTTGTAATTATCGTATTCACTTGTACTCGAATAGCCGGACGGACAGGCTTCCTTTAGATGGATTTTTCATTTAAAATGCGATAGAAATCCACAAACTTCATGTTGAGCCCAAATATCAAATTGCATCCCGAAGCCATTTTCAATTATGTCTATTTGTTCATAGACAAATAGACATGATTCCAAAAATGTTCTTTTTATGTTGCAGACGTGTTTTTCGAATTCTGTGAAGTTCTGAAATATGGAGTTTGTCAAAATCTAGAATTCAATTTTTTTTGATGATGCGATATTTTTTATTTGTATATTTCTTATATGAGAAAGTAGAAAGAGTTCTCAACTGAATAACAACATAAATGAAATTTCCGAAGCTAATTATTTTATATAATTACATAACTGTAATAAATTATATATAATTATGTTTATACAAGTCATGATCGGTCAATATGAAATTAAATTTTGATAGTCAAATGAGAAATCCCAAATACGTAGAGAAAAGATTATACAACATTAAATTAGATCATTTTTTATAAATATTTGACAGCTTGTATAATTTAATTGTATTTGTCATTATTCTTTAATTTGTAAATGCATTTCATTACGAACAATATATTACGTTATGTAATTTATTAATCATCGTCAACGAAAATTTGTCACAATTTTTAAAACACGAAAATTTTATCATAAGTATGCGAAAGTTCCTTTAAAACATTTTATTTTATTTCTAGATGAAAACAGGCATTCTCCTTAAATTCCAAAATTTTATCACTTAAGAAAAATTGAAAGGAATAATCAACGTGTCCTGTTTCTTTTGATTAACCTAAAGTAATACTTCCTCGAAAATATGCGACAAATATCCTCATGATTTCTCTTTTTTCCAATTCGGTAATTGAAAAGTTATGCGCAAATTGTGATTTCTGAAAGCTTGGCAATTCTTCCGTATTTTTATAGTTGAAAGAAATTGGAAGAAAAAATCCGAAATGAGCTTTCATTAACAAACATCATTCTTAATCAGACTGCCAGGCAAAATAATGCCTTCGAAGAATTCCGAAAAACAGCATAACCTCGATTACAGTCTTCATTCTGAGTGACATCATTTCATTTAACCTGTCAGTAAAACCCTCCTTAAACATTCCTTGCTTAACCCGCAGCCGATTTGCAAGAAAACTCGCAATTTTCTTTCATTAGTGGCAACATAAAATGCCGCTGCATAGTTAATTGCATAGTAACGAACCTATCTCTTGCAGTGGAATGCAGAACGCATACTCCAAAGCAATTTATTTCGAATCCAAAGTATATCAACACTCTTTCGAAAATAAGAACGGAATGCAAAAGAAAGGAAAACAAAATCATAATACCCAAGAAAATAATAAAATAAATTACTTTACTGGAATTCGGTGTTTACGTATGATATCAGTAAGCTTTTCGCTACGAAGCGGCAAATTTAATTGCATTTTTTTATAACCTTTCTTAGTTGCCGTCTTTATTTTTGGTTCTAATTACAAACGAGTTAGAAAATTAATTGTTGACTTTGGATCCCTTTTCTTTGCTTGATTTAAAAGCGTGATTGAAGTTAAATGCTGAGGGAGAAAGAAATAAAGGGACAAAAAGTCCCCAAAAGTTCTCGGTTGATTTGTTTCATTATCTTTTAATCAAGTCTTCAATTACAGGAAATAAAATTTCCAGCAAAATTAAAATGAAAATAAAATAAGATTTGGAAAACTGAAATAAATTGAGATTTGCGAAAGTGTGTTTGTGGCTCTCTTGTTGTTTTTATTAATTCATTATTATTAACTTTTTTTTTTTCTAAATTCAGGTAATCATTTTTTTTTTGTCTTCCACTTTTGCGTCCGTTGATTTATTATTTTAAACTCTGTCTCTGCGTATTCATTAATTTGGAATTAGTTTTCTCTCCATTATTATATTTTCTCATTTGATTTGAGGAAAGTGGGAGTTTTAGTTGAAGCAAATCTTAAATTTTTAATTTTTTCGTTGAACGAAATCTTCTGCGTTCATTAAAAATATTTGAGATTATTTTATAAACCTTTTATGTTTGAAGAGACCTTTCGCGTGTTTTGAGAGAGATAATGCAAATTTTGTATGCATATATAAAAGATGGGATCAGATTTCATTTGAAGAACTTAATCTGTTGAAGATAATTAAATGGAATTTTCAATGAAAAAATTTTTAGCTTTAGTATTAAAAACTTCTCAGAGAATTTTGTTAATAAAATATTAATTTAGTTTCTTCTAATATTTGAATAAATATTAGAGGCTCGGCAAATAGACCTGTTACTTTGTAATTGATTCCCATTTTTTCCTTTTATCATTTAATTTAAATAGAAACCAATTAAGTTTGTAATTACTTGGCTGTCTCCATTCATCTTGAAAATAAGAAAATCCTTTTCACCCAAGAAAATTACCTTTCTAATTTATTTGGAAAATTAATTTAATGCAATCCATTTCTGATACAGAAGAACAAATAAAACTTAATTACTTTACATTATCATCCCAGTTAGAAACAATGTTAAGGCTATTTGGGAGCAATTGCAGAAACTTGATTAATGAACTGATATTATGAGAAGAATATATATAGACTAGCACTTTTACTTAAAGTTTCCACGCCACATCAAAGCGAAGACATTCGACTTTGATGACAAATTTAACATTCACCAGATTCATATGCATGGAGAAAAAATCTTTTTTGCAACCTGGTCTCAAAACTGAAAACACTCTGGTTCACAAAGCTATATCTTACCACTATTTTCCTCACTAAACCGATACAATAGCATTTTCAATGCCTGATTAAATCTTAAAAATTACTTTAAAAGTGATATTTTTAGGAAGGTTGTATGGACCGGCTTCTGTGAAATTTGCCGTTGGGTCATTTTACTTTCTTTCATATGAACAAAAGATTGAAATGGTATTTTCGACTGGTCACTTCATGTTCGTATTTAAAAGAAATGATACTGACTAACACGTGTTTAACATGATCACATATGCTAATGCCAAGATGGCATGACTTTCGTTTCTGTGGATTGAAGTCACAGATTAGAAAGCCAGTTCCACCTTATAACTGTCGTACATGTAAAATCTGTGGACATTATAGCAATCGTGGTCAGTTATATTTAAATCAGTGTGGTAACTAATTAATTCGAAAAGCTCCCAGCTTAAGCATTCCACAATTCAAATTCTGTCATCTTGTCCACTTAATTTACAAAACGTCATCACTGAAATTAATGCGGCCAAACTAAATATGATCCTTTCCAACTTTGCTGCAAGGGTGTTCCTATAAAAAAACTTGTTTACTTTATGTAATACGTTCCTTTATTAAAAATGTTTTTTTAATTTTTTTTTATATCAGCTAAGATCTTCCATTTGATCTTAGCATATCTGTAGTTCTTATGATAAATGTAAATTACGAGGTACAAGAGCATGATAACGACAGATCTTGATCTACATGTTCCAAATCCAAAATTTTATTACCATCGTATATTAAATTTAATAATCCTTATTTCATAAAAATGACCATTTTCTTTTTTTAGAAATAAGTGTTTTTCTATCCAGATTCGGGACATTTATATGTGGTATGACATTTTTTGTGAAATAAAATCTTTTAGTCTTTTTTTTCCTGTGCCAAAGACTGCCATTATTATTTTTACTACATTTTTCTTGCCTTTTGATACATTCGAATATCATAGATTATTATTTTAAACACTAAGCAGAGCATTACTTAAAGAGTTGTTTAAAGAAATAAAAAATTCCCCTCTTTTTCAAGGGAAATAAAACCCACATGAAATCACTTATTACATTTGGCAACTAGCTGATTTGCCAAGATAATTGACTGTAGCAACTTTTAATGAAATTTTTTATTCAAACTTGGTTTTAATGGCTCCAACAGCAGAGCCAACAGCAGCATTTTAATTTTCAATTTTGTTCAATATTTAATTCGTTCTGTTTTAGATTTTTTTTTATTGAGTTCCATTCATAGGGCTATACTTACCACTAATTCTTTGCTATCTCATACAATAAATTCAATTATACAATCTCATACAATAGTTTCAATTTATAGAAAATTTCATTTTATAAAAAGTGCATTTAAAAAAGAATTTGCTAAATATGCAATAAAGAAGCTGAATCTTAGTAACGTGTCAACAATATGAAAAAAAAGAACTAATAATACATTTGAATAACAATGAAAATTATTTGAGTTTCATTAAAGAAATTAAAAGTGTCAACACAATATATATATATATATATATATATGTAATGATATTTTAATTCTAAATTTAATTAATTTCCAAGATTTTATCTTAATTTAGCCATAGTAACTTCATTCTGAAAATATTCTCTTATTTCTTGATCCAATTCCACTTTCGATTTAATTAATTCAATTGAAGCTGTGTAAAAAATTATTGCGCAATCACTTCTAAATGAAAGTGATATGTACATTTCCCTTGTCAAAGGTCAACATAGTATTCCATCGACGCATGGCCGGAAATCCCTTGCTATACAAGACTAGTGATCCTTTGTTTCGGCCCTTTTTGCTTTTTCTTACTTCGGCTTTTGTGCCGCGTCGCGCCTTCTTGTAAATAATCATGCTTGAAACTCGGAAGAGAATAAAAAGAAATTAAAAATACAACGTCTCGTCTTTGTCTTCAAACCTGCCTTCTGCTTCAATCAAAATAATGTTACATATTATTTAGTCGACAGGATTCGAAATCCATTACATATATATGCATTAAAATATTAATATGGTTCAAAAATAATGTTTGTGCAATAATATTTTTGTCAGTGATTATAGAAGGATGCAAAAAAAAAAATTCTCTTACAAATTTGAAATAAAAATCTCCCGAAAAGAAATTGCACGCGAGTGCATATTCCTGTCCTCCAAAATATATTTTCCCAAACTTTTTAACTTGATTCTGTAAAGCCAATGCTCCTCTCTAATAGAGAGCCATTAAATACTCATTAAAGTAGTAGAGAAGTATTTTAAGTAGTAGTAGAGAAATATTTTAAATTTACAAAGAGCGATCTTGATAGAAAATACTGCGTGAAGCTTCTCTTGAACTGCACTATCAAACCGATTAGGTAGGAATTTGTTTGAAAACTTGAATTTAATTCTTATCAAAAACTGCAACTAAAACATTGCTTTGTTGGGCATTGTTACAGAGGCAAGACCAAAGACGAAAATAGGTGCACTGCTAATGACTATGCTGTAAAAATAATTACGTTGAAGAACAAGAATTTTTCTTTTCTGAACATGGTTTTATATGACTTTCAATTTGCCAGAATCAGAGTAAATTTATGCATTCTAGTAGTTATATTAGCTTCATTACGATTTAAGATCACTTTTATCATACGTAATCATGATTTGATATTTTAATATTTCAGCAAAATTGTAAAATTCTGAACTTTTAAATCCTTCAAGGAAAATTTTGTGATTACAAAGTATTTGCAATACTGTGAAAACTTGTCAGATAGCATCAATTTTGCTTTATTCATAAACTATACTGATATAAGGACATAATATAACTCCCGTGGTATTTTTCTTAAACAACAGCAGAAAAAAAATCCAGTAAATACAAACTATTAGGCGCTGTTATTTTTTCAACAAACAACCAAGCGAAAAAATAATTTCGACATCTGGAATTTTTTTTAAATGATTATCGATAATGCTGGAACAGGAAAACGCCATTCCGAGTAACTTGAATAAAATAAACATTTAAAATTCTAAAATGAATTTGCATTCGAATAAGAAGAGTTCATGGTGGAGGGGGGGACAGTTAGAGGAGAACCATAGTGCCTTTTGTATTTAAGAGATGGGGGGGGGGCATGTGGAGAAGAAAGAGAAAAGTTTAGTAAGGCGCCCGCTAAGGTACAGCTCAACTCTTCCAAACTAGAGACATTTCATCTGTGAAAGAGTTCCGATAGAAATTCTAGGGGCTGGGGAAGGGGTGGAGTAGAAGGATTTAGGAAGGAGATGCCTTTTCTGTTTTGCTAAACGGGGTGCATCAGTTTAAATTTGCCAATTCCGAATACATTAGGCTTAATTTGTCTCGGCTGGCGAGGCGGATGCTGTCAGAACCTGCTGGTCCCCAAGACAAGGAGCTGTCTCATCTCATCTGGGACGCTGTGTCCCCCCTGCAGTTAACTGATGGCTTTTTAATGCCACCTGCACAGGGGCTAAACTTCCCTTTCTTGCCTCCACCCCCCTCCCGAATTTCTGTCATCCGCACGCAAAGCATCTAAGACCTCTTTTGCCCAGCCCTGTTTGAAAAGGATGGCTTTGCCCATGTATGAGGGTTGCTGCTTGTTTTAAAACAATTTTTAAATCGCGCCCAAGGAATCGCCAAAAGAATGCCAAACTCTGTATTTATATCAATAGTAGATATGTATTCCATTCTAAAAGTATTATGATGAATTTCAACTCAATATTTTTAGCTTTTGATTAATTGGATTATAAACAGACAACACTAAAGGAAACTAACTTTGGTAAAAGGGTATTCTATATTATGTGAGCTAAATGGAATCAAAGTATCAATTTAAATAAAAAAAACACAATGTGTTTATTAGAAAATTTTATTTATAGATTTCTGCATTTCAAAAGCAGCTCATGTTCCCCTCTTCTTAACAAACTTCTTGAAACTTTAAAATATCATCAGCATAGTGATTTTAGCTAAGATCTTGAAATAACTAAAGCTGTTTGTAAAGATTAGAAAATTTAGTGGATATCTAGGTTTAGTTTAGGTGCATTAATACCCCGTTTTCATATAACACTGGGGCGATTTTAAAACGGACTTTCTGATTTGCAACTGCGGTCAGATGACAAAGATGACCCTTGCTGGAAATATTGAAGCTTTCTGGAAATTGCCAATTCTATCATCTAAGAATCGGATTTTGATAAGGCCAATGGGATGAAAATTTTGTAACATGCAAATTCTTGTGTTAAAAAAGCCTATTAAGATTATTTCCCCACAGTGTGAAATTGAATTTGATATTGAATTGAAGCAATGGGAATGCAAGAATCTTCATTCGAATTGATTTAAATCTTTTTGATTATAACTTTTCCGTAAAGATGAAAGGAATTAGCTTGGAATACTTGGATTTAAGTAAGTTTATTTTCAACCCGTTAAATTTATATCATAAGATAAAAGTAAAATTTTTCTGCATGTTACTTTTCACATTTTTTTTTCCTTCAACAAAATGCCCAGAGGCTTAAAAAATTACATGATTTTTGCTCATGTGATGTATAGCAAATGAACAGAAAGAAAACATGGGGCACATTAAATTTAAGAATCAGACTGAAATCATTCATACGAGGTCATCCCAAAATAGTAAAAAAATATAATAAAATATCCATATATGCATTGCTGTAATGATAGATAAATTTTTCAAATGGTTGCTTTGCTTAAATAGAATAATTTGATGAAACTATTATGGTTTTGGCATTATATTTCTTGAATATCTTAAATTTATTCCGAATAAAAATATTTGCATTGTAAAATATTAAATGAGATTTGTGGTTTTACTAGAAATAGCAAAATAATAATTTTTATTCGAAACTGAAAAATATTACTTTACAGTTTATCTATAGACATTGGGTAATTTATACACGATTATCAAATGAACTTCTGATTACGTACAACTGTACATGAAATAGAAAAAGACTGCATTATATAATTTTAAAATAGTATCAACTGAAATAATTTAAAACATTTTTTGTAAATCAGAAAAAAGTATTCCTATTCAAACTACATTGAAAAAAATTTTAATTTTTAATTGAAAGTAATCGTATAATAAAAAAGTTAAATCGAAAAAAATTACAGTTCATACTACAATAGTGAAATTAATTCACTTGATGCCATAGTTATATGATTCAAGCCATATATTTTCTTTATAAGATAACTAACATGTTAACACAAATATAAGTAAACTTATTCAACTGAGGTACGATGGAGGAATAAAAAGAATAGAACAAGATATAGATCCAATACAACTGATATAACATAAACATGTATTTCTTTTTTCAAGGAAGGAATAAAATATATATTACAAAGAAAAACGCATTTTTAAAATATTGTTAAATTATTCCACATTAAAATAATTATTTTGAGAACTTTTAACATAATAATAATCATCTTCAGCACTTTGAATGCTAAATAAAGCTATTTTCAAATAACAAATGTAATTCTAATGATGAAACAAAACTTCGCCAACAAAAGCGATATTCGCCAAAAGCTGCAATTGAAAACAGTAATGGTAATTTAATGGGGCATCTTCTTGGATGTGGCCTTACGTCAAAATTAAATTTTCATTCCTCCTCATGGCGTGGCATTTGTAAGAGTTTGGAAAGTGAGAAGAGAAACACTTTTGCTACAACCTCCAAGAGGGGAAAAGATTTCAGGGGGTCAGATCCCCTAAATCCAGAGATCTCCTCAAAGTATTTTTAGATGTTTTTTATACGGAATTTATTTCGGCGTTTTTTTCTATTCCTTAAGATATTTTTTTTTCAACTTTTTTCTTCTTAAACGTTTATTGATAAATAAATACCACTTCAGTTTCGATTTTTTTTACTGGGCAAGTAGTTTTTTAAACAATCAATTTTGATGGAACAGAAAAAAAAAAATTCTTTCTCGTCTAGAATTTATTTAAAAATAATAGCCTCCATTTTTGAGATAAAAAATATTGTTTTTATGAGCGAATAATAACCTTTTATGTTAAATCATTCATTTTTATTTGAATTGGAAAGATGTCTGAAACAAAGCATTCGAAAATATTATAAAAAGTAAAATAATTAGTTAATTCTATTGATATTTGAAATTATGCATCATTTGTTAATATTATTCAGCATTTTGTATCCTTTTAAAATAACTCCAATATCCAAAATAACTACTTTGGTATTATAACCCAATGTATTTTTAAAATAATTTATTTTCTCAATTTCAAAAATAATAATAATTTTATTTGTTTCCAGTTCTTTTTCAGTGCAAATAAGCCTTACGTTTAGAGTCGTCAATCCTTTCCTTCAATTTTTTTCCCAACCAAAACAAATTTAAGAAACGTGAAACTGAAAGCATATTAAAAGATTTTAAAATGAAATGAAACTTAAAAATATTGAGTAAAATATTATTTTACGAATTTTAAACTCTATATTCCTGATATTATAATTAAGCATTCATTTGTTTATTCTTTTATTTTTCTGCTTTTGTGATAATTTTTAAATTTCGGCAATACTACCTCCCATCAGCAATCTAAATAACACTTTTTGATGAATCTAATTACGTTTACCGTATATAATCATTGAAAGCCGCGGTGGTCTGGTGGTAAAGTCTTTGCTTCGGAACCGGAGGGTTTTAGGTTCGAGACCCAATTCCACCGAAAACCTGTCGTGTAAGCGGTTCCGGTGCACGTTAAATCCATCGGGCTGAACGTCTTTCCGCTGGTGTGATGTAGAAATTCGGAGAGGGGGTTTGCCAACTCAGTTGTCGTCTTCGTCATCTGACCGTGGTTCAAAATTACGAGTTCAGTTTAATTTAGTTATATTAACGTTCCGTTTTTAAAGCAATTCTAGGGCTATTTTGGGACGGATCTCATAATTTTGAACTTAGGTCTCGAACCTAAAACCTTTGTTCTCCAAAGCTGAGACCTTACCGCCAGATCACCTTGGCCTTCACAATTATGAGGCCCGTACCAAACTAGCCCTAATGCTGCTTTAAAAACGGGACATTGATATAACCAAATCATAAATAATTATTGTACTTCGTTTGCATAATCATTGATATGCACATTTTTTAATTTGATTTTTCTTTCATAAAACTTAAAAAAATTAGTTAAAAGAGTAAACAATCTTATTTCATTATTTTAAAATTGATTGTAGTAAGTTATTAATTGATCTGTTGATTCATCATAACGTCTCATTTGAATATAGAATTTAGAAATGTAATTTATAATGAAAGATGGTGTAAAAGATGTTTTCAAACTTATTTAATGTGTATGAAAGCTTAACAGTAAAATTAATGCAGAAGATGGGGAAAAATAAAACCCGTAAGTATATATCATGGGGCAAAATTTGAATTTATTCTGAAAATAATTACCGCAAAAGCATTTCGAGGGCTTGCATATCCACAAAGTTGCGGAGTCTTTGGGCAGTTGATTAAATTACCTATTTAATAATACGGACTGATTATGAGGGTGGAGCTGGCGACTATTGGAAGAAAGCATCTAGGAATTATGAATTTTTGCATGACAAAAGAAATAGCGAAATTAACGCAATTGATGCGATTATAAATCCTCAGTGAAGTAGTGTTTTAGAAATTCTGTTTCAAAGTAGAGGTTGGAGAATAAGGAAAAGTAGACATTGCTGACATATCTAGGGTCATGAGCTCTTATATAAAATAAAAATTATCAAATACGGAACAATAACTGGGGCTAGAGAATTGGTAATTTGATTTCGCAATTTTGATATATAAATTATAAATATTAGTGATGTGATAATGTAATGAAATGGAATGGAGTTATGTAAAATATGTAAGTTTGACATATTTATATCGCCAAATAAAATGTTAAATTTTATCAATTAAAACTGAAGTAGATATAAAACTTATTCCATGAGTCCTCTTGGCAACGACTTTGACGAGCCACAAATTTGCAAATATTTCGAATTTTATTCGATATACTAACACTTCTGAATGGGCCTTTAGTTCAATTGAATGTTTTTGGTGCATGGCAGCAAAATATTACACTATTATCTGTAGTTTTCATATCGTATTGTATTATCTCATTTTCGTTAAATTTAATACAGATCTTCCAAAAGAAAAAGAAAATATCAAACGGGTAATATTAAAATGAAGTCGAAGAAAGCTAAAGTGAGTTACTGATTAAAATAAATTACTTGAGGATAAAAAGAATAAATTCAATTGGTAATATTTATTTTAAGCCTGCTAATTAATTGTCTATAATTGATTAACTAATTTTTAGAAAGTTAACACTATTGAAAAAATTTTCAGTATATCATTATGTTAACATTGTTAGTGTACTCATACAATGCCTCATAGCATTTCTTATGGGTAATAGACATAAATAAATTTCTAAAAGTTTGCTGTTGCTTTCATATAAATAAATCATGTTCTTACACAGAAGATGGAAAGTAGAAAAATTGTTGGATGAAAGTATTAACGATCGAATCGTTTTGTGTCCTTGTGTCAGATAAGAAAAAAATAAAATATATTTAATAACATCTGTTTATTTCTAAAAAAATAATGAAATAATTCTTTTGTGCCATGAATTGTAATAAATCAAGTAAATAATTTAGACTTTAGAATTTAAAGATTTTTTTTTTTTTTTGCAATAGCATTTTTGACAGAATGATATATGTAAATTTATTATAAGTTGTAGTACAAATGTTTGAAACAAGATGACTCATTAGAATACTTTTATGATTTTTTTTTCTTATAAAATTAAAATTTATAAAGCCTGTAGAAGAAAAAATACCCCTGATAGTTAATAGGTATTTTCGAAAAATATAACATTCAAAATATTCTGAACAATTTATGCATCTCATAATCTTATTTTTTCTTTAAAGTGAAATCACACTTAAGACAGCATCACATAATAAAAAGAATCTAGATCTGGATTGATGTTTGTAAAACTAAGTACATATAACTACAGAGAAGGAAATAACTTTGTATTTCAAACTTGCTTTCATTGCTTTTATAATGTCAATAAATAATTAGATAGTCTACAACCACAAAAACAAAGTTTCACTTTAATTAGAGCTACATTGATCTAAAAAAATTACATAACTTAATTTTTTAGAGAAATGTGCCAAAAAAGCATGCCAAACATTGAATGCCAAAAGCTTGCCGAACATTAAATGCCAAAAGCATGCTGATCATTAAATGAACAAGCTAAACAGGAAAAAATTCATATTTTAAAACCAGTTTCGCCATTTGTGTGATATCCAACAACAACAACTGAATAATCCAAACAACTAAAAAAACTTTTTTATTTTAAAGCAATCCCACTTAAGCCAGCATTACATCTCTCTTAAAGATCAATCTCGATTAAGGTTCATAATCCCCCCCCCCCCAAAAAAAAATACAACATTTAAGCCAACTAGTGTAAAAAGAAATAGGTTCATATTTTAAACCCACTTTCGCTTCTTCTGATATCCAACCATAATTGGATAATCTGAACGGCACAAACAGCATTCAAAATCCTCCCGAACACCTTCAATTTAAGAGCGAAAGACAATTTTGGGAAGGGAAGAAAAAAAAACAGTCAGCGGAGAAGAGAGGATCTGCTCTTTATTTGAATGCTCATAACTGCGTTCGGCAAAAAACAAGAATGATAGATGGATAAAAAGAATACATTTCTCCCATTTTCTTTCGGATCTCTTTAAGTTCCACTCCTTATTGGATGGACTCGAAATTCATGCAAAATTCATTTTCCTCTTTCTAGATCTTTTCGGATCGTTTTGCATGCAAAACAGCTTGCCTCGAATGAAATAAGGCACTAGGTATATTTGTGTATTATTTCAAGTGTAATGGACACATTTTGTTTAAAAGTTTCCTAGTGCTGGGGTAGATTTTTTTGTTATAATTTTGTTTCTTTGTTCAAGCTGATGTTGTTGCTCACTGGTACATATGCGCGCTGCTGTACGGATAAAGAAAAAAAGCAAGGCGCGCATTCAAAAGCGAAAGCTCTTTATTTGTAAATTGGTTCACTTAAACATTGAAGGAGGCTTTCTCAAATTAACTTTACGATTCGCGTACATTGTAAAATTTGTGCCTACCTTTTCTTTTCTGAGCGAATCTTGGTAATTTGTTATGCAGTAGCGTGCGCAGCCAGGAATTTGTTTACGTATCCCGTTTTTTTGCCTTTATTTCTGTCAATTTCGACTTGAAAGGAGTCGGTCGGTCTCCTTCACCGTGACTTAGGGGAATCGGAAAGCGTGTTTGAATAATTGAGTTCTGATCGAAAATGAGCAGTTTTTGGAAACCGACTGCATGTTTGATGAAATCTAATACAAGGAATCAAATTCCGACACGCTATGAACATATATTCATCAATAAAAGAGACACTGAAAAAAAGGCACTTTATAGCGCAATTTTTTGATAACTTTGCTTCAAATAAAATAGAAACTGATTATCTATATTTTGTTTTCGGTATGTTAACTGAGAAGATTTGGATGAGACTATGCTCGAATTGATACAAATTAGACTAAAGAAAATTGCATTCAAAAGGTTTCTTTATGTTTTTTTTCAGTGAGATAATATCTGTGACGTAGTGCCCTAAATATGTGCAAACGCTGTTTAGTTTAATTCGTAATATTGAAGGAGAAATCTCATAGGTTTCGTATATAAGAATTCACACGCCCATTTTCATTTCGAAAGCAAGTCTAAACCAATCATGATGAATCTGAAATAATCATTAAGTCATCAATGTCAAACGAAGAGTCAGCGTGTAGAATGCGATCCATTAATATATCAGTTACTTAATAAATATAACAATATATAATAAAAAAATTTAATGAAAATTTTATAGATAAATTTCTAAATTAAAAGATTGAGCGCCATGTTACTGGTGACTGGTATTTTCCGTCCCAAGTGGGCAAGTCACTGGTTACATATTATATTTCGTTCAGGCCTTATGACCCATGATTGGCAATATAATTTTCATTCAGATTGTTAGTTATTATTTAATGACGATATATATTAAAAGATATCATCTCTGAATAAATTTTAATATGAAGATAATAAAATAATGCAACTAATTGCATGCAGTCTTATAACAACACTGTTTGGATCTATGATTGCCAACATGTCAAAGAAATGGCATCTTTGACGGAAGGAAAGGATGCTGAAACATCTTAACACTTAACTTGTTAATTATATCTAATTATTAATAATAATCGATTATTAGTTTTGTTGAATCAACTCGCTAATTTCTCCAAAAGCAGCTGAAGTTTTACTAACAATATTTGTAGATTTTAAGGATTAAATAATTTTATTTTCGGTTTCCTCTACAGATATAAGATTAGATATTTATTTCTATATAAACCATACAGAAATAATTATCCAACCATATGCAAATTGAAATAATCGAGATAGAAATGGTTAGTATCATGTCATGGGTAATTAAGAATTTACCTCGCTCCTCTTCATTTTAAAAATAAATTATTTCTTGTATACCAATCATGGTAAATCTAGCCTATTCTAGCCGCAAATATTTATTTATTTATTTATATTAACGTCCCGTTTGAAGCAACACTAGGGCTATTTTGGGACGGACCTCGTAATTTTGAACCGCGGTCAGATGACGAGGACGACACCTGAGCTGGCACCCCCCTCTCCATGCCATACCACACCAGCGGGAGGACGTTTGGTCAGGACGGATTTCACGTGCAACAGACCCCCTTACACGACGGTTCTTCGGTGGAATCGGGTCTCGCACCTGAAACCTTCCGGTTCCGAAGCCGAGACCTTACCACCAGGCCACCGCGGCCCGGCCGCGAGTATCGAAGCAATTCGTATTATAAGGGCTATAATAAATATCTTTGTTGCTCAGAAAACACAAGAGTTCGTAACAAAATTTAATAAAAATTTTGCAGTTTCATTTTCAAATCATTAATTTATTAATAATGAACCATAGCATTCAGAATGATCTATTTTAGCTTTGGTGAATCGAATCTCCATTTCCTCCAACAGTAGCAGATGATCTACAAGCACGGTTTGTAAGTTTTGTTAGGGTAAGGTTGCAAAGGCTGTGTACGTGCGTGCGTGTGCATATACGTGCGTGCTCTTCCATTTTTTCTACACTTATTAGGAGATAGAGATCAAATGCTGTTCAGATTTAATGAAAAAAATTCAATTAACGTGGAATACTTGAATTAATAAATATTTGCTACCCAACTCGAAAATATTCGAAAATTAAAATACAAAGCCATTTACAAATATGGAAGTATCTAACCACTGAGAGCAATTATTTATACTTCTGAAATGAAACAAATTTCTTATTTGACACAGAATTTCTGTCAATCACCATTCAATAAGTTTTGAAATTAACTAAGCCCACAAGAAATTCATTGATATAAGAAATACGACAGTAGAAAGCCAAATGTCAAGAAGAAAATATTACCGTTATTCTATTTTCGAACCGTTTTTGTACCGTTATTCTTATTCTGTTTTCGAAATAAACTTATATTCCAATAAAAATAGAATTTTTCGGAGGTTCACTTTGATTTTATTTGTCAGGTGTTGATTTTATTTGCAGTTTGATTCTTTGACGTTTGATTAATGTTAAGAGAGAAATTTCTGAACGGTAAGCGAATTATAAAAATATGCTCTTATTTCATTTGCAGTCATGTATAGGACTAATATTAATATTAATTATTTAATAAATGCTTTTCTCGTCTGATTATTCATTTTGGAAAAGCTTCCTTTGGTCCATTTGGACCAAAATTGGATAGATCCGTGCAATTTTATTGTGAAGACCACATTATAAATTGCATTCGTATAATTCAAATTATGTGATCGTGGAGGATTTCAGTCATTATGCTCACATATATATACGAATAAACCGATTTGAGTACCATTTAAAATTTTTTGTCCAAAATTTAATACGAATCTATAACTTTGAATCCCTTACCACCTTCCATGTTCATCGCTGCAAATTTCAATTTTTGTGCATTTGAAACTGTACCTATTCCGGTGAGCGATTTTGTTTACTATTTGCTACAATTTTGAAATTTAAATAATTTTCTACTTTCTTACACTTATGCAGTCCCTTATTTACGGATAAATAGACAAACAAAACGTATAATATTTGATGGAATTAAAGGAAACTTTAGTCAGATCTACAATTTTGAATAATAATTCCACTTATAAAGTTACATTATTCTATCGTGTCGTATTTTGAATGATCATTTTCAGATAAATGTGCATGGGACTTCGTGTGAGCAAATTTTAAAATTTCACAGAAACCCAAAATTTTGGTGAAAAAAATTATATATTCACTAGAAGCGAATAAAATTATATATTATTATATTCGTTCGTCTTGTTCGTATCGTTACTGTATTATTCTATTCATATACACTCACACGGATAGACGTATAGACATTATACCAAAAATGTTTTTTTGGCTTTGTAGATGATTCAACATGGAGAATAGTTAGAATAACATTATACCAAAAATTTTTGTCGGCTTTATATAGGTTTTATTTGCATTTTTTAATACACATCGTTTATGAGCGTTCAAAGAAAGATTCACATCTCTCTAAGTTTATTTTTTATTTTTTTTAAACTATGAAGAATTTGATCATCATTTGATTCCACTCATACATTTATTATTTCCTTTCATTCGCTTGTATTTTTTTTTCATTTATACTTTTATTACTTTATTCATATGTATCATTCTTGCTTCTGTAACTTTTTCAATACATTACTCATTCTCCCAGAATAGCTAAAATAATAGAAAAAAAGAAAGACATCTGGTTGTTGAAAGCCTTAACCGAATATTCTGAGAAGGCGAATTCTTAAAAATGAGCCCGATACAATCTCGTAAAGCGAGCGATTGGAAGAAGAAAACTTCTCGAAATTTCCGAAAACTGGGTTTGGCGATGATTATGAGGAAAGGAGCCGCAATCTTTGTCCCAAATGCCCAGTGTCCCGTGTGCGAATTTTCCTAACGAAACAAAGATGACTCGAGGCGACCATTGAAAGTTTTGCCGCAGGTTGCCAACATTTCTCTCTGATGATCGCTTGCAAAAGCTCGCCAACTTCACTTTCCGCTTGGCGTTAGCTTGTTTCTTTTCTTTCAAAACTCTGGAAAACTTTAGTTTGACTCACTGTTCTAGAAATGTATTCCAACAAAAAAAGGTTTTTATATTTTTCATAGTTAAGCTGTTTGTGTTCCTTAGTAGCTCTGTTCTTCATCCTGTGCATTCTTTATTATTCAGCCATATAAACAGATGTATGAAAATGGAAGACAGAGAGGATGGACAAACTATAAGCATAATATCCATATAAAGTCCATCTTTCACTCTATATCATATACACAGTTTAGTAAAGGAAGAAAACAACAGTTGGAACTGCAGAAGTATACCAAATGCATATATTCTACATAACAAGGCATAAAATATTGCGATGAAAATTATTTTTACCTTATGAAACAAATCAACAAATTGAACCATTTGAACCTGGATTCCTCCGATATGAAAACAGAGGACTACACGAATAATTCGTGATTCCACTTAGAATTCCTCATACAAATTTAAGTTGCATTAAGAAGGCTGACAAATGTCTTGCCATATGCATAAAGGCAAATGCGTTGATATTTCAAATATCATTCTAAATATGTACAATAAGCTAAGACATTGAAATCGTTTTTTAAATGTTAAATAAAATGTTATTTAATTATTTTAATTTTCAAGCTTTCACTTATAAACTTGCTTTATGTTTTCCATGATGTAATGAATATAAAAATAATAAATTATCGTGGTCTTTCTTGATTGCACAATAATTCATTAATTTAGTGAAGATTGTGGTATGGGTGAAATGACTTGAAGACACATGTTGTCTTTTCTGGGGCTTATTGGTAACATCAACAACAAAAGGCACATGAAAACGCCATAGTGTAGAAGGCCTAGAGAACTACACTTAAAACTCTCTCAGGAGAGCCGAGCCGAGAGCCGAGATAACACTTCCCCTAGTACAGGAGTCCAGTTCGCTTCTGCTAGAACAAAAAATATATACTAAACAACAGGAGGACCACATGACACATGATTGGCAGCTAATTCCGCCCAGGGAGATCACGTGGTTAACTGAATTCTTAACAATGAATGTTGTAATTGATTTTTACACCATTTCCTGTTATATTAGATTTTAAATTTTGTACAATTGTATATTTTGGGTGAAAATTTGCTTTTTAATATTTTCATAACTTAATTATCCGTTTAAACATTAATATAACTTAATTTTGATTTTATTCCAGTTACACCAGCTGCTGTTAATTATTTGAGAAATATTCTAAAATGTTTCTGTAATATCTGAAGTAATAAACCCCAAATTTTTGAAAATAGAAAAAAATTTAAAAAATGAGAATGTATTAATTCAGCACTATCACAACTCATGTTTAAGGAATAGCACCAAACCTTTTTCTTCCAGTAAAAACGGATAAAATAATGAATAAAATTTGGAATGGCTCCGTAACGTCATAAAGAATAAGAGATAATAGTATAGATGTCAATGCCTGCTTTCGTTAAATCCAAAATGTTTAGCACATACATAAAGATTATTTGAATAGCTAGCAGAGCGAAATTAAACTATCCATTGCCAATGAACATTGGATTTAAAGCAGAAGGCCATTCTATAAAATTGGCGCGACGTATTCTTAGGAGCATTCAGACATTGGCGGCTTAATATCTCTCACGAAGGTGCTTGAAAATGAGTGGTACTATTATGTTGTGCCTAACGTTTATGATGTTTTTTCTAGTAATGTTTTCAGAGAAAATTCGTGAATTTTTTTTCGAAATTACATTACATTTTACGGAAATCTACCATTTAATAACGATAGGATCATTGCGATAAGTGAAAGGTATTAAACTCCAACTGACATGCCAACTTATTTTTAATACAAAGTTTCTTTTGAAAACAACGGGAGAAAAATGAAATCTAGATATATTTTTTCTTCTATTGTTGATCTCAATTCTCTCCTCTGTTATATATTATTGTTCAATCGATCTCATTTCATCTCGGAAAGTCGAATAGATTCTTTATGAGTATTATTACGTTTAAACAGCTCTTAATGTTAATACTGATTTTGATACATTCTCTTGAGCTTAAACATTTTCTACTTATATCATAAAATGTCATTGCTTAGTCACAAAATTCTTAATATGTTCTTCAACTCTTAATCACTTCCTTCTATGACGCGATATTTAATCTAGTTTATGTAATAAATATTTTTAAATAAATAAAACATGATTTTTTAACGACATATTTTTTTAGGTAGATTCTTATAGGAATACAATCCATTAATATAATTCTCAAGACAAGACTTTTGGAAAATGCCCACAGTTCTTTACCGATCATGGAAACCAGCCTTCAATCAAAAGTTATTATATTATAGCGTTTTTTCTATGTTATATTATGAACAGGATAATTAGAGTAATTTTTGTCTGGGTTTTAACTGACTTGGAAATATGTTGTTAGAAAAGTAAAAATATCTGATAAGTTCGTAAATGGCCCATCCAAAGCGGATGGAAATGGTAAAAGCGGGTAAAATTTCATTTCGTCAAAACTTTTTTAATTTCGAAGATAGAAAAATAAATCCAATTAGATAAATTTGCGCTTCATTAAGACGAACAACTTTTGTATTTGAAGTTTTTCAATAGCTACAATACCTTAGAAGTTAGGGGCTAAAAAGGGATTTTCACGCATTAATTTTGACTGTTTCTAACGTCAACAATTTATGTTGCCAGATAATAGATGTAAAGAAATCTGCATTTGTCTTCCAGATTGTAGAGAGAAATTTTTCCAATTTTAGGAAATTGTCCAAAATTGGTTTATTAGTTTCATGTGGAAATATTAAATATAATTCCTTCCTGTGCCTGATTGGCGTTCGTTCCAAAAACTCCACTTGGTGCTATTATTGATTTGCATGCATTTTCTTACCGACGTTTACGTCGTTCAACTATTATTGAGGTTTCAGTACAAAATTATAAAATGCAATAAGAATTTTCTTTTTACTTTCATTAATTAAAATTCCACATGGCAAAACTTAGCTTGCCTAATGAGAGTTCGTTCTGAAGAAACTTCTTCCTCAAATGCATTCGATGCCAAATGTAGGACTATTGATTTGGATCCATTTTCTTGCTGATGTTTACTTCGTTCAACTATTACGAGATTTCAGTACAAAAAGATCCCATTCAATAAGCACCTGTTCACATTTACCAATTAAAATACCACATGGCAAAATTACTCGACTAATGAGAGGTTGTCTTGAAGAAACTTCTTTCTCAAAGGCGCTCAATGCCAAATATGGTAGTATTACTTTGGTGTTAGTTATATTAATATCTCGTTTTAAAGCAGCACTAGGGCTATTTTGGAACGGACCTCGTAATTTTGAAACTATTCATTTGGATACATTTCCTTGGTCATTTTACGTCGTTCATCCATTATTGATGCTTCAATACAAAAAGATCTAATGCAATAAGATTTTCCTCCCATTTATCAATTAAAATCTTACATGGCAAAACTTACTCGACTAATGAGAGGTTATCTTGAAGAAACTTCTTTCTCAAAGATGATCAATGCCAAATGCCAATTCAATAGTCCTCCATTTCCTTGGCGACGTTTACATCATTCATCTATTATTGAGGTTCAGTACAAAACGGCCCAAAACATTTTTTTTTCAGATTCATCAAATAAAATCCACATGGTAGAACTATTTGACTAGTGAGATATCTTCTTGAAGAAACTTCTTTGCCAAAGGCGCTCGATGCCAAATGTGGAACCCATTCTTCCAAAACTGTTGAGGCTCCATTCCGCGTCATATCATTGAGGGGCTTCTGCGGAAAAGAGAAATTTAGTCTTCACGGTAAACTCCCCGACCCATTCTATCGGGTTTTCCCCGGACCGCTATCTTTGACTTCACGCCCCGACGCCCCACACCAAGGAGATCAATCCCGCTCATTTGCTGCGGAGTTTTTAAAGCGGAAATTTAAATTGAGCGTCGGGAGGATAACTTTGCTTCGAAATCTCCAAAAGCTCCACTGGGCAAATGAGCGCCGACTCAGAGATAGACTCAGAATTTTCAGAATTTGATGCTCCACTAACTTTGGTTAAGTTACGCGCTGCCTACTTTTTGCCTCCTCTTCCCCTTACCGTCGGAACCGTCACTTTTATGGATTTTCTTAAATTCCGCGTCCGTAATTATTGAAAGTTGATTACATATTTAAGCGCATAATCAGTCTCAACGACTTTGACTAATTGCACGGAAGGTAAAAGTTGGAAGAGTTTCGGGTTTTATAGCGGGATATGAAAAATCGTATCTATTTTCATGAATAGTCAGGGAAAACGCTTGCCTCTGAGTTATTTATAACTTTATTTCCAAAATTGTTGGGAAAATAAATAGTAGCGAAAAGGGAATACATGAACGCCATTTATGAAATTTAGTTGTTTATTGATTCAGGAACTAAAATGTTACATAGACAGAATCCCATTGCTGTGCAATTACTCTCTGCATGGAAACATGAAATGAGGAAATGTTTTCATTCAGATAACTTAAAATGAAAATTAAATAAAAAAATATTAAAATATACATTTTTTGCTATAAAATAGAAAAATTTCATCAGAGATATTAGTGAATTGCAATGACTGAAACTAAATTTTAGTTACAGCTTAGAGAATTTCGATATAACCAAGCTGAGACGAAGGTAGTTCTAGCTTAGGCGATAAGTACACTTCAAATTTGCCTTGCCAATATTAATTGTGATTATAAATGATTTATTATGTATTTTCAAGAAAAAACAGGACGATCCTGGAGCATGATAGGGCAGACGGAAATCGAAGGCTCATATTTCCTATTCGTTCACCAAATCTAACCGAGTTCCATTCAGTTGGAAAATTAATCAGTACAACATTGAACATAGGTTTTTTTTTACTAATATGCAGTTACGGTTCATTAGGATTGATCTCAATCCTCGGGACGACATTTTAATCACTTTGTGGCTGGATTTTCTCGTATACGTAGAATAAAGTATAGTGTCAAAAAATTCGAACTCAAGATTTTGACGAATCACCAAGTTTTATCTGGTATGGGTTTTTGTGATACAAGTACAGATTTGTGTCAAATTTTTGTTTCAATAGATTAGGAAAAACATGTCTAAAACACCTATTCCGTTTTCGGATACTATTAACGCATGCTAGAAATTATTCGCCAAATAACACGCCAAGGAGGTCACGATAGATTCAGTAAAAACGTTTAATTCACGCCAAAAGTTAAGATGCCAATGTGATGTAAGGCATTCTCTGGTATGGCAAGTTCATTAGAGTGCGAGATAAAGTTTTGTGTAGATCACTCCTGCTGGTTTCCCCTAGTGTATCAATCACTTTATTTGATGTCCATAATTATTGATAAGGAAAAGCAAGGATAAATAAATTTGTTATTTGATTATTTATGAATTTTAATTCTATTACTTGTTAAAACAAATTATTTTCTAGTTACCTTACTTTTGGGAAGCAAATTTATTATTAGTAATAATCTAACAGGACTGAAATGATCCGAAAAATTTAATCTTAAATTGCAACATTTTGATTTAATTAAACACAGAAAGAAATATTATATATTAAAGAAATATTATATATTAAAGAAAAAATTAACGCAAACTATCTTGGGAAATGCACAATCACTGTTTTAAGATTTGATAAACACGATTGTACGTTCCTTAGTCAAAGATGATATATTCTTTTCCCCGTTGAATATTCTTAATGTTTAATTCACGTCAAGTAACTTTCGATTTGAACAATATTTCTTAACGAAGTCGACAGAATTTTAACGTTGGGCGTACAACATGAAAAGTTTTGTTAATAGATAATCTCTCATCTGGGAAAAGTAATTTCGCTATTAATAATAATAAGCGAGAGAATTTGATTCCAAAACTTCACAAATAAATTGCAGCCTTATTGCTTTGCTAAAAAATCCCCATAGAATATATGTATAGATTAAGTTTAAAATATCTTGGAAAAGATGATTGTAATTGCTTGAAAAACTGATGGGAGCGATTGAAAGTGTTTTAATGAATGATAAGTCACTGAACATGATTTATTCTTCTTTTCCCGATCAGCTTATCTTGCAGAGCACTACTCGACCAGGTAAGAAGCTTTGCAGAAAAAAAAATTTCAGATCATTAAGTCAAATATAGGAATATTGGAAAACTGTCGATTTGGTTCAAAAATATTAAAAGCAAAAATTCGCTGGCGTGAAGTATGAAGACGAAATTACAGCACTAAAAAAAGTATAATATCAGCGTTGGCTAAGAAAGTCTTGAATCGCTCTCGTCGGTTCTTAAAGCATCAGTTCTCGAACCGTGAATTTCTCCAGAATACATTTCGTTAATCTATATACTTACTTTTTAATCTTCTCAATGTCATTCTTAATTAAGTCAAAAAGTTATAATCTATCCGTAAGTATTTTCTTAGTAGATTATTATTCATTTTAAAATTACTTTCTTCATTTAAATTGCAAGAAGATAATGTCCTTAATTTTTTCTCTTCATTCTTGGAATTCAAATGAATTCAACTAATGATCAAAAAATAAGTTTATATATTCTTGACTTCCACTATCAGTATTAAATACGGCTATCAAATAAAGACCAATATGCTAAGAAACAGAAAAGAAAAACCATCTATAAAAGGATTTAACATCATTCCGTAAGTAAAATCCTGATGAATAATTAAAGCCACGTTTACATATTATTTATACATGTGGAAAGTGTTATATTGCTTTATCTTTACTTAATTAAATGCTATCTGTTGTCATTTTTATGCAACATATATTTTGAGAAAACGTTCTGACAGTACAGCTTCAGTACCATATCTAGTATAGTGTTTGAAAACTCCATACGTAGAAGAACTGTTAAAAAAGTGAACAAATCCTGTTAGTATTAAAAAAATGCAAAACGAAATATTTCTAGAGTTTGTTCCTGATAATGGACTCTAACTTAGACTGAGCTAATGTGTATTACGGTCAATGTGAATGATCGGTTATTAATAATAACCCGTTAGTATTAATAATAACCAGTTAGTATTAATATTAACCAGTTACTAATAATAATAACCGATTATTCACATTGACCATAACATATGATTTCCAGTTATTTTTTTCATTTATTCATATTTCTCTTTTCTTTAAAATAATTTTTTTTGTTGTTTTCAAAGTTTAAACTGCATATCTTCGGCAAATCTTATTATTTACTAATTATCTTTAGCGATACTGTTACTGTGGAATATAATGTAGGTTCTTTTGCTTGAGCCATTTAGACCTTCACCCCTCTTTTTATGTTTACTCTTTTATTTATCATTTTTTATATTTTTTTCTTTGACTGTATTTAACTTCTTTTGCATCTAGTACATATGCGAATAAAAGATTTTTATTAATGGCTAATCCTTTGACAGACATTTAATTTTTTTTTCTTATTTTAATTATGAGCTTTTTACTGGTGTATAGTCACTTTTGGTAACACCAAATCATCATCGGAATACGTAAATAAAATACTCTAATTCTAAAGCATTTGTATCGCATTTATAAAGCATGTGTAATATTTATATTTGGGATGTAATGTAGCAGGCCTCCAAGCGGTGCACCCTAGTTAACACTAAATCTGCTACAACTTTGCCTTCTTCCTTGTGTCTGATACTGTGAAGTTCAAAAAATATTGGAAGACTAGAGATCTAATGGCGTCATAGCTAATCTTTTGAGCATTTGTAATAAATAAATGCAATCTTATACAGTGTTTATACAGTTCGTACGAAAATAAAAAAAATTAACTTGCAGAAAATACAAAATAATCTGAAAAACGGCTGGATTAAAACTATGTCTCGAATATCATTTGATTTACTTCCCTTTGATTTTTTTATACATATGAAATAATAAATTTTCTGTGTATAAAATTCTTTCTTTAGAATTCGTAAAATATAACCTTTTTCTCCCTTGTACTTACATTTTTTTAAAAATTGATAGACAAAATAAAATGTAAATTCAAAATTCTTCACAGTTTTCTAATAAAGGAAATTTTAAATGACCCTATTGATTTCATCTCAAAATCAAAACTCCACGTAGCAAACATCTGTTTTTTTTAAACACTATGAAAATCTTTACATATTTCACGTCACTTTCTTAGCAGACTTACTATCTTAACGATAAAATGCATTGTGTCAAAAAAGGGGGGGGGGGACAAACTCGCTAATTTTCATAAAATCTTTTACAACGTAGGCGGGAACTTTAATTATCTAAAAGTTCCAAAAGCAATATTAATTATCGTTAACCAAGCATTTCCCCCCAAAATATTCCACTCAAGCATTATTTCACTTTTCGAAAACCGCATAAATTTTCTTTTTCTGCTTCGTCGTCTTCAGAAAATCACTTTCTTATCGTTTGAAACAAAGCTCAAGAAATAAAAGAAAAAAGAAAAAAGAAGAAAGAAGAATGAGAAGATGACGAAGGAAGAAGAAAGTAGAAATTCAGTCCGCTCCATTAGTCTAAGTGGAAACGCGAACTCAGAAATCATAAAACCAAACAGAAATGCACATCTATCACATTGAAAAATGCGTCTTAATTCCTTTCTTTCCACTAAACAAAACCTGAGACACATTCGTATAAATCAAACCGGCCTCCCACAAATGAAGCTGCCACGGAATTTTTCCCGCCGACGACGAACGACAGTGTCAAGAGCAGACCTGAAAATGATTTGTGTCAAGTGGTTTATGCTGGAAAAAGCCGTTTTCAGAGAGCAAAATAAATATTGAGGAAAAAAAAGTCTTTTTCGCTCTTTCGTGCAAATCTTCGACTGACTTTTTGTTTGGGAGGAAATTTGACCTGAAAGGAGCGAAAGTTGGAACACTTGTCAAAAACAACTGGATTCAAAGCAAATCTGGCAACAATCAAATATCTACTTGGTGGAGCCATGACTTACATGCAAGACGACATGTAACATGTACATGTAACAAGAAAAATGCAATTTTTAGATTTTGTTTCTCATTCTTCAGATCAGAATCTGCTTTTTGAAGAATTCACTGAGCAGATGCGTTTTTTCTTTTTCATTTTAACTCAAAAAACTGAATAAGGCCAGCAAAAGACCACTGACCGCCGTAAAAATTTTAATATACATATCTTTCAAATAATAATAGTGAAATGCCTAAATCTGCGGGTTTGATCTTCCGGAAACTTGTCTCATATGATAGTTTTGTGCTTCTTGTTTTGTTTTCATGCAACGAACAGGTATTTGTATATTACTAATAGCATGCCTTTTAGTTGAAGAATATCTATTAAAGTACCTATTAGAGAACAATATTTGAGGATTAATCCTGGAATCTGGTTAATACACATGTACCAGAAGACCTAATATGTATTTTGGAGGCTTTTTTCAACCAAATAAAACCAAAATTTCACACAGAACTACAACTGCGATCACAAGATTACATAATGAATTTCATTCAATTAAGTAACTGCCTTTATGAATTATCAAGTATATATACATGCAGAAATCCAAGCCCAGAGTCCGATTTAGTTCCAAATTTGACAGAGATCCAACACTTGAGATGCTAAATCGAAAAACCTAATTTTATCTATATAGTTCCTTTCAGTTTGAAGAAGTTGTGTTATCTTGTATTCGAATAGCTGAACAAACAGACTTCCTCTGAATAGAAGTCATTCAAAATTTCACAGAAATCTGAAAATTTTGCGTAAAGATATATACATACCAAATTTCATCCACCTAGCTCAAAATGTTTTACAAACAGAAATAGCGACAATTCCAAAATCCATAGATAATTCCAAAAATATGTCTTTCAAACTGAAAGATGAGATTCATGGAAATCTCGATTTCAAATTTTTTCATGATTATAATAATTTCTTTTCACATACTTCGCATAAAAGGAAGTAAAAGATCTGAAATAAAGCCTTTGTTAATAATTTATTTAATATTTTCATTTAAATAAATTTATACTATTACATATTTTTATTTTAAAAGAAAAGGACCCCGTGCCAATTGCGTACAATGGCAAAAGCACATAAGTCATTGACTGTCGATTACTTATTTTTTTGACACTCGTTTTACCGATAGAAACAATTTTGCGAAGAGAATGCAAAAATGTAAATGTTATCTACAACTATGAGGTTTGAAGGAATCTGGCATTTTCTTGAATAAAAGTGAATTCGATTCGTTAAATATCTGATTTTAAAAGAACTAAGTTACTATGTAACATAACATTCTTTGGCTGTAAAATTATACTCCATTAATACATAAACTAATTTTAGAAAATTCTAACACTTTTGCATAACATTTTGAAATACCAATTGCATTTGTTTAAAAGATAACTTTTTTATATCATTCTTGATATAAAGCACAGTTTTTATATCATTCTTGTCGAGAAATAATCACTGGCTAACTCCTTCATGCCAAACGAGCCTCATATAATTGACTAGATTTTAATGACTTGTACACTTATGTCAAAACACAAAGAAAACACTCTGAATGATTTCAATAAAAATTTTGCTTACTGGTCATGCAACAAATATCACAATGTAATGTAATATAAATCTAGTAACATTTTCGGTAAAGTTAAACTATTTACATCAGCAATTAAGATTTGAAATGTCTTATTTAATTACATAGATGCTGCCCAAGATGTGTTTTCAAGGACTGTGCTAGAACCTTTCATGCGAATCAAAAGTATCGACTCTCATGCTTAATTTTATTTGTAGAAACTAATTCTGATAATATTGGAAGTTTCCAAAAAACTTGTCGAAAAAAATGTTTTGTTCCTCCTAAATTTAAGTCATTAAATAAAACTAAAGTCTGATATAATGCACAAAAATCATGATTTCTATTGATTTTACAACACTTACACAATTTCCCTGATCTTGTGATGGTTAGTTGATCCTAGATGAAAAGGAATAAGTGGGTGGTGGGAATATAAGTACTTTAAAAAATAAAACACGAGTTTCTTGGGTTATTAAAATAAATGTAATGCTCAAACAATCGTCACTAGCTTCTGTTGAACTTTAAATAAACCAAATAAAATTATGCAACATGTAATATGAAGTACTGAGTAAGTTGCAGATAGTTTCTAAATATGAAGTATATATATGAGTGAGGGATTTGATTAATTTTTAAAGAAGAAATCCTCCTTACAAGGTCATTAAAAGAAACTGTCATTTATTTTGAATATAAAAGGGTATCATATCTTACTAAGAATTGTAAAGCGAATATGGTCAGACAAGTGAAAAGTAAAAACAATTTTAAAAAAAGCTGCTCTCTAGAATTTGCATCTTTAATGTACTCTCTTTATTTTATTTTTTAAGCTGAAACAGAGTTAGAAGATTCTTCTGATAAGAAGAAATATAATCAGTTTTAAATAAATCAGATTTATTTTCTAAGACGGGTACTAAATTTTACGAATAAATGCAATAATAATTAAATATTAAAAAAGCTAATTCCCAATGGAGAATAATTTTTAATTGTTCATTTTGGATAGATATATTTTTTTAATATCTGTGCACAGTTCTTTAAATGCTGCTTTTAATAAAAAGTGTTGAATTATAATACTATAAAGAATGAAAAATTCGCCCCATTTCACAGTCATTATTCAAGATCATTCACCCAATTGAAACGTCAATTGCACTAACTAATTAAGGTGAAATTATCCATAGCTTATCCTATGTTAACTGATGTAATTAAAGTATGATGTTATCCACCGATTATCTGCTGAAACGTCAGTTATATAGATTAATTTTGAGTTGAAGTTATCCGATTGGAATATCGATTATCTTTTCTAATTAAACTTCAGTTTGAAACTGATGATAGATTCGTTCGGATTTTGTAATTCAAACAGCAAATCATTATTTTTATCGTACTTATTTACAAAAAAAAATGAATGCAAATCCATTATTTTTAGTCAAATTTCAATTATTCAATCAAAATTCAGCCCTCGTTTAGAAACGGATAAATACATACAAGTATTTACGTACTTAAACTGACGCTATAGTTGGTAATATTATCTTCCTATGCGAGTTTTTTTTTTTTTTTTAGCAGAAGGGTGAGTTAGAGAGAGAGTGCAATAATCAGTTAGTTCTTTAGAATAGTTATATGTTCCATTTTTAATCAATCTGAAAACTCTCGTAATTTTGAACCTCATTCAGATGACGAGGGCGACACTGGAGCTGGCACCCTCCTCTCATTTCCACACCTCACCAGTGGGAGGACGTTTCACTCCAAAGGATTTAACGTGTACCAGACCTGCTTCCACGACGGTTCTTCATTGGAATCGGGTCTCGAACCTGAAGCCCTACGGTTTCAAATCCGACACCTTACCATCAGGCAACCATGGCCCTTAGTCTGACCGGTAAATACTCACCAAACCTTCAAGTCACTCAAAGGGAAGAATGTTTAGCTATCGATATCAGATTTAAGTAGCACCTGTTCAGATATTGTGTTTATTGGGATGAATCAAGAAAAATTTTGGTTATATGTTTCGAATTAGGAACCGGAGAATATAATCAGGTTCCTAATTATCGAATGAGAAACCGGAGTTAAATTTCATTCACATCATCCGCTATTTTTCATGGGATTGAAGTAAATCAAGTGTGCTTAATTGCTTATCCGCTTATTAGGAATTTGTTTTTATGAGAGGCGTATCGAGCTCATGTCGTCATCATCATTTCATCACTGTTGAAATCTATGGTATCATTCCCTCAATAAATATTGCTCAAAAGAAGATATTAATTTAATAAGCTAAACAGTAGACTGAATAATAATAATTTTTTCGATTCATTTCAAGTTTTGAAACTGAAATGACTATCATTCACAGATAAGGCTTCTTTGTATAATAATATACTTTCAAGATCTCTCTAAATAAAAATTTTCTTTAAATAAATATTTCATTCTTTTTTTCAGATGATAGTGCTGAGATTTAAATTAACACGGGTAGTTTAATTAAGTTACGTGTAGTTTCATTAAGTAAGTTAGAGAATGGGAAGATAAGTAGTTCCTTCTTTTTATCAGATAAATATGCGCAGATTTAAATTAAATGTCACCGCTTTATATTTGTATTTTAAAAAAGCATGCCTTTCCCAACTGAAGAGAAAACAGAGTAAGCACAGCATCACTTTGTGAAATTCATTTCAATCCCATTTCACCTTTTTATTGCATTGTCACCACTTAAATCACTACCAGTCTTACCGTGGCATTTAAAATCATCGTAAACGCAATCTCATTCTATAAATTGAAAAAAAAGGGAAGAAAACGTACCCAAAGCGAGATGGAAAGGGGCAAAAAAAACCAACTCCCACACTAACATCATTCAAGCGCTTGTCCCTAACTCATTCCTACCCATTCCAACACCACATGCACCATATTCTTCATCAGATAATAGCGAGAAAGTATTCCATTCAATACCTTAAAGTTCCTTAGGAGAATAATCTCGGCTCTATCTGCATAGGCTGCAGCCCGGGGCCAAGAATAAATCACATTACCCCTGAAAGTACTCTTTTCCCTCCTGTGAGAGGGTTGAACTGCGGTCTACGTTATTCACGGGTCTTCATTTGCTAAATGCTGTGCGGCGAAATTTTCTAAAGTATTGGAATGGTGCTGGGCTTTTTATTGCTGAGTGCTCTTTTCAGCTGAAGTGATAAAAAATAGAGTTCCCGCAATTTGGGAGAGTATTTTAAGATTTTAGACCATTTCTGCGGAAGAGATGGTATCGATTTATTTTCGTGTACACGCTTCTAAGTTGGAAGACGAGATTTCTGTTTGTATAGAATGTCCGCAACAAAAGAAAAAATGCAGTTGACACTTACGCTTTTTAAATGACATAAACCACTATAAACTATTTTTTTTAGTCTGTTTCTTAACTATCGGTTTCAAACCCTAAATTAAACAAGAAAAAGAATTTTGTGATTTGAATTCGTGATGATAATGCAAACCTCTGTCTATTCAATATTGGTTTAAAAGATAGAATAACTTTTAGATTGAGCTAATATCCAATTTTTTTTCAAATAACCCTGGTTTGTTTGATTTACTTTCTTGACATCTATTTTTTTTCATAACAGCCAGTCACTCCATTACCACATAACTTAGCCGTATAAACAGGGATTAATGAGCATAACAGCCAGTCACGATAACTATTCAAAATTATGCATAAAAAGACATCCAACAAAATTTCAAAGTATTTTCAAATTGTTCATTAACATCCTGCTCGGAAGTAACATTAGGGCTATTTTAGACCGGACTTAGTAATTAATAACCGAACGAAAGCAATGGCACGATTCGACGCCTATCAAAGGTTTGTAAACTTGGAAAAATGAAAAACCGTGAATAGAAAAATGTATGAGAAACTGGTAGAGAGAAAAGAATATGAAAACTTGGTGAAATTCCAATATGTCAGAACTCTGTCATCCTGCTTGTTGAAAAATTGACAAAACATCTAAAAGATGTTCATGCAATATGAATATTATTTTGCTTTTTCTCATATAGTCTTTTCCTTTAAATTTATTTTTTATTTTATTTTCACTATTTCTTCTATTTTCTTTTCTTTTTTTTCTCCTATTTTTAATATTTTATATATATTTTTTGAAGGCACGAATGCTTGTTTCCAAAGCTGTTAAAATCTGCATTGCATCTGTTTTTTATGCAACCAACAAGCTGGTTGTCATCTAGAAACTGTTTCCCCACAGATAAACGATAATTTGTCCAATCAGATAGAAATCAGATGACAATAGGTTAGAACTGCATGGAGGACTATAACACTAATGTACATTTCATTTGACCAATTTCCTGAGATATAATGTGTGCAGAACGTTTTTTTTTTTTTTAATGTGTCGTAATTTGTGTTGCCAATTCTGTGTTCAATTGATGCGCATTCTATATATTATGCATGAGAAAAAATAAAATCGATTAACTGTCTAAAATTTATATTAAATTTTGGGGGAAGTACTGATGCAAAGATATGAAAATTTTTGAGATGTATGATATGTCTTAAAATTAATTGTGCTGAAATTTAGAAGTGCAAGTATCAGAGGTGCTTTGAAAAAGTTATCCATATTTCAAAAGGCCAATTTATGTATTTCATCTTTATGAGATTCTTCATCAAATGCAGGATGATACAAAATACCCTGTCTAAGAAACTACAAAATGCATGTTTCAAGTTTAAAAATGTTCCTTCGATGTTTATTAAAAAATTATAATACAGAACGCTTTGTTTCATATTTATAAAATGAAATGCGAGGGAATTATGACTGTCGGTACGAGATTGTAAATCCTCAAGCTTGCTTATTTTCAACTTTCGACCGTGTGTGTGTGCGCGCGCGTCACCTACACCCTGGCTACAAAATCAGATAATCACATGTTTAAAATCCAATTCCAGCAACTATTTATGAGGATCTGGTACATAAACGAGGTGCCCCCATTAACCCCTTAACTTTTTCATTTTCTTTACTATCTAATAAGATGACACCTTCTATTTTGGGAATATTTTCTTACTTTGATTCAAATGGATATCCATTGAATACATGACTTGTGTATGTATTCGAAGTAAGTTTAATATTGAATTATAATCGTTATGAATGGTTTATTTTTTGCCTACAACTATCAAAATTCGATAAATCGATGCACGTATGGCACTTGGGCAAAACAATTACGCGGTAAATACCATCTTTGGAATAAGAACAAAATTTAACAGGCGGGAATGATCTCCTGAAAGAACCCCACCCAGGAGCGGCTTTGTATAGGTGAGAAAATCGTGGAAGCATTTTGGACAAAAATTTTATCGACCACTTCAAACCAATATTTGTTACATAACTATATTGTAGGCATGAGATGACGTACCAAATTTCATTTATATTTCTCACTGCATTTTTGAATTATAACTTTTACACGCATGTAGATGTACCGAGCAACAGACCCTAGTCTTTTGGCGAATATCTTTAAGAATATGATGCGGATTCACATTTTAGCCATACAAAATTTATTTACTTAGTATTTTGTGTAGTTATCGTGTTCATTTCCCTTGAATAGATTGGCAACAAACTTTTTGCGGATGGTGTTTTCCTAAAATTCGAGTGAAATTCACAAATTTTCTGTAAAGACCATATATCAAATTTAGTACACCTGTCTCAAAGCGTTTTTAAATTATCGCAATTATCAATCTAAAAACGTATTTATTAGAGTCAGGAAAGTATGAAACATGAAGATTAGTCAAAATCCAGTATGCATTTTTTTTAATAATTGCGATTTTTTTTGTATATTCCATATTTTTAAAAAAGTAAAAATATGAGTTTTGTTCAAACATTCAATTTTAAATCAATAAATTTTAATCGTTTTTAAAAATATATATTTTTTTCAAGGTTTCAAACTAAATATACACCAATATATATCAAAAATTTTAAAAGTCACTTTAAATTTATTAGGAAAAAAACTTTAATAAATAAATTATATTGTAAATCAGCAGTGATATGACGGGACCCTTTTAAACAAATGGTAATTTATTTCAATCGCAGGCACAAATTCGTTGAAAATCACTCATTCCCAGATTGCAAATATTCATGTATTCTATCATATTAACATTTACCAGATAGCTTCTTAGAAAAATAAATACTATTCTATACTTCAAACAGCCTGCAGATAAATATCAGCTTCAATAGATTAAGCGCTCTTTTATATTTTTAATGAAATCTATTTCACTAAAACGTTTTAGTGCTTTTTTAAATAGTATTTTTAGAATTTTATTAACCCCTTTGAATTTAAATGAAATAGGCTAGAGCTTTGAATGATAAGGAGGTAGTTTAACTTCTGATTATGAGCAAATAAGTCTTTAAAATTAAAAATTATATCAAAAAAATGTAGTTTTTTCTGGTAAGTAAACAAGTTACTGGAATGAAAAGTAAAGATTGTTTCAAAAGTTTAAAGACAGATAAATACTATTTTTTTTTCTCTTAACTTCAATATTTGTTTTGAAAGTCGTATAGTTATTAATTCTTTTAACTTTCATTAAGTAAACCCATTCAAAATTATTTTAAAGTCATGTTGAAAATATATTAAACATTAATTTTTTTTTTACTTTGGGAGACTGCTATAAAAATCAGTTTGAAAAGGTTAAAGAAGACTTGAAATGAAAAAAAAATTATATTTTGTTTCTTTAGATACCAGGAATTGTTTACTTTACGTTATCTAATATTAATTGCATTTAGAAAATTTCTATCTAAACACGGTCTTTGCGAATTATGCTTGAATAAAATATTTGAACGAGTGTTTTAAATCCAAAATTTTTTTATATGATTCTCATAAATTCTTGGAGTATGGACTCAGATATTTTTCTACGGATTTTAAAGAGAGAAGAAGGGGAAAAAATTATGAACAAACACTCTATTGAGCCATCAGTGTTTGAAAAGCTTTATCGATTACATGCAAACTAATATTTACTTAGTTTCTATAGTTAGAGGTTTTGATAACAAAAGAATGAGAAAGATGAAAAAAAAATTATTTCGTTTACGCAGAATTATGAAAAGAACTTCGCCTAAAGATGTGATTCTAAACACAATAAGAAGCATAAAACAAGCGTAAAGTGGAAAATTTACACTTTGAAAATTAACTTTTCTTTTATTCAACGCCATTATTTCGAGTTGTTATAAGGTTGTTTCTGCAAAAAAATAATCAAAAGAAAAGGGAGGGGAAAAAATTACGCCCGCAAGAAATACCGATTTTGAAAATGAAAGTCAATATTTGGCTCAAACATTTGGCGCAATTTAATAACTGAAGGCTGTTTAAACGGGTTGTAAATACTTTTTTAAAGATATTAAAACAGAAGAAGTGTAGAAAAATTCTTGCTATTATGAATATTAACTCGTCTGGGGAAAAAAATTGTGTATACATTTTTCTTGCCAGATAAAAAGATTTCGATACCAAGAATGCTGTAATGCATATACAATGAAACAGTTGTGTTGTGTTTTAAACTTTAAATATTTAATACAAAAGATATATATAGTTTTCGAAATCAATGTAAATTATTAAAGGATAAAAAAAATTAATCTTTGGAATAGATTGATGATTAAATTTTCAATAAATTTTTTTTAAAAATGTCTTAGAATATTTGAATTTGTTTGAACATAATGCACAAGCAGAATTTCGTCCTCGAGCAAAACAATCTTTGTAATTCCAAGACTATAATCCTAAAAACATGCTCATAGGAAATCTTATGTAACTTTTCTTTTTCAAATAAATAACAAATATTATGAAGAAGTGGCATACAAAAAATTATTTAAAATGACTTATTTTCAAAGGATTAAAGGGTTTATTTTCCAAAACGAGTCAGAACAACATGATCTACTGACTAGGCAAATATTTCCTGAACTAAGTAAACTCAAATCAATCAAAATTCTTACTTTATGTTGTAACTATAAATGTATCTGTTTTAATAGAGAAATAAAGGATTAAAAAAAACTAGGCGCACAAAAAAAATTTGAATAGTTCACTTCAAATCCATGAATACGAATAAAAAAAATTATTGAATACAATGTATTCTATTCATTGCGTTATACAACTGAATTTGGTTAAATGTTCTATATCCCGATCAGTCTATTCGAGACTTCTTTTATTTCAATTAAGTGTATATTTCTTCATAATCTTGTATAATTCAAATCGTTTCTTATATCAGCTGTCTTTGAACAGTATTCAAAAAATTTCACAAGCTGGCTTTCTTCATGGGTGTGCCCTGTATTACTTCGTCTAATTTGTGTAAATACCAGTTGCATAACAATTCGTAATTGAAATATTTTTATACAAAAACTGACTTGAAACCAGCCGAAGTGGTCTCCCCAGAACTCTCTCGCATACCCTCTAATAAACTGGCCATACTAAAGAACGCCTTACATGGCACTACCATTACAGCAGTTACGAAATATTAACATTTTGACTGAATATATAATTTTTGCTGAATCTATCGTTCGATCCTTGGAGAGTTATTTGGGGATCTATCCTTGGCATGCGTTAAAAGTATTCAAAAATTAAATATCTGATGGTAATGTTTCCAAAATAAGTGCTGGTATTTAGGACACATTTTTCACAACTGATTGAAACAAAAATTCAACACAAAATTACACTTGTAGTCAAAAAAATCTCATACTAAATTTAATGTATTGAAGTCGCTACGTTTTCGAACTGTCGCTTTTACATGTTTCTGAAAGTACAGACCGACAGACAGTCACCCCGTCGTTGGACTTGGCTCAAAGTTTGACCAGTGTCTACCCTATAGATAAGTTTGTGAACCAAACTTAATCTATCCAGCTCTCTTCGTTTTTTAATTATTGTGTAACTTATATTCGAATAACTGGATCGACTTGCTTCCTCTGAACATATTTTACTCAAAATTTGACAGAAAGCTCAATTAGCTCAAATCGGTTTTGAGTTACTTTTTTCATCTTAGAGAGACATATGGTCGCACATTTTCCAAAAATGTGTTTTCTGAACTCAAGGAAATCTAAAACGCTAAGATTCATCACAATCACGAATCCGAACTTTTTGACGATTACTATAAGTTATCCATACTACGTATATGAAAAAGTAATAATATTTCAAAATTATTTATTTGTTAGATTTAACTTGCATGAGAAATCGAAGAAATACATTGAAATAATAAACACATCTTTATATTTTGATCAATGATTAAATGACAGAAATAACATCCCTTTTACTGATGAATCTGCTCATTCTTAATACTATATCTACACCACAACAAAATCTTAGTGCCCACTGGCTTAATGAGTGCCGTTTTAAATATCCTCTTTAAATTTTGATCGAGGTAGATTTGTCATAAATTTTAGATATCCAGATTCTATGTTCCGGCTATTGACTCTATATAATTTATGTTGTTCAAGACTTTACAGTACTTAAAGATTTTGACTTCTTGGTATTTTAAAAAATAAAATTTACCATTTTAAAATTACGTCTTTTTAGTATTTGGAAATGCAATAAAATCCCTCTCAATAAGCTGGAAGGCAAAGATAGATTCATTTACATCTAAGTTACTATATGGAAACATAAATTGTTGATGTTAGAAACAGTCAATATTAGGACTTGGAAATCACTTTTCAGCCCCTAACTTCCAATCTATTGCAATTATCGAAAAGTTGTCTTAATGAAGCACTAATTTGGTTAATTAGGTTGATTTTTTGACCTTCAATATTAAGAAGGTTATAGCGAAATTAAAATTTCCACCACCTTTGAGCTAAATGGGGAAATTACGTCCAATAATTTTACATTTCTAACAACATATTCCAAGCCAGTTAAAACCCAGAAAAAATTACTCTAGTCGTCCCGTTCACAAGATAACATGGGTAAAGCGTTAGATAAAATATAATATAACATTTTGAATGAAGAGTGTCTTTGGGTTCTAGGGACCATGATCGGTATAAAACTGAAGAAGTTTTCCCGAAGTTTTGTCATGAAAACATTGAATCTATCTAAAATGGATGTGATATTTAATAAAAATAAATTGACCAACTACCTTGTGCCGTTCAAACATTGCCAACTATTTTGGCAAATAGACTAAGCATTCAATGTGTGATAATCCACAAATATTTCAGAAACTTGGTCTAGACTGATGAATGTTTAGTGTACTTTTGACACACTGATTGTTTTGTCCAACCAAACAATCAACTTGTGACATTCTGATTCAGTTAAGCATAATTCTTTTGATTCCAAACAATATATCATTTGCTATTAAACTGCAATAAAAGAATTTGTATAATCAAGTAAGTTTCTTTGTCTTATGATTTACTTTTCTGACATACTTCTTTAATAAAAAAAAGGATCCATCTCGTTCTTCTTTTATTGTTTCATAATCATCCTGAAATATTCTATAACATTTGTGAGAAATATAATTGCTACAAGTCAGTCATTTACATTAAAATTTGACATGATTTCTTCAAAGAATTATATTTACAAACGATCGAAATGTTGTTACATTAAGGGCAAAGCAATAGTTATAGTATAAAAATAAATATAGCAACAGAAAATGCAAGCTAACAACATTCACATTTTACAATGAATGTTGTTGGTCAATGTTGAAATTGACCAATAACTATATTTTTAACTGAAATTTGCACGTATCTGAGAATACAAAATACAGGTATACATTTTCAGTAAATAATTGGTGAAAGTTAGGAAAAAACAAAAATTATCATTTTTATTTTAATATTATGATAAGAACAAAATCTTACAATCAAGTTTCAAAAATGATAATACTTATTTATGCATTCATGAAATTGAATTTAAATCCTGAATTAGATAATACAATTAAATTTTGATACGAAAGTAATATATAGAGATTTAAATTTTTCTAATGAAAGCTGATATATTTCAGTTATTAATAAAATATAATTGAATTCATTATATTACTTTTTCAAATTGAAAAGTCTTGTACCTTTTATTTCGTCTTTTTAAATTAAATGCAAAATTAAGGAAACATTTTTTTAAAATTAATCATTCTGCATTTTTAAAACAAATTTTTACGAATCTTAATTATTCTTTTGGTTTAAAAAGGGAAAAATCCGTCTAAAAAATATTTTCTACTAAAGTTGGAAGTTCTGTCAGTTTTCTCATCTGAATTTCTGGCACAAATAATTCGAATGTTTTTTTCTTTTTAAAATGCCTTAAACATAATTTTATAATTAGATCATTATTTGTTTAATAGTAGTTTTAATTATTTCCATCGTTTTTTGAATTGCTCTAAAAATTCATGATTTGTTTTTAAATTCCACAGTTTATAATTACGTTTCTAACTGTGTTTTTTTTCTAAACTGAAAGAGAAATTTTCAATTGATTATACATCCAAATTAATTAACGAAAACTTCATTAAAATAATTCGCAATCTAAGCATTACTAATTATCTGTCTCTTTTTTTATGTCTATTAGCAATAACTTTCTTGAAAACCTCAAATTTAAAAATTTATTCTCTCCTAAATCCTTCATATTATTGCCTAGAGTTAAAAGCCTCAAGTATAAAAATGTCGTCAAAGCGAAATAATAGGCTCTAGTCCGATCCAATGACAATTAAAATAAATGAGAGTGATTTTATTTTCTTCGCAAGAAAAAGAAATGTTTTAATTAAATGTATATTTGTAGTCGTTGTTATGTAAAGTTAAAACGCATCAACACTTCCATAAAATAAGACAATTAGTAGTGAAGTTGTTTTGCACAAAGATATCTGTCGCTAGGAATAAAAGAAAAATGAAGGCAAAAAACCTTAAGAAATATGATTAATTGCTGCAGGCGATATTTTTTTAATGAACAAAATTTTAATTATGAAAATGATACGATTAGGTGGAAACCATTTGTAACGAAATGTCAAAAAAAGTTTTAAAAAAAAACAAAGATAAGAAAAGAATGTTGATCTAAAGAAAACTGTTAAATTACTGAAGAAAAAAATTGTTTTTATAACTTAAATCTTCTATTTTTGTGCAGTAATTATCAGTATATGACTTTTTTTTATTTCTTAATGAATAGGCTTGTTAAAAGAAGTATTATTAATTTTAATGATGCCATCTTTTTCTTGTTTACAGAAACAAAAAGGATGGCACTATTTTTGTTAAAATTGCAAATACTCCTATTTTTAAAGTCGTTATATATATTAAAAGTTTTTTTTAATATTTGTTTGAATTCTTTAGTTATATGATTGTTATTTGCTATACGTCTTATTTCGTCGTAAATTTATTAAAACTATTATTTTTCTATAAATAATACGATAACCGTTATTAAGTCTCACTGCTTCAAAAAATAGTTAAATAAAATTAAAAATTTACATTTTAATCAATATTTTTTCACATGTAATGATAATTTAAATTGACTGAAAGACTGCAGTAAAATTTATCATCAAATCTATTTATGTCAGATAATTTATTAATATTTTTTTCTCCGCTATTCTAATATTTCTAGCAATAGAATTATAATTAATCGAAATAGCTTAATTAATAACAATGTAGAGTGGTATTTCTATTTATTAATCAATATAAATATAAATTTTCTATTTATTAATCAATATAAATAAATTGTGGCCAATGAATTCCTAAAAATAGAATCTGCAATAAAGATGATATTTTAAAAAGAGAATTCATAAATTTATTCAGAAGGAGGAAAATAAAAAGAGAACTTAATTCATTAAGAAAAATATTTAATTAAAATTCAGAAAAAAATAATGCGGCTTATTTGCTAAGGTAATCTATTATTAATTTAGTAAATATCTGCATCGTAATTATTATGGAGTTATTTGTATAGAATTTTAATAAAATATTCGTAATTTCTATAGGAAAAAATATTCGTAGAGAGTCATTTTTTATTTTAAAATAGAAATTATCAGATGATAAAAACCTGAATAAGCGAGATTAATTTTTTACATATACAAATCATACATAACTAGGCCTGATTGCAATATTAAGAGTTGACCATTTAAAAAAAAATTCAGTTCAGCTTTAAAACATCACATGTGAGCAAAGATGAAGATCATTGCTCGTCACATTTTATGAAATACTACAACCTTTGGGCTGCTTCTTTCCATTCAATTTTCTAGACGAATATGTCACTTCCATCTTCCTTTTCTGCTTCATCATCATGAGATACAAATATTTTCTTCCATCTGTCTAATTTTTTGCCAACATGTAACTTCTGCTTCTTTTGCTTCATTATTATCATTCTATAAAATCCTACAATCTTTAGGATGCTTGTTTTCATCTAATTTTCTTGATGAGTATGTCATCTCCATATTCGTTTCATAATCATAAGATAGAAATATCTTCTCTCTTCCTTCTACTTTTGTCAACATATCATCTCCACTTCCTATTTTGTTTCATTATCATCATTATGTTTTATATTTCGTCATCATAATGAAAGTGCGAAATGCACAGAATTATCTGCATTCTTAAACACCTTTACTAACCATTAACTTTTTATTATTATTATTTATTTTACAGACCTCAATTTTGAATCGATATATAAATGTCGTATTTTGGGATCATTAGATAGATAATGGTTACGAAAGTTTAGAATGCAATATTTAGAATGCAATTTAGAATGCTATATTTCAAACCATGATATAATGTGCATTCATTTCTAAATTAATATTGACTCTCATTCTTTATTCTATAAGTTTCAAGGCGCCAAGAAATTACGTCATTGATTTGAGGTTCGTTCAATGCTTGAGCTATCTATATTCCCGGCTATTTAATCGGAATCTTATGACTTAGTCTACATGGTAACCGCACTGATATGTGGATCTATCGAATGTTACCCGAGTATGTGTGCTTTTCTATGCTATGTATCTTTACTGTGCTATATCTGAGACAATGTATTGCACGGTATAGGGCGTTTAAGAGATACTGTAGCATCCACTCAGACTGAAATGTTGAAACTGTGAAGGTGTTTCTCAGTCTAATGAATGCTATTTTTAAAGTATTCTTTCAACATCCATGATGCAACTGGATTGCTGTATCACCCGTTGAAGTACTACGCAAGAATATAGAGGTTTTAACTTATCAATCTACAGCAGCCTTTTCATTGCCTTCAAATTGCCTTCCACTAATAAAATATAGGTGTTTTTTAAGGGGTATAATTTAAATAAAATAAATCAAACAAAGATTCTTGTCAAGTTAGCTTCTTGTCCCTAATAACAGTTTCGTCAAATTATATTTTCTTCGTTTCCAAATTATGTTTATTGTCATTAAAAAATGTTAAAACTTTTCAATCAATCCCATTTTGATAAAACAGTAATATAGTCTTACTTTGGCGCAAAAAGTTTTTAAACGATTACTTATTTAATTGCTGAAAAGCTTTTTAAACATATCAAAATTAAAAAAAAAAAGATATAATTATTCGTAAATGCAGACAACCTAGCTATTTCTGATTTACTTTTGACATTTAAAAATAAAACCCAGAGTGATCACTCTGAAACTTTAACATCTCTCTAATAACTATGTTCATCCCCTCCCTCATTTAAAATTTCGAAAAAGTAACTCCGAGTGTGCGCATTCACATCTTTTAAAATATATGTTCGATATATTTGATGCTATATGTCTAAAGATCTATCCTGTAGAGAGCTACTTCACACACGCTCACATATTATCCTTTATTATTAGTAGAGATAATAATTTAAATATTGAATCGGAAAGAAGGGCCACCCTAAAACTTTCTACTTCCTAATAAAGAGACTACTCACTTTATTCAACATACAAATTTACATTAATAAGATCATTGAAATGTTTATTTTCCTAGTCCCACACATAACCATTTCTTAGAATAGTGACGAAATCAGAGAATGCATTTTGGACCTTTTTTGGACTCAAGGTAAATTGAAATGTGAAGATTTGTCAAAATTTTGAAGATTGCAGTATTTTTGTTTTTATATATATTTTGTATATGAGAAAGCTAAAATGTACCAAAACATTTTTCAAAACTTAGTCATTCATACATCAAAAAGTTTGATTCTGAAATACAATAGAAGATATGCCAATATTGAAAACAAACTATTGGCGATTTTTCACTCCACCTTGGCGAGATTCGTACTCGGCTAATGATCAAAAAGAGATAAAGAAAATCTAAGAAAGCGGAAACTAGCGGTCACATGTCACATAAATCCATGGCAGTAAAAGAGCTCCATTAGCTGCTGACCGGAAATGGTCGCTTGCCATTTCCGGTCATTCCAACCACTGAAATGCCCTGTGGAAAGGACGAAGAGGAAAGCAGGAGATTGTGCTCGCAATATTACTGTTTTTATATTCCATGCTGGTACTGAAAGTAATAGAGATATCCCATTTTTCAGAAATTTTTTTGGTAAATTTATATAAATTTTTTATTTTTTACCTTTATAGTAATGATAATCTTAAATTTTCCAGTAATTTAGTTTCAATTATTATCAAATATATCTCAATGCATTTTAGAAAATTATTTAAGCAGTTTTAACTAGATATTATTTTAATTCAAAAATCAATATTAATTTTAGAAGCATTTATTTAAATTTATTCAATTTCATAAATTACAATGGAAGTATCTAGAATGATATATTTATTGCAACTTGAAGCACCTTCCTCGTAATAATTTGATGTAACATTAAAGAAATGTATATATTTTTAAAAAAATGTACACTTTTGCCCGTTATATTTAATTAAACTCCAAAGACATAATATAAAGAAAATTAATTGAATGCCCAAGTCAAGTTATTGTGCTAAAAAATTAATATATTTAAAAAATCCTTTCTATCCAAGATTTAATTGAGTACAATTTGTCTGAAAAAAAAATACTTAAAAATCTGTGGTGCATAGAAATACTAAACAAAAAAAAGAAAGACCCTCCTGCTTTTTTTTTTTTTTTTTCATATTTAAAAAAAAATTCTCACACAAAATCTTATTTAAAATATATTATTTGGCTTTATCTAATATATTTTTTAAATAATACAAAAGCGTATTTATTGAAAAATTCATTACGTGACTATAAAAGTATCACAGATAATTTTGGGGGGAAATTTGATCACCACTATAAACATTACAACAAAATTTTTTTTAAAAAAATGATATAGTATTCCATTAAACTACAGTTAAAAGATTATATTTTGGGAATTTAAAGGAAAAAAAAGGTTTATAGCAGAAAAAAAACTTTCTTAAAACAACCCTGGCGTTTATAAACATTAGATCAAAATCTTGTAGACAGGAAACAGCGAAGAAGTTTTTAATAACCTAGTTTATAATAATTTATTGATGAAATATGCTTCATGTGCAAATAAAATAATTCAGAAAGTAAGGGTACAAAGATTTTCTTTCACGTAACATAGTACAGTTTCTTTCGTGCAATGCTTAATCCCTTTCAGTGTATCTTGTTTCAAGACATAGAATTTTCAAGCTAATTGGTCCATTTTCTTAAATGGTCCATTCTATTGTTTAAATGGTTTAGAGGCCTATAAATAATTCAAACCCATCCATGTTGGAAGCCATAAGCTGCGGCTTAACTGTTGAAAGATTTTTTTTTCTTTTAGTAATGAGAAACAATGCAACTGAGGTGCATCAAAATTACACTAGGCATATTGAACAAATTTCGGCATATATCCAAAAAAAATAATCATCATTTTGGAGGGTACAGTAAAGAATCTTTTACCCGATCATATACGAGTTTCGACATCATAAAATATTCGAAACTTCATGAAGTGTGAATATATATTTGAAACTAATGAAGTGTGAACTTCATGCTCTATATTATTCTAAAAGATAGAGATTGGTTAGACTTATCCCTATTGGATAACTAGTCTATACACGAGGGACACGTGCGCTAACTTTTATCATAATTACTCTAGATGTTCCGACATGATTATGGAATAAATATACATTTAAAAATATGCTGAACTTTAAAAAATGGTATTCACTCTAAAAGTTGTCCAATAGATAATTTATAAATGTTTAAATATATACACTCAATTTAATCTTTAAAGATGCCCTAAATGATATAAAAAGTCATGGTTTATGTTATTTGAATCAATAAAGGTAATTCTAAATCGGGGGGGGGGGGGCACTGAAATTTTCTCGCCTAATCTCTTGTAGAAATTTCATACCTCTTTATACAAAATTGTGAACCTCGAATAAGGATTCGAATGTCCTGCATTTGGGATGTGAACAGTAATTTCAAAATATAGACCTCCGATGTGAATCCAACATTTTTTTTTGCGTCTATTGTCTGAATATGTATTTTGAAATCTCTTTTTATCAATAGACCGAAACCAAAATTTGCCACGGAAACTACAGTTGAAGTCACAAGATATCATACAGAATTTCATTGATTCATGCCATCGCGTTTATGAGCTACGTTCATGCAAAAATATATATTGTTGGATGCTAAATCTGTATACCAAATTTTATCCACCTAATTTTTTGAGTTTGACAGTTATCAAGTTCCTTTGTACTCAAATAGCCAAACAGACATACTGTGAATGAATTTCATTCAAAATTTGAAAGATTTCTACAAGTTTGGGTGTAAATCCATATACCAAATTTCATCCGTCTAGCTCAAAGCATTTTTAAGTTGCCGTGTTCACAAACAGATAGACTGAATGACATAACACCAAAAATGTGTTTCTGGAAAAAAGTGGAAATTCACGAAATCTCGAGTTCAAATTTTTCGACGATTACAACAATTTCTTCTATACACATACGAGAAATTAAGGCTACAATGGCTACGTTTTTATACAGCACCATATACATATAGATCGTATTTGTCATATTTGTTAAAATAAATATTGGCAGGTTAATCTGTTCACCTAAAAATATCTACTCTTCTGTTTCTAATATTGAATAAATTATGAAATTTTGATTGAGTATTTATGAAACTCTAGAGCATTTTTACAATAAAGGCATTTATTATATTCTACCTCCAGCTGCTACTAATGATAATTCGTCAAACGGTACCTCTAATTTCTACCTAACGATTCAGAAATCTGCTTTTGGACTATGATTAAAATGTACTCTTCTTATATGTGTATTCACATTAACATTATAAACATCGGAAGAGACTAACTCTTCAGTCTTTGTATTCAATGTGTATTTAGGCAGAAAAAACATGTTATTTGTACAACGAAATACAAACTGCAGTTAGATATCAAACTATCCACATAAGGATTTTCACCATGTTAAGAGACCCTAATTATAATCTTAAAACTCCAAGCAGCGATATAAGCGAAAATGATATCAAATACAACAAACGTCAAGCAGGCAGATTTCGAATCTGAGATATGCACAGCAATTGTAACCTTCCCCCAAAAATAACAACAAAAGGAGAGAGAAAAAATGGGATGGGTGGGCCATAACTCGGAACTCCAAACTGAAAGCCAAGATTAAAAATTCTATTCACGCCGCATATCCATAGCAGGATTTACGATTAGGAGACGGTGGCCCTTCCTAGGTTTTTACCATTCAATCAGACAAGGGGGAGAAGCTGCACTTTTTCAATACAAACCCCATATCTATATATCGGTGGTCACCTCGACGTGACTGCAAGTACGTGACTTTTAACGCGGATTCAGCTTTCCATAAATATTTTCTATATCTACTTACGATTTTAAACCATTCAAGAGATATATATGTGTCCTGGATTTTTTCACACACCATGTATATTTCGCCTCATATATATATAGATGTGCAATCGATTTATTCCTCCTGCAATCCCATTTTTTGAGATTGAGGACAAGTTATCCTTATGAATATGTGGCCGTATGCATTTTCAGAAATGGGCATGATAAGCTTCTTAAAAATTTGATTTTACGACGGCGTATAATAGATAGGGCCATTTGAATGGGGATGGAATGGCTGTATTTGATCATTGTTCCTGAAGGATATATATGAAGGAATACATTTTATGTATAAACATTTATTCAGATAGAAGTCACTCTTGCCAGGTTTTCCCGATATCTGAAATTGTTACCCAGACTAATTCCCAAAATTGTTACCAAATTTTGTTAACAATCCATATAATTCAATATAAACAACTCTCCCCCCGGCCCACTCCCAAAAACAAGATTATCTTCCATAAAGTTAAAAAAAAACTTTACAATATAAAATATTGTGAATTTTAGATAATATTGCTGGAGCTGCTATCTAATAATTCTCATATTCGGTACGGTGCATGTCGCTCACTGATTACGTCAGGATAATCACATGATTGTTTGGCGCCTAAATTGGCGAATGATAGTTCAATAGTGAGTTGGGAGACGTGCCGCTCACATTCATTCACCTTTTTAAACGTTTTAAGTTACTTGACCCTTTAAAGGGCCATTTTTTTCTAGTCATGTTATATTAAAATGTTTTGGGGATTGAGATTGGTTTAAGAGAAGTGATTCATTTAACTTATTAGATAAATTTGATTTATTAATTTGGTTCATTAATAATTTAGTAACAAATCAAAACGCGTCATTTTATGCGAGATAAGGTATTGAAGCATCTAAGTTTCTGTCTTATTGAAAAATGCGTCAGAACTTATGCCAATCTACATAACTTTATTTAAAATTATAATAATTAATTTTCATGATACATTTGGTGGGAAGCATACTTCTCATGGCCTTTGAATGGGTTAAGTAACGTTTTGTCTCTGTATTAACTCATATTGTTTTTTAACAAATATATATTAAATATTTATACTCTCCGTTGCCTTTCCCTACAATATTGTAAAAAAATATTCTGCAATATATTTGCTACTAGGAATAATGTGCTGAATTATGCATCTAAAAGATGGCGAAACATCACAAACGAATCTTAAAAGGATGCAAATTAACACCCCACATCCAAATATTGTTGCGATCTTAAATATAGTCTTTATGAAATTATTCAATATTATTTATCCAAGATATCAGTTTTTTTGCTATACAAGGGGCAAGGAACTTTCTGTCCTGTAGTACATACGTAGATTAGTCATCAACAAAAACTGCTCAAGTAAACCATTCCTTCTTTCTCATCCCTCATTCTGAAGGAGAAATCAACGTTATGTTTTTCAATTTAATATGTGAACTTTTATTACAGAAAATATGTCTGCCTTACACTCAGCCATTAATATTCTGATTGATATATTCGGTTTTATTGTTATATTCAATATGAAAAAAGTGTATGACATACCAGTTCGAGAATCTGTCGTGTATTTCTCGTATTTTGGCTTGACTAATAATATTTGTGAAGTAGTGCCTTCTACTAGGCACTGGCAGAACGTTCAATTCATATGTGAGTCGATTCAATGACTGAAAGTCACAATGAACATTATTGCACAGATTGTAAATAAATACCTGAATAAAAGAATTAAATTATAAAACTATAATTTGATATATTTCAACAGGAACATCAAACCAACGCGTAATTTCACAACAATGCTTTTTTTATTACATGTCACGATTTTCTCAGTTCCAAAAAAAAAAAAATTAAAATGTATCCTGCATGACAATAAAATTCGAACAACTAAAATATATGCCTACATAAATTATTGCCACATACATTTAAGATGTACTCTTTTATATATTTTTAAAAATCCAGTGATTAATTTACGGATATTTTGTTTTAACTTTAAGTTAATTTATACTTTCATGACTCTTTAAATCTTTTACATACAGTTCCTCGGTAATTCATTCAACCACGAGTCATTCATTCATGTTAATTTTGGGTTTAAAACATTTGCTATACATTTAATAAATTTCTTTTAATATAAGTAAGCAGAAATAGTTTTTTTTTTTTTTTTTAAAGATAACTTCAACTTATTCCGAGATATAATCTTAAACAAACCCTATTTAATTAGTAATTTATTTGATTCTCTTATTTTTTAATATCGCATTAAACTCTTTTTAATAAAAAAAAAATCCTTTTTTAAAGATCTGAAGTAATTGAGTCTGTTTGCGAATCAAAAATAAATTTAAACAATAAACTTAAAGAAAGAAAAATGATCTATTTGCCAAAAGGTCCCATATTTGCAGAATAAAAAAATATCAATTTCTATTCATTAAACATGTTTAAATTTGTTTTGTACAATCCCTAGAATGTATTAATTTGTTTAAATTAATTTTAAAATGCCTGGAAAGTGTAGTGATTTTTTTTTATATCAATATCCTTTGAATTCATATAGAGATACACAAAATAAATATTAATATTTTTCACAATATTAATTATGTTTGCACAGTATTTTAATAAATTTCATTTAAATTTTTAATTTTTCTATCCATACTATTTTTTATCAGCTCCTTTAAAGAAAACTTTCATGCCGAAATAATTACTACAATAATGTATATTTGTATCACAATCATTTGTTGCTTTTTGTTCCAATTAATATTTAATAATTTAATAATTGATAGATGAAAACGTTTAATTCACTTTCGTTTTATAGAAGGAAAGTTTTGAATAAAAAATTGTAATAAAGGCTTTGGGGTTATTTTAATTGAATTACAAAATGAAGTTCATAATTAAATATCTCGATTATTTCCTTCAACTCATTAATTTTCTAAATATTTGTTTTAAATTTTTATTAAAAAGCTTACAGTACTGAGAAAATTCTTAAAAAATTCTCTTTTTTTCCTCCCTTATATCGGTTACTCTATTATAATTTTAAACTGAAGATGAATATGAAATACATATGTGTGGAAGTTATAATATGAAAAGATTACATAAAATGTCTGTATAATATATTTTATTGCCAGAATAAAACAGATGAAACATCAAAAAGTATTGTGTTGCCTTAAGCAAATGGAAACTAATTCGAAGTTATTTATGCTCTTCCAAAGCATACGGGACTAAATTGAATGAGTGTCATCGCGATTGTGTGGTAGTTGCCGTTAAGGTTAAGTCCTAGTAGCCATCACCAGCCACGGAACAACCCATCTAGTAGAAGGTACATCTTGTCATGGAACTGGAGTTAACTCGACCCCACAACCCAAATATATAAGAGAACAAAAATTAAGCGGTACTCCGGAAAGTTTTAATCTTATATATGAGGTGACCCCAGTAAGATATAAGCAAACGAAACGATACGTCTATTAAATTTTTGATGGCGATTTATTGTATGCCCGTAGTTACTGAATGCACATTAATGATCGTGAATATTTCTCACGATGCTTGGCGTGAAATGGATTACTGCAAGACGTTCTACTATTCGATACTGCAAGACTACTATTCGATGTTTCCCGAATGTTAAAAGAAGTCACAGATTATAAATATAGAAAACATCATAGAAATATAGTTTCGCTTACTGATGCTCATTCGTTTACTGCAAGAGCATATCCCTTATGACAAGTCAGATAGGGACAAGAAAAGTCATATAGAGAATTTATTACGTATTCAAAAAAATTTTTAAGCATCCTTTTGCACTATGTTAAAAATTATATACGAAAAGTCGGAGATATTTGTTATCAGTATAGTTGCTTTTGATAAATTTGATTGTTTTATGAGTGCAAAATTATGAAAGAAAAATAAATATAAAATTATACTAGCCGCATTCGCACATACACGTGATATGATCAAAGTTACCGAAATCAAAATAAAAAAAACCTAATGCTAGAAAAAGGAGGAAAAAAATAACATTGATTTTTATTTATTCAATAGCAAAGATAAAAGTAAATAATACATTTTTAAAAATTGAAAATTGAAGTGAGAGAAAGAAAGGAGCAAGAGAGAATAAATTAGAAAATATACTTCCAACGATATTCTTTGATCTCAACTTAAATAAAAATAATTTTCATGATTTCTTGCGCAATCAGCAACAAACTAACTGAACAGGACATCTTCAAACGCCAGCGGATCAGGGAAGAAAATCTTGCCTACTTGCCAAATCGGTGAAGAAGTAAAACTTCTCTCAGCGGATCATCCGTGCGTTGGAGAAGAAAAATCTTTAAGTTCACCAGGAAAACAATTGAAAATCAAGGATTTTTAATTGTTTGACGATGTATTTTTATCGTTCTTCAGAGATGTATGAAAAATCATCACAAAAATTTAACAAAAATAATGAAATTAGAAAGTGCGATGCTAGAATTTAAATTCTTAATATTTTCAGGGTGCATATTAATATTTTTTACACTTTAGTAAAATGTTTCGTAAAAGAAAAAAAAGAAAAACTACAATTTTTAAAACAATACAAAGGACAAAAAAAAAGCCGAAAAATTCTAAAAAAGCAGAAAAAAAATGCTGTGAATTAAATTTCAAAAGCATTAATTCATCTATACTACTACCAAAGTTCTAAATTTCATGGCTGTAACTATAATACATTTATCCACACACGCACACGAAACGTCTAAAATTCAAGCAGTCATCAGACCTCTCCAGAAATAAAATTCTTGGAACACGATGCCAAAGTTCTGAACTATGCAGCTCCAATTTTAGAAAGACAAGAGACGCAGGTAAACTAATGGGAGTAGTATCATCAAAATTTTCTCGCATTTTCTTAATAGTCTCTTCCGCTACCTGCAAAAAATCGTGCATCTCTCTATTGGCGAAGAATAGTTACGAAATATAAATTTTTGGCTTAAATCTAGCATTTTAGCTCCATTAGAATGCGATATTTTGCGATTAATCCTTGCCTCGCGGTTAATACAAAAGTACAAAAAAATCGAAAATGTATTTTAGGCATATTTTTCAAAACCGAATGAAATCAAAATATGCTCGAGTTATGGTCACAAGTTTACATTACCAAATTTCATTTATATAAGCATGTAATTTATATGCATGTAAAGAAAGCACAGAGTGACAGACTGTCGAACTTTGACGGATTAATTTCAGAACTGGATAAAAAGCTATTTTAGATGCCTAACCTGCGTTTTAAATGTAATTAATCTAGTTATTTACATTTTGTAATTATCAAATGAATTTGTACTTTGAACAACCAGATCGACAACTTTTAAATGGATTTCGTTCAAAATTTAATAGGAATTTACAATTTCAGGGTGTAATCCGTATGCCAAATTTAATCCTTTCACTTGGTTTTGAATTATAATGCTAAAAAACATACATAATGCCAAAAGTGTGTTTTCCGAACTCATGAAAGTCTGAAACGTTTATGTTAAGTTTTTCGTACTTTCTTCCGATAATGTGGAGCTGAAGTTCGAAAAGACAGATGCGATATTAAGATGTTATTTTTGTCATTTAGAGGTCAATTAGAGGTCCATCTATAATTTGAAAGGAATTTAAAAAATGTTGTTAAAATAAATATTTTTTAATATTTTCAATTCTAGCATTTATTGAATTTCCCATTTTCATTCTTCAATTCTAACACAAATATTTAGAAGATTTTTCTTTTATACAAACCTGGCATAAGCTAAATTCGTAGAAGTTGCACTTACTTCTAATTATATGAAGTGGAAGGATAGAAAGTGAGGTGAAGTTTTCGAATGTTATTTTTATCATTTGATAATGAGAGAAAACTAAAGATCTACCCATAAGTAGTCCTCGAAAATTAAAAACTAAGCTATTCGATAATTACTTATTTAATTAAATTAATAGCTCGAAATAAATGTCAAATATATCCTATAAGTAATGTACTGTAAGTACATAAGAGTACTTCTTATCAGATTAAAAAGATAAAATACCAATTTTTTTTTTCATTTCATTATTAGAATTCCTATATTTTATTTCAGAGTTCTTTATAAATTGTTTTAAAAATTAGTCTCTTGCATGAAAATTGAAACCTGCTTAAAATTAATTTATAAAAGGAATCAAACAAGAAAATAATTCGCAGTGTAAATGATACGATAAAATCGATCGCTTGCAGTCAATCGCCAATCCACTTTTATATTGCTCTTTACAATAACTCAAAATGAAGAAATTGCTTTGTAGAGATCTCATTACATGCATTTTTGCTTTTGAGCAATAATAAATGGAAATTCTATGTTCAGTTTTTTTGTTAAATTAAACTAAAAGCTTACAATACTTTGATAAAAATTAAATTTGATAACATAATCCTATAGATCAATGCAATAATGCTTTCGGGCAAAAAAGGAGCTCAAATTAAAAATGTAATGGAATTACTGGCCTATTTTTTTTAAAGTTCAAAAATATTTTAAACATTGATACGCGCTCTTCTTTATAAATTAAGCTCTCTCTCTCTCTGTCTTCAATCTGATGGCCTTTTCAATTTCGTTAGTGATTTTTCTCGTTAAATTATATTCCTTATTTATCACGATAAAAAAAACCCTCTCTGCCAATTCTAATAAACTTTTCTTTCGTTTAGAGAGCAACCAAAAATGCGGGAGAATCTTTTTTTCACATCCCCGCTTCTAATTTTTAAGAGATTTATACAATTCAAATAACGGTTTTCAATTAAGGCTAGAAATTTTAATTCCCCTCCAAGTATAGGTCTCGCATTTTCTGAAGAGATAGGTTTTTTTTTCTACCTTTCAAAATGTCCCTTGTGTTTCTTCCTCAGAGGGATGTTATTAATTAGCCGTTTTAAATAATTAGCGTGTTTATTCATTTGGAAAGCAATTAACGGAAAGCCTTCTTAATACGTAATTAACAAACTCGGAGGTATATACATATATATAGTCTTTTTTTTTTCTTTTCGCCTCTCATTCTACAATTTTTACACAAAGCGGCAAATTGAAAGATGAATGTTTTCCTGGAGGTTTAAAAAACTTTATAATTCGGTGTCTATTAAAATCTCGTCAGTAACATTAGCTAGTAGAATGTAAAATGAATATTTTATTTTGTTCCTCTCTCTCATTCGGCTTTTTTTGGAAGATTTTTCCTCTGCTTCATGTTTTTATACCATTTATATTTTATTGAATTCATTAAATGCGAGCAATTTTATTGATCTTAAATAAATAATCATTTATTTATCTTAAAATTAATTTCTAGAGACAGCGGCTCTCGTATTCCATGAGCAAAAAGCAAGCTAAAGACGAGAACTGTCTTTTTATTTTATTTCTTGTAGTATCTTTTAGAAGTCTTCATTTTTTTTCAAATTCTTTTTGAAGCATGCCGTAGTAGCTTCGCTAAGGAATTTTTAAACTGCAGAAAATTGGCAATTTTAAATAAATAGTTGTTAGTATATTTGTAACTGTTGTATATTTAGTTTAAAGATTAAAAAAATTATTGGCAAACGGAATTTCAATCAAAAAAGAAAAAGAAAAACTACATTTTAAATTCCCATATGCAGGGTGATCACAAAGTCTTTCACGTTCATGTACAATCGACAAAAAAAATGTCAAACTTATTACAATTAGGTAAATGATTATTTCGATATATTTGTAAAGACGCTTGTAAAGTTTTTAATAAAATCACACTTTTCAATCACAATCAGAGCACTTTGGGCTGATTGAAAAATGGCAAGGCGCCAAGTATTGTCTTACATTTCGGACGTCAAGCTAGAAACAACACCTCTGATCCTAGCATTGAATGCATTAATCTTTCAACTGACATTCTCTGCATTTCTTCGCAAATTCTCTGCCATTTATGTAACTCTGAAATTGATAAAAAATAGTATGAACCGATTTAAATTCATGGAACTAAAGATCATATTAAGTTCTTTCGCTCGTTGATGCCATTTTGATAATAAACAAATGTATAAACTATTCTACATTATTTAGGCTATCTGTTGCATTAAAAAAATAAGAACACAATTATTCCATTTTAAAAGCCGATTGCTATAGTAAATGGTGTATAGTGTTATAGTAAAGAATTGCTTAGATAAGAATAGATGTCAATAGTTTTTATCCACTAGTAAAAAATTTTGTAGCTTCTTTGACATGGTAATCATATCTGTGTGGTTATCATATTAAGTCAAAGTTATCCCATTAAGGTTCAAAATTAAACTGTTTCTTCTAAATAGCTCTGTTGTACCTTCAAAATTATGTTAATCTTATATAAATTATTCCAAGTGAAAATGTAGTTTTGCAATATATACTTTATTTTACGTACTTCATTGTGCTGCAGGAAAAAGCATTTTTAATATATATAATTAAATAGTCAGTCTGGTAATTAAAACATTGTCATATCAATTAAATTCAAATCGTAATATAGTATTATTTCTTTAATACTATTTTTAATGCTATAAGGAAATGATAAATAATAAAAGCAAAACTCCTCATTCAGTTTTTTTTACATTCTACTTAATGAATCAAATTATCTGAATAGTTTAAATTACGCTTCATGCTTTTGATGTCATAAAATCATCTGCTACTTCCGCAGTAGGAATAATTTAAATTGTTCAGACCAGAATAGATATTTCTTTCACTGGTTTAGGTATAAAACGATTTCTTAAAATTTTATCAAATAAAAACTTTTTATGATTCAAAACCTAATAAAAGAGCCAATAATGGTTAAAATGTAATCTTAATTTTTTTTTCTTCGTGTTTTTAAAAAACTCGCTTCAAGAAATTATTTTCCTTTAGTACTACAATCGATTTTTCTGAATGCCATGCCATGATTCTGTTGTTTATTCAGATATATAAAATACTGATGAGATATATAAAAAGAACAACAAGAATCAAGGGATTCAGTCTCAAAATTTTGATGAATTTTAATGCTTCACATCTCGCTGAACTCAAAGGATACACTTTTTTAAATTGTGCCTAAATCTACCTCTCTGTGCGTCTACGAACAGAATGAATCAGAAAAGGGACAGATTAGACTCATAAAAGCTAGTGTGTGTTACGTCATATTTTTATGTATGTATCATAAGTTGCAAGACATTGTAATCAATCTGTAGGTACATGTTTGAGCACGATTATTCAAATGTTTAATAAGTTGGAAGAATAAACTTAAACTTCAGATTTTAAGATTTATCGATATGCATGGAAGACATTACTTAAGAAAGAAAACGAGATATATATGAAGGGAATTTTGTATATGACCTCTGCAGTAAAATTTTAAATTTATAATAAAATATTGAATCAAATCCATCGATTTTATTCAAAATATGAGTATATTGTTTTCGTTGTAAAAATACGTTAAGAAAATCGAGGAGAAAATTATCCCGAATGTTTATGAATAAATTAATGCTTTATGAACCTGCATATAAAATCCAATTCAAGTCTTAAAAATCATAACAAGACTAATACATTCTTTCAAACATAGATTTGTGGTTTCAAAATTATTCACAGCCAATACTACTGCCATATTTTTCAATATTATTAATTAAGCAAACCATTATGAAACATTTGAATTAGGGATATATCACAAAAAGTTTATTGGCGTTTAATTTTACTATAGTGCTCTTAGCTAATTCGCGCATAAAATAAGTAAATGAAGACAATCAACGCTTTATTTGCGCATTACACATTCATGTGAAGAAAACACAGTATTTTAGTAAGAAATGGATAGCAACTGAGAAAAGTTTAAAAAATGACTCAGAGTGACTATCCCTAAAATAATGCGTAATCTTCCGTAATAGGAATCTAAATTAAAATGTAAAATTTACTTATAGCCATAAATTGCAATTAAGTCCATTAAGAACATGTATTCATAAAATAACCTTCACTAAATTTTCTAGGTTTTAAAGGAAAAAAAACATATATAACTGAACTTTATAATAATAATTCTTCCTTTAAAGAGTTCAGAAATTGCCTAATATTTTCTTGTCTTGCATAATTAATAATGATAATTTAACTCTTCTCTTTAATTCTGGTTTAAACAGCAATATTAATTATATAATCTCTACCCATTAACTAATTTAACTGCTTTTAATGCATTTTGGTGGAAGATAAACAGATGAAAAAAATTCACTCATCCTCATTTATTAGTTAAAATTCACTCATAAGCGGGAAATTCTTCGATTCCAAACATCTCTAGAAAAGAGCACTTATGTGTTCGATCTCCCATTTCGAAAAATGATTGAGAGGGATGACCTCTCCTTTTTTTCGACAAATAATCGCAAACATATATTCTTCAATGAAACAAAAGAGTTATAGCAGCCAGATAACAAATTGAGCTTAACAACCATAAATATTCATAATATAACTATTCTCAGTTTTTATAGGCAGAGTAAAAGAAATCTATTAAAACCTTTTACATGATCCACAATGCTTTTATTCCTTCAATGGATACTCAGAAATTTCACAATATATACTTCGGCTCTTTTTAATATTTAATAATTATACACCATAATACCTCATTGAGTATTTCTTTCTCAAAATCGAAGAATTATCTCATGGAATTAATTCCAATCGATCCAACTCCATACCCATAACACATGCATAACCATTATCTACTTCCATCTGCCACTTCAGCTACTCTTAATGCATTTCTGAAGGCAAACAACCGAACGAGAAAAATCCTCTTAATAATCCACTAATAGGCGAGAAATTCCTTTATATCAAACCACTTTTTTAAAAAATATTCAAACTCCTTTAGAAAAGAGCAGGAAGTGTTCGGGCCCCACTCCAAGAAAAGACAGAGCGGGACAACAATTCCCTTTTCGACCAATAATCACAATCACACATCCTTCAATAAAACAAAACTAAAGAAGGAAAGGGAAAAAAATCCATCCTCGACTCGATTCATTGGAATTTAAGCCGACGCCTTTTAAAACTTTCTTTTTCTTTTCTTTTTTTTTATCGCTGCCGCACATGGGCGCAAATGGGCGAGAGCACTGGAAAAATTTCATCCCGAATATAATCCCCATTCGAGAAAGGGCGAAAGATCGCGCCGTGGCGCACACAAATGGGCATTCAGTGTCTGAACGCCATCGACAATGGGGCCCAGGCTGACAGCCCCGGAACATACACGATATTGCTCTTTGTATGGTAATTAGGCTAATGGAATTCACTGTTTCACCACTATAAGCCCAAATGGAATTTTAACGTTTCTCGCAGCTTTTGCCATCTCGTTTTCTGGAGGAAAAGGTTGAAGAGGGGGGATCGGCGGCTTCTTTAACTCCTCCATCGCTGGTATTTTGCATGGAAACATTTTCACTTGTCAGCCGCCTTGATGGGGTTGCACTCGTGCACCTTCATGTCGCCAAGGGTGACGCCAAAAGTGAAACAATTTTTTAATGGTTCTCTTTATGTTCAGAACAGAAGTTCCGAAGGTGTGACAGTGAAATAAAGTAAGAAGGAAAAATTAAATCAGCTTTATAAAATGAGCCATCAAAATAACATATTTCTGAAATCCACTAGCTATACTTTTTTTTTTACAACAGGTAAATTAATGTACATTTTGAATAATAATTATACGAACAATTAATGGCATAAATAAGTGATTTTAACGGTTGAATTTTTTTAACATTGTGCCATCAAAAATGTTTCCCAGTTCAAATGACTATTACAAAAACAATTGAAAACAAAGAACATTCAGATTATATTTGCGAAGCCAGAATGATACAAAATGAAATCAGTTTAAAATAATGAGATTCCAAAAACTCAATTTCCAGCAGACCCATAAATAAAGAGACCTTTTTAAGACCAACTTGCGGCACTTTTCAGAAATTCCACAAATTGGTCTTTCTTTTCATGGAGGTATCCTACAATAAATGTGCTAATTATCCCAAATATATCTAATAAGATACTTCAAAATTTAATGAATCATGTTAATAGATGCATTATTAATACTCTGTAAAGACATCCACGGTGACCCAATTTAAAATGCCCTTAAGAAATAACAATAGAACAGAGAGTCAAATTAGACTTTTAGAAAAAATATGACTTTGATTCGGCTTTAATGTTTGGGTGCCACATAAATTAGAATAAAACCTCAAATGTTTCCAAATGAAATTTATTATTCAGAATCAATGATATGGATAATAATGAATTCAATTTTTGATAATATTGAATCATTAAAACAGTTGATGACGGGCGATAAGAAACGTATCCTTTATAATAATGGCGAATGATAATGGCCGTGAATGAATCGAATGGCCGTGAAGGAATCGAATAAACCGACATCAATCGCTACAAAAGATGATAACCATTATCAGAAAATTATGTTCCTGTGCTGCTGGAATTAGAGGAGTATTGTCTATTATGAGTTGCTACTTTCTAATGGAGCAATTAAATTTGGTTCAGTAATGTAGTTAGAAGGTTAAGTTGGAACAAAAACTCCAGAAATTGTGCCATTGTATGTATTGCATGTAGTTTATCTTTTACTGTTTACGTTAGACCATATATATTATCGGCATTCTTGGTAAGTTGTTTGAACTTGCCAGGCATGTTTCATTACACTTTTCTTAGTCTCAATTTGCCTTCTGTTCAATCTCTGCATGCACAAACTCTTGCGCGCGCACACAGACACAAAATCAATTTTCTGAAGAACTATTAATGAACTTTCAACAGTTTCTTGGAGATAAGTTAGAGATATGAGGGATACTCAGTAGAATGAAACTTTCCATATTATGTCAAATAGTTATCAAATAAAATGGTACATGTAGTATTACAAAAAGATTTATTGTTAAAATAAAGGATTTTTTTTTCAATTTATCCCAAAAATAGGCTGAGGTTTTCCGATTCATTCAGTATGTTCTGTTATTCTTAGGATCTTGAATACAAATTCGTATACATAACAGTTTTTAATTAAAAATTCTCTAAATGAACTGACATTAGAATCTATTTTATAAAATACTGTTTTGGTTATTTTCAGAGAAGCAATTCTTAAGGATGATCTATGGCTGACTTCTTTCGTCATATCCAGACAGCAGGATTAATTTAAATAAACCTAAATAAAAACCTAAAAAACCTAAATAAAAATAATGTTTTCTTTACAGGATTACTTGTTGGATTTTACAAATATTATATAAATATTTATATTTTAAATAATAATCCTGTGATTTATATTATAAAATATGTTATATTTTACAAATATAAATCGCAGTATTTCACTACACCTCTGCAGTTCGATAAGTTTTTAATTTCAACAACCTAGCAAATAATTTAAACAATATTTGATGGTGTGCGAAGATTTTGAATGGGTTTATTGGTTGTTTTCATATATCGCATTAATATTTAATAGAGGATAAAAAATTCAAAATAATTTTGTAAAAAAAAAAATGAGCTCTTGTATACTTACTTTTCTAGTTGGGATGAAAATAAAATTTATTCTAATTAAATATGGCTTTGAAACCTAATTAGTTCTTGCAGCGATATCAGAATAATTCCTATAGTTTTATAGTCAAACTTTCATGCAAATCTCAATGTGGTTATAAATGTGGTTTTATGATAAAGATATTTATGTTAATTTTCTTTGTGCTATTAATGTACTGATTTAAACGCTATTAATGTGCTAATCCCATATTCAATAATAAAACTATGTACAAAATTTTATCCAAGTAATTTATACTGTGTTGATATATTCATATATGCTCGCATGGACAACAAATAAAGTTTGATTGATTTCGTTCAAGACTTTAAAAAAATCCATTATAATGTATCCATATTTAATACTAAATTTCACTATCAAGTTTCAGTCATTCAGCGCAATGAGTCTTCAAATTATGACAGACAGAAAGTTTTATAATTTCTAAAATAGCTTCTTACGAAATACATGACGAAACTATGATTTGCCGAAACTAAATTTTTTGACACATACAGATAATGATAATACTTCCTTAAATCCTATATAAAAAAGTAATACTCTTGATGAAATTTATTCAAAAAATTATTACTTTTTCCAAAAGTTTTTTTTTATTCAACAAAAGCATTTTATTTTTTAGCATAGTCGAGCAACTTCTATTAAAAGTGCAATAGTCGGACGCGTTTAGAAGGAAAAATGGAAGAATTTTATTTATATCTCTCAGAAGTAGTAGATAATGAAAACCTGACGTATGAAAATATTGTAGAAAATGAAGAAAAAATATTAGAAAAAAATAAATGGAAGAAACGATGGTCTATCATAACTCAATTAAATTTTTTCGATAATTTTATAATTCGGTTATGAGATTCACTACAATGCAGAACACAGCAACTTGATAATTAAAAAGAAATTACTGTAGAATTAAACTCAATATTGAGTGATTAAAATCAAAGAGGTATTTATTCGGGCAAATAATTATTAATCGCTCAATACAAAGCAATGATTTTTAGGACTACATTTGAAAACCAACAAACACAGTTTTGTAATAAAAAAAAAATTTGAAAAGTATTATACTGTTTTCACGGAAATATTTTTATTAATTCTAAAATTCTTAGTTAAATTGCCATATTTGCTCCGTGTTCTATTCCGTTTATAAGCTATCCCTTTATATTGCTTTATAACACCTACATTCTCATTTTTAAAGTCGAAAGGTTTCCGCTAGGATTTGGAAGGATGTCGAGGAATTTTAAATTTTTAAAGAAAATATAACTGGCAACGTATACAAAAATATGCTTTATTCGTGAATCGAATTATAGAATTTTCCAGAAATTAACCTATAATTGAGTCAATGCAATAATTTATTCATGGATAACAATCATTTTAACACTATTGAGTATCTCAAGCGCTTTTTACATTCTTGTGTGGACAAATGCTAACCAATAATGCCAACTATTGTATCAACAAATTAGGATATTAAATAAATTATTAGATTATAGATGTAAAATAATGCACGAAATAAATTCTATTTATCAGCATTTTAAAAATATTTCTTCATCAATTATATTCAGATTTCATTTTAACTTACAAGTTGGGAAGAATTTCTAATTTTTGTGTTTCTTAAATTCCAACACTAAGCTTTAATATCGCCAGAAAAACCGGCGGCTAAAACAAATGAATGCTCAGTTAAATTTCGAAATTCCCTTTATGGAGTGTTTTTAAGCTTAAGATGCATTCCCACTCTCTTTCCTATTTTCTACCTTGCTTTACAGAGTTTATTGCTATATTACTGATCATATACTTAACAAATAAATTTTAATAGCTGCTATGAATTGGATTTTTTGTTCAATCATAAAAAATTATTTCAGTTAACTATTTCCTACATATGCCATTAAATGTATTTAAAAAATAAAAAAGCGAATAAACAGTTATAATTTTGATAACCATATTTCCCTTTTGGAATTTTTCCCCCAGTCGTAAAGAAAATATATCTGAATCGTATATCCAAAATTGACGATAATTTATCTAAAGGAGTTTCAGAATTCAGCTCTTCAGAACTAATATAAATAGGATTTAAAATGAATAGCAGGTACAGAAATTGAAAAGATTGAAATTTTCTCCGGAGAATTTTGATTACAGAAAATAGAAAAAAAATTTAAATGGTTCTAAAACTAAAAAAAATTAATAAGATAAAAAACACAAAAACTCTTTAAACACCACCTCGAACCATTCAATCACCCTCTATCTCATGAAGGCACTCTTCCGATTCATTTTTCTCCCATGATTATATAGAATTGTACAATGTGGAAATATCCAAGAAAAAATAAATTGGTAGCTGAAATCAATTTATAAAAGATAAACACGATGTAACTTCTTTAATGTAGCTCTGTTTAATACATCCTCCAACTTCGTTGGTCAATAGGCCTTGGTCTCCATTCCTAAGAGATTTGGGACCGATTCTCTTAAAGAGTTGGGACCATATAACATCATATATATTTGATTTTGACTCCCTTAAAAATATTAGAAAGTTTTTAAGGATCAGAATTCAATTACCGATAATCATATTAGAATCCATACACAAATTTTTGACAGTCAAATTATACTAAACCTTTTCACAAGAAAAATTATTCATCGCCTTGCAAATCAGCTTAATAAATTTAATTATAAAATTATTCAAAATATCATAAGATATCCATTAACGAAAATAGCATTTTTTGCATGGCCTAGCTTCAAAAAGTGAAGATAAAATATAAATGCCAATGCATTAATCAAGAAGGATCATTTCAATCAACACTCTTCAGATATCATTGCATTTAATTATTTAAAAATGATTTTCTTTTTTAAATTTTAAAAGATTCTAAATATTGTGAGTATTGGTTGAAGTAAAAATCATAATAATGTACTGAAAAATAACTATATATCGTGAAAACGCATACCTTTATACTATACAACTGGCGTAAGTAATTAATAGATTTTGATCCAAGATTTGATAATATATCATTCTTGGAAGTACCATGTTCGTGTACAGATATGCAACTATATTTAAATTATTTACCATTATTCTCTGTTGAAATAGTCAGAAAAAAAAAACCCAGATTTCTAAAAATCCAGCTAAGTCACTGAAAGTTACTATTACTATTTCGAATTCTTATAAGATTTAAAAAGAAATAAAAAATTACCCATCTTCGAAATTTGTGTGTGTAAAATATAAATTTCGATTGTGACCTTTATTAGGAATGGCAAAAACAAAATCTGAAAAAATTTGTTTTTATTACAAAACGTTAAAAAAAAAATCCTCACCACTGAATTCTTTCTAAGAGAAAAAGAAAATTTCGCAATGATTACAGTATTCAACGAATCCCATCTAGCACGTTTTTAAAAGTATTTTAATCACTGGCAGAGATTAGTGCACTTTCCTTCCGGCGATATCTCGCCAAATGTGTTCTTTTCCTCTCCAATTGAAGAGCCAATGGAAATTTAACCTCACTCGGCAATTTATCCGCTCAAAACAAATGCAGGTGCTCTGTTTCTATGACCTCTCGAGTATTGGAAGCAAAAATAAAAGGCCGAAAAGAGAGTAACAGGAGTCCGCGAGTTACTCGTCTCTTTAAAAGGCCGAGCGCTTTTCTAAGAAGTGAAGCTGTCAACAGACGTTAAAATTTAAACTTATGTACCGCGGTTCTTTCGTTCCAGTCACGATGAGGCATTTGGCGGAGACACGTTCGCCAATTCCCTGCTGCACGGCTTTTCTAAAAAGCTCGCCCATACAGGGACGATTTTAAAAGACGCGGGATTTCGCATTCGGACGGGGGCCGTGTAACTAGTGAGGAAAGTGAGTCGAGGTCGAATCGAAAAAGAGAGAAAAGCTTATCATTTATAGGTCATATACGTTAGAAGTGAAGCTCCCTCTTAGGACCATAGCCAATGAAAATCGCGCCTCTTTTCAATTTCTTCTGTAACTTCCAGAACAAGAACTGCTTTGATTGATTTTAAATTTAATCTTTAGTTTTGAGATAAGAAGTTGGAAGTAATTTCTGATGAACTGATGCAACAAAATGTTTAATTACAAATCATTTTCAAGGAAGTTGATTTTGGTACTTCGTCAATAAAAAAAATATTTTAAACCATCAAAATAGCACAAAATAAAGTCGTTTTAGTGAATCAAAATGCTATCTAATTTTAGATCGGATACTTTTAAAAGTGAAACAATTTATCAGAATTATAAAACTTAAAAAAGAATCTAATGGTTTCTGGTTTCCCCAGAGCTACGGAATCGCTAGACAGATGCTTACATTACCTATTTATTTTTCCGGTTCTAGCTATATTCTATGAAAATATTAACGTCCTAGATGCACGGTAAAATTATCTCAATTATTTCTATTGCATTCATTAGGACCTAGTATTTATTAAGCTTAGGGAAAAAAACTTATTACCTGACAAAAAAACACAAATTGATATTTTAATCCAATAACATAACAGTTAAAACAAGTAACAGGTAAAGTATTAAAGTCACGAAATGCCTGATAAATTGAACATTAATTTTTAATCCAGGATTCTGGATTCTCACAGCATTATTCCGTTTAGAGCCCTTAAAATAATAATTTAGTCTAAGGTTTCATTTTTAAATCATAGCTTCTGGAGAATGCTCATTTCCTCTTTAAAATACGCAGAATAACATGATGTTCTTGGTTATCCAATTCAAAATTATATTTCCTACAAGTATCACAAAATTCCGTGTACAACCTCAAGTTATTAACTTTTGGGTTCCTCTGGCACCGCTGGAGGATATTAGGTTGCATGCATATTTTAGGCTTAAAGCTTAATATAAATTTTTATTGAGATAATACAGACAGACTTTTACTAAGTTCGCTACTATAACACTGGTTGTTCATAAAAGTAGCCAAGTTCTCTTTTAAGAAATTTAACTGGCGAATGCGACCAGTAAAACATAAAAGTATGCAAGTAAATTTTGGACTGGAAAAAAACGTTAAATCAAAGGTACAATTAAACAATGCGAATAAGGCGATGCAATTTTAGATTTTAACTCATTAATACAATTTAACAATCTCCTATGATCACCATTCTTACAGCCTTTAAGTCTGAGTCTCAGAAAATCTGACCTTTTTAAGAAAGTGAAGTATACATCATTTATATTGACTCAATTACATCAATATCGAATAATAGAAAGCGAATTCCTAGTTATAAAAAATGCCAAAGAAATGAATTTTTGTTCTTTATCGATGCCCGTGATTTACATCATATCAATCCTAGGGTAGCCCTCAAGTTACTTTTATCTAAATTAATGTGATAATAATCTACAAAACTTTCTTTTTTAGCATATACATTTCATGGAATTTATCAAACATATCATTCCAATCATTAAATTAACTTTTTTTCAAACAGGCCTTTCAAATTTCCTTAAACATCTAAAAAAGATTTACAACTATGAACATAGACCATAGTTCATGAAGAATTCAACTGTGATGATGTTAAATTACATAAATCTTGAGAGTTTAAGAAAATATGACCCTATAAAATAATTCATTCATGTGACATATACTGTATAACACATAAAAAAAATCACATAAAAGTAAAAGATTTTGATAGTAAACAAACTTACTCTCATCGAATTTAGTACTTTCCTTTACTTCAAGTATTTGCCTTGTTGAATCAACGATTCACTTGAAATCAAGTTGATTTAGCGATGAACAGGAGAGTTTTATATTCAATCGGATGACTCTGTCAATACTTTAACGTTCATTCCACGTTCTTTTCTCTTGCAGTAGATGAAAGTATAAACAAGAGAGCCACGACAAATTAAGGAATCTTAAGTAGGCATTATTACTTTTGACTGGTTTAAACTTGCTTTTTATTAACTTAAAAATCATGTAATCTTCTTCTATAAAACATATAATAAAATTATTTTGTTACATCAACTACACGTTTTAAAGATACAGCGATATCGAACCTCGAAAGTTTAACGTCTTGTCCATGTGAAAAAACCAGCACTTTAACTGAGCTTTCAACTCCAAGTCTAGAAGCAACATAATTTTTGCTAGCTCTGGGCAGTTAACACCTTAACCGTCATGCTTGTGCGTCATACGCGCATCGAATTATAGCTTTAGAAACTTATAGGTTGAAATTCAATCATTCAGTGATGCTGTAATCCAATGAAAAAAATTCCATATAATGCAAAACCCTTCAAATAATCAATGGGTTCTTAGATGAAACATTAGTTTAGCACATTTCTGAAGCGAAAGGTGTCATTTAATTAGAACACAAAATAAATAAAACAGTGCATAGAAAAGCTCCCAAGAATACAACTTGCAACTGTGAACTTGATGTCAAAACAATTACTCTAAACAATGAGTGTTTAAATGTAATATTTGCAATTAAGTATCATACTTTTGACATGAAGCGATTATTATTTATATGCAACAATATAATACAATAATAAAATTCAATAATAGTATGATGTAAACACAGTATGGAACCAATAGTACAAAGTAAAAATTTGAACCCCATAGTGACTTTTCCAGATTGTTCATGAATTTAATTGCTGAAGTACAAGTAAATCGTACAAGTAAACTGACTCACGTCCAGCTTGTAGTTTACGCAACTTTAATTGCATACAAGCGCTTAGATTCTTTAATGGAATTGAGATTTGAACCCGAAATTTTAAAATTATAATGCTAAGACATTGTTACCTATGCATTTTGTAAAATGGATAAACACATAATTTTAACACTAAAACTACTGATGTTAAATATACGCTTAGTTTTACAAGACCTGACAAATTGACAGTTTTTTTATCATCATGGCTTTCATTGTAACTTTTGGCTTAGTTTATATAAATAAAAGAAAACAATTTAACATAAACAATATTTAATATAATAATTCATTGATTGCTAATAAAAAAAACCCAAGAAAAGCAGTTTGTATTTGCATTTATAGGATATCCAGTAAGAACTTTTAGTTCTAAACTTAATCATAATCGGAATAAAATAGATCCCATTATAATGGCTGCCGAACACTTTGTATCAATCAGTATAATTTCATAGGAAACATATAATTCAAATTTTTCCAGGACATTTCTGAAAGCTATGTATAAATGAATGTAAATACATATTGTGTCCATGATTGCACTGATGATCCATAAAATATTATAAATTTTGAAATTGCAAAAGTCGTCATGTTAACAGGTCTTGGTAAAAATACGTGTAGGTGATTATGGAAATTAAAACAGCTGTGTAGAATGGGAATATCAAATTGCTCTTATATTTCATTAAAAGTCGTCATAATGTTCTAGAACAATATATAAATTATATTAAAATTTTTAAGCATGAAATTTGAACACGGTCAAAATGACAGCCTTGGTAGTTCTAGTGTTAATTTCCAAAAAATTTTGCCGCAATAAACACATTAAGAGATCAATTAAACAACGATAAGATTTGTTAAGATTGACTGTAGAGATATACAGATTTATTACTAACAGAAAAACCAAAATGCCTCTTTTATTTGGCGTAATTTTTGGCAGACCCCTTCCTGAATTTCTTTCCACTTGTGAGTGAAACGCCTCGCCTTGGCGAAAGGTTTTGATAATGATTGAAAGGGATGGCAATAGAGGTTGAGTGAGGGCCCGAGAGTGGCACTGCGAATATTTTAATCCATCGCGAAAAAGGACTAAAATTGTTTCCTTCCTTTTTCGTTCTCTTCGCGGGGCTTTTAAGCCGAAAATGTTTTTGACGCCCTCTTTCCCCGACGCCCCTGCTGCTGTTGAGAGCTTCGGGAAAGAGGATGGATTGTTGAATCCGAAATACATGACGAGAAAAGTGCAGGGGCGCCCCTGCCTCTTATTAATGGCGAGGTGATGTTCTTGTTCATGGTTTTCAATTAACCCGTTGCAAAGACTGAGTACCTGGTGATGTGACAGGGAATTCGAAATTCTGGATAGCACTGTTTAACGAGAGTATTTTTATTCAAGAATTCGTTTATCAGTGCATTTTAGGTTGGAAAGTGGGTTCAGCTGATAATAGGTCGACTGGCATTTTAATTAACTAGCAGTTTATAGTTTTGTTAGTAAATTCCATATAAAATAGACGTAGTGGCTTCATAATAAGTTAGTATTATAATATAAATGCTGTTTTAACTTATTCATATACGAAAACTACGAAGAGAAAATATTATTTGTTAAAATATTATTTCTCAGATTTGATACATCTCTATATTATAAATCCCTCTGAGCCTGCTAAAAACGAGAAGACTAAAATACAATAATTCAAAAACGAAGCAAGTTGCCCGAAAAAATTTAATATAAAGTTATAATTTTTAGAAAATTCTTTCAATATTTGGATGAAAATATCTATAGGAAATCTACGGGTATGCCAATCAACGTGCGTGTAAAATGATAACTCAAAAATGCAATATGTTCAGTGAATAAATTTTTACATTTGGTTTTTAATCACCAAATTTGTAAATATGTTTAAAATTTTATTTTAAGACTTCATTATCTGTCAAAGGGGAACTGGAAAACAGATATGCTATATAAATGAAATTCGGTATGCAGTCTTGACACCCGAATTATATACATATCTAACTTAGGACGCGGTCGGTTAAAATGAAAAGTTACAATATAACACAGTAATCGCAACAAATAAGCTTCAAAGTGTTCGTATAACTTTACAAAATATTTTTTCCCAGTGAAGTAAGTCACCTTTTAAATAAAATAGTTAAAAAAATTTTGCATATACATTTGATAGATGTAGGACGTATGACGAGTCAGTGACTCCGTTCTTGGTAACCAATAGACCACAAATTTTACTATTTTAATGACAAAATTAAAGATTCCAGAAATAGTAAGAATCTTCATGGTGAATTCACTAGAACTCGAGTTATGATGCTTCTGTGGAAACTATTAAAAGAAACCTATAGACAAAGTTGAGAACAAGACCAGAGAATGCGAACAGTCAGGCGAAGTCTTCCTGATGTAAATTATGTCTAAGCATTATGTACTGTTATTGTTTTTTTTTTATATAACGGATTTGTTACTTGTGAGCTACCGTTAGCTACAAGTATTATTTTTTGTAAGTGTCGTCTGTCTTTTGCTTCAGTGAATTCGTGTTTTCATGAAAAATAAACATCAATAAGCCTATTTGAATTTTCTCAAATATATATATATATATATAAGAAAAAGGATTAAGCAATCCTACTACTAATGATTAAAAGTTTGATGGTTTGTTTCTTGGAGCATCTGAAGGTACAAGTATTTACTATCATAATTTCTCTTAAAGCTGAATACCATTATTGTTACATAGCTCTTTGAATAAAATCTGTTTTGAAATAAAAAGGAAGCAAGTAAAAATAAAAATAAAACCCATTTACTTCTTGCTACTACATACAGCTCTTTATTTTTTATTTAGTTTTCTAGGGGATTTAAATCACTATTGTTACGAAATTTCTTTACCGGAGTTCGTTTGGATAGTGGGAGTGATATGGTGTGTGGAACGATCAATCAGCAGACGGCAGTAGAAAATAAACAACGACGTTTATTTACACGAAGACACACAGGACAGCACAAAAATGATAACTTTATACAGCATAGAGACGACTATCTTCAGCCGAGACGTGTAGCATACAGCAGCAGCATACAACCAGAATCTACTGCAGACAGTAGCGCACAGCTCAGTTCAGCACGAGCTTGACTCCATCGCTGCTCACCGTCGTTTCCGCCTGCTCCGCTCTGTCGCTTACAACTCCTCCGCTCCGTCTTCGAACTTTTACTCCGTCGTCTCTTTTGGCAGCGGCGGCCGCTTCCTTTTATAGATCTCAGAAGGCGGGGCTAGAAGCCTCTGAACCAATCAGGAACGTTCGAGGCGTATCTCGGTTCCTACTGGACGGATCGGGAAAATTCTCGAAGTTTCGGCTATTATCTATTTTGGCGCCCAAGTCGCCAAATTCGTCGCCAAGTCGCCAAATGGTCGCCAAGTTTGTCTCCAAGCTCTGGGACCTCCGACGCACACCTGGACTCCGTCCCATTCAGATGACTGTAAAACTTTCTTTCCAATGATGGAACAAACTATGCTGGGAAGCCGAATTGCAGGTTTGTAACACTATCATAAGTAACAACGAATTTTTGATTTTTTCTTCCTAATTCCTATTTAATATTCCTGTCACCTGTGATGATACAAAATTCATTATTTACAGCCGTTCTCAATTCCTAATCAGTTTGCAAACACTTGTCTTCGAAGAGGGTAGTCTTCATATGATGGATAAAATAGTAATCGCTAGGTGATAAATCTAGGTTATATGGCTCAATCGAATACTTCACAGCCATCATATTTTAGTAGATTTTTTTTTTCAATTTGAACAGAAAATATCCTTTTTTTCATTGCCGTGAACAGTACCTTTTCATCTGAAAACATTCCAGAATATTATTCAATTATTAAATTCAATTATTTTGTTTTGTTTCAAGAGTCACTTTGGAAGCTCATGCTTAATCACCTGTGACAGAATAACTAAAAATCTTCACATACCTTGTTATGAGAGGCAAACAACATTTTCCATTTTATTCGTGTTCTTCAGTGAGCAACGCAAAAACTCATCGATATCTTAATTTCCTATATTGTCAGTTCTCAGACACAATTTTAACGAGTGACCTCTTCCATCCTAAATCCAATAATGCAACCAGATTTAAACTTAAAGGCTTGTTTAGGATAACCAATTCATTAATTTAACCCATTCATTAATTGAAAACAATAAAATTGTGTGTGTTTTCTAGAATTTCATAGCCATTCGATAAGACAAGGAAAAATGTACTTGTGTCAGTGTAGCATGCATATTTGTTACACAAATAAAGAAAGGGGGAAAAGAAATTTTTACAGTACGAAAAGATTAATGATAATATATATATATATATATATACAAAGATAATAATGAAAAAATCAAAATTAGATCAAATAAAAAAAAGAAAGAAAGAATCCGGTCTGAAAACTTTCTCAAGGGTGAACCTTGAGAAAGGGATTGAGAAAAGTACCTTTCTCAAGGGATTTTTTTTTCTGTGAAGGAATGCAGACTAAACAGTCCAATTGCCGATTCCTCGTGACCCAAAAATTCCCTAAAATTAGGGCTAAGAGATATACCATTTAAACAGAAAAGAAAAACACAAAACAATAAATTAGAAGAATACGTCCACCAATAAGTAAAAATACAATAACAAAAAATAACATAAAATAACCATATAATAACACTCAAACCAGTTATGAAACAAAAAAAACCAGCATACCAGCAGCAGGCAAAAAAAAATTTTTAATATATTTTTTGTTATATTTTATATATTTTTATTTTTTTATATTATTTAATTATTTGTGAGAATACTTCACACACACACACACACACACACACACACACACACACACACACACA
>JAPMOR010100476.1:678118-709741 GCA_026543865.1 Argiope aurantia | reverse complement strand
AAAAGAAAAGAATGACTAACATCAAATCATCAGGAACAAATTGCTCTATAGAGCAATAATATATATTTATATATTTAAACTTGATCATTATTGAGAAGAGATGCATTAATAAGAATAAATTTATTCATCAAAAACATTATAGAATAAAAAATTATTTATAGAAAGACTATCAGAATATTTAGTTATTCTATATCATGGTGGACAAAACAAAATAATGACAGAATGGAATTATATATATATTTTTTTAAAAGCTTTCTTATGTTCTAGATCTGATCAAGGATATCTTTTTCGCACTGAATACACGTCCAAAAAGTTTTTAATGAAATACCAATGGAAATTTAATAAACTTATATAATAAGTGTGCAAAATTTGGTTGAATTCGAACTAATTGTTTAGGAAGAGATGTGAAGCAAATACATAATCATAACGGCTTTTATTGATATCAAGATAATTACCCCTAAGAGGATTGCTTTTCCCATTATCATTTCCTATTTATTTATTTATTTGAGTAGGGGGGGTTACTTATAATACATTTTACAACGTTTAAATTATGGATTTTAAAAATACATATATATATTTTTAAATCCATATTCAATTCATCTAGGTAAAGTTAAGACATTTTCGCTTGGACTGTGCTATTTGGCATGTATATGCATGGGTTGAGTACTACAGCTAAGTAATTATAAATATATTGTTCCAAGCAAAACGCAAATAAAAAGTATATCTTAAATTTTGAAGTATAATAAATTAACTTTTTTTTAAAATCATAAGTAGCTCTTTAAGATTAGCTACAGCATTTTCTGAACCTTAGTCTACAGTGGACATAACTATTTTTCATCAATTTGGAACTACCTATATGGATTATTCATCCATCGATATAAATTCGACATGCACGATAGAGACGCATGGCGAAAAATGATCTTCGATATTATAATTCTTAATATCTCGACCGTGAGCCGTAAACAAAACTATTCAACCTTATATGAACTAAAACTTGAATTAATTTGCATTAAATCCATCTGGCCAAATACCAGGCAACTTCGGCATACTATCTTTAGACCTTGGCGTGCATCCGCGAGAACTGAGAATTCGCTAACCAGTATCCTCTTAATTGTCTACATTCCATAGTGGGCGAATAGCTGGCGAAAGATAGCTACGTTGGCACGAATGGCAGGGATTTACTGTAATAGGTTATCTTGTCCGACATTAAACAGCATCGAAGCTTCATTATACAGCGGAAATTATGCGGGCGTCGGTAGTTATATTGCAGAGAAATCTCATTTCAATTTGACCGGCATTTTCGGTGCTTAATTGGGCCGTGCCGGAGACACGCCAATAAAAACTATTCGTTTCATCGCATCATGGGAAGTTAGGAATGGAGCCAAAGGGCCAATTGGTTAATTAAGGAGGATGGTGTGATTTAAACACCGGCGATGGCAACGCGGTATTTAGCGTCCGATGCTGTTGCCATAGCGACGAAATGCGTTATCTTGCCAGAAGTGGATGATGCTGTGCGTTAAGTTTGAGATTGAAAATGGAATTAGAGATAGCTGATATATCACTTCTTTATTAGCTCGTTAATGTCCCCTTTTAAATTTAATTGAAAATTTTCATTTGAGTAATAAATTTGAATTTACAGTAAAATTAAAATTTTAAAAAGACTATTGCTAATTAATATTCTGAATTTCAAATTATCATCCTTATCATAAATTTACTTATGAAATCCATTCTGATTTTTGAAATCGTGGCAATAAATTATAAAAATCCAGCACAACTTGAAGTTTTTGATGAGAAACGGAATCATTAATTCGAAATTTATCATTTCAACCATTCCATCTTTTGATTTATATTAAATCATCTTAACTTCAATTCTGTGTAATGCCATCTTAGTTTTGATCTGGAACAAATATTTTATTTTAAAACATTATAAAATTATGTAGTTAGAAAATAATACAACTTTTGTTGAAATTAACTCCTGAAAACTCAAGACTTTCATGTCATATTTTTAATCTATTATATGTAATCATTGCATTGCCAAATTATGTTATGGTCATGCAATTTCTGGCGGTAGAATTATGCATTCGTACTCAGAGCTAGTTAGATGAGAACTTTAGAAAATAGTATGTTTATATGAGAAAGTTCAAATATGATATGGTTATTTCAGTAATACCAATTATAAAGAAAACTCAAAAATTCAATATTTTTAGAATCATTTTAATTAAAAACAAAACAAGTTAAAAGAATAACAGGTCATAACCATGGCATTGTGAATTGCACGACAAAAATTAGTTTTCATTGAAAAAATATATATAATTATACAGCAATTAATAAATATGGTGTTAGAAATTTAATATTTTCAGAAATTAAATTAACTAAAGATGTAATGGCGAATGAAATTGAGGCGTAAAATGTTTTCTTTACTAAATCAGGCAAACTCCTTTATTGTCAAGTTCTAGAAAGTTCGTCAATGCGATAAAAATACTTTTACACGAACGATTTAAAAAAAAAACACCTGGGAGAATCACCATTTGTCTGAAAAAAGACATCATGTTATTAAAAAAACAGCATTTAAATCCTATATTAAACAAAACAATTAATTCTAGTAGTTTTAAATCTAGTAGTTTTAAAAAGATGTATATGGCTATTTTTTGGACAAAAAAGTTCTTATATATGGTTTTTTCATACGATTTTATTACATTATATTATTACATATATTGCATCTATCACTCTCTTTTTTTGACAATATAATTACTTAAAATCAAAGATAAAACATGGCAAAAGTAATATCTATAATGATGCAATGTAATAAAATAAAATGAAAAATTATATCCATATATAACTTGGAAATATGGATTATTCTATATTCGTGATGCCTATTTTAAAAAACTTATAGCCGTAATTTGTAAATAGAACAAAAAAGAAAATATTATTTATTCAACGATACTTTATAAAATTTTTGAAACAACAAAGAAAATTAAACTAGAAACAAACAAAAAAATTTGAATAAAGATAAGGCAATTTATTTATTTTCTTTTTAAAGTATCTATTGAAATAATATTTTGTGCACAATAATAATTTAAATAGTTAATTTTCAAGAAAAATCATTGTTCTTCCTATAGTAAGCTTCTGGAGCGCATCTTTATCTTGTTGTAATTTATATGAAAAATTAGATTTATAAAGAAAATTTGTATAAGCACAGACTAAGAAAAATTTCATATCCATATAATTAAGCTGCATATTCTTCATGGATTTTCCAAATTTTAGCCATCAATTTGTTTTCCTTCTAACAAAGAATAATTTTAGTTTGACTTTAGCATTAATACGAAACAGAGGAGTCTTTGTATCTCCCCTCCTTTTAATAATTGATCATTTTTAATTATGATTCACTACGCTATAAATTGATCATTATTTAACATTGCGCAGATCCTTGCTCCTAAAGAATCTAATTAACTAACAAAGGCTTTTCATAAATATCATTTTAATTATTTCGTCGTAAAGAAAAGCACAAAAACATTTCACTGACAACAGCAAAAATACGGAATATTAACTTCTTATATAGGTAAGATAAGTACAATAGTAAAAATATGAGTAAATTTTAATTTCTTGTAATCAATATTTAGACGTGTTTTTGAAGTGAAATAGATAAAAATTTGCTGACTCTCTTCATGCTTCAAAAATATTATTCAGTTAGCATTGTGATTTAAGCCATTAAATGCAATTTGCATCTGGATGAATGTATTTTCACTTTCTCGTATATAAAGTATAGAAAAGAAAGGTATGACAATCGTCAAAAAAAAAAAATTGAACTCGAAATTTTGACATATCTTAAGATTTGACAGAATTGGATATAATGAATTAGTTGTTTTCTCCATGATATATACTTATTTTCATAAATAAATGGGTATAAAAATTTAAAAAATAGTCTGCAGAATATTTCATGTCTTTACAGAATATTTCATGTTGAGTAAATGGGCATAAGGTCTAGTTTTTTTTTTCTTTTAAAGTTGGTAAGGTAAAAAAAAAATTGAAAACGATCTAACATTTCCCTGAGTAAATGAGTAGGAAAAATTAAGATTTTCAAAGCTAAGAAAACTTCAAAATGGCATCACTTTTTTTTTTATTTCCTTCATATTAAATGTAATCAAAGTTTAATTCGTTTTAACTATTAAATAATCTTCAATAAATGAATTTCTTTTTTTTATCAGTAGAGAGAGAGATGACAAATTTGATTTAAAATTTTCAAGGGATCTCTACAATTTTAGTAATGAAGCCATATGACAATTTCATCCTTGTACTCTGTCGAACGTGGATTTATAGAGAATCAGATTTCCGTGAACGAATATCTTCTTAAATTTGATGCATACCTTCAACTTCTGATGTAAAAAACAGATATTTTATATGTATTTCTAGTTTGATGTGTGTATGTGCGTGCGTATATATATAGCTGACATATAGCAAAAGTCTAAAAAGAATTCTAAGAGGTCAAAAATGCGAAAATTTATCAAAATCTTGTGATCAAAATTTTTAAAGTATAAAAATTAATCAATCTCATAACAATTCAAAATGAATATGATTTTTTTTAATTAATGGATGAATTATTTCTTCATCAAATTTTTTGTTGCAACTTAAAATATTTGTTTTGTTAAAAGTGACATATTTTAAAATTGCATATGACTGCAACTCATTTCACGGCTTTCACTCAAATCTTTTCCCCTTTCAAAAGGAAACCATTTCTTTCAAAATCTGCCATACGATAGCAGCACATCCGTATCCGACCGAATTTAATAATGTTAAACTACCACATCAATTTTCGTAACTCCCATATTTTTGGTGGGGATTATTCGCGTTTCCCTCATGCTCTGTCGCTTCATGTGCGCGCCTAACCTTTAAACCTCGAATCTTTTACCAGAACAGAAGCTCTCTCTCTTCATGCAGAAAGTTCTTCTCTTTCCCTCGTTTAGTTATAATAATGATAATAGAACACTTGCGGCGAAAATTGAAGGGGGACCCCGAATTGACGAAACGGTGGGGGACTAAGATTAATTAATATTACGTTTTAAACTCGGAGCCCTAATTAGGGCACGATTAATGCGGGGGAGAAGCCACTTGTAATTATGGTCCTCATTAGGGTCCCGGGCCTATCCACTAATGACCGGAGTAATTACGGATGTAATTAACATAGTCGGCGAGAGGAAGGGGGTTGAGCCTCAGAGTTTTGCGGCCCATGGCGGAAACTGCTCTTCCCACAATCTTCAGGTGCTTCGGTGTCTGTTCCAGAAGGGGTCGGAGGAGTGGAGTTACCTGTTTCCTATCGTCAGGAAGCACTCAACCACGACCTCCAGGACAGATAGAGGTGTGAGTAATTGCGGTGATCCGTGGGTTTGCTTGCCACGGAAATGTCAGGTGGTTTCGGTCACTCTCAATGAGGACTGGATATCGAGATGAAAGTAAGAAGAGACAAGGGTGGGGTAGGGGTGTTAAGACAGACTTCATGCGAGTGTATTTGTCTCCGAGAATAATACAAGTTGTAATGACGATTTTATGATGTAAAAACCAGATTTGGCCATGTTATAAAGAGAAATTTTGAAGAAATAATGACAGGTTTTTTTTTTTGTTTTTTTTTGCATTCTCTAGAAATTCTAGAAAATTTTTATCCTTGACATTTAGTAAAAGGTTCTTAATTTTACTTATCATACACCTTTATTGTGGGCATAGATTTTTTTAATAAAATAATAAAAATATTAGAATTAAAATTTTAAAAAGTATACCTAATTGACAATATTTGGAATTCACTTTTCTAACAAAGAAATAATTGTAAATCTAATTAAATTTGCTATAACAAATACATCTATGCTATAATTTATCGATATACTCCTAAAATATACCATGTACACTCCTAGTCGTACCTGTGAATCAATTAGAAATCCTCTAAATATTTAAAATTATTAAAAAAAAACCAAATGACTAATCCCCAGACCAAAATCATTAGTCCGATTTCGCGAATTTTTATTTTATATGAAAGTTTATTATATGTCTGAAACAGAGCTCCTCAGCTACAACCACAGTACTGATTTCTCCAGTTTTTAATATACGAAATTGTATATTTTTTTTGTTATTATTACATTTTTATTACAATTACATTATAAAAAATTATACATTTTTGCATTTTAAACTATCTAGAGCCATCCCATAATTCTGCAGCAACTATCGCCAAATGATTGTGTTGGTATAAAATGATAACAACATAGAGAAAGTAAATAACGTAATAACGAAATAAAATTTGTAGAGAAAATATTGATTCTCAATTTTAAAGATTATGAAACTCATTTCACTTCATATATCTTGATCAATGTTTTTTTTTGTTTTTTTTTTTTTTGACTAATTGACATTTTCAACTGCGTTTATAGTGCCAAATTGCATTTGGTTCTGAAAAACTGGAAATTTGTTTCCTACATAAATTGGAATTTCATGTAATACATATAAACCAATTTTGGTGACATTTATTAGGCGAAACGAGTTTCACATTATTTTATAAGATTTTGTATTACGGTATATGGGACAGTGTCGGAATATTAAGCAAATATCTTTTTTCTGCTTTCAAGCTATGGAGAAATGTCTCACATCCTTCTCTGCTTCAATATGATGTTATAATTCTTATATTCTAATTGACTGCAGTTTGATTTTGTTCCATTCGTTTGCATTTTTTTTCTTTTTAAAAAATTATGAATTCATAAATCTTGGGGTATTTCGTATTTTAAAAACAAACAGCTATATAATATTTGTATTTCAGGTAAGAAAACTAAATCTTCTCCTCGAATTTTTATTCTATAATTATTTAGTTTAGAAAACAACAAAAAAGAAACTTTGTTTTAGTTGAAGAATTTGACCACTTATCATTTGAGTTGATCAATCTAAATTTATACTTAATATCAAATTTCATAAATATTGTTACGAAATTTTACCGGGGTTCGTTTGGATAGTGGAAGTGATATGGTATAAAGAACGCTCAATCAGCAGGCAGAAGTAGAATAAAACAACGACGTTTATTTACACGAAGACACACAGGACAGCACAAAAGCGACAACTATATACAGCATAGAGACGACTATCTTCACTCGAGACGTGTAGCATACAACAGCACATACAACCAGAATCTACTGCAGACAGTAGCGCACAGCTCCGTTCAGCACGAGCTAGACTCCGTCGCTTCCGACTACGACTCTCGACTACTACTTCGACTCCGTCCACTCTGTCTCCGACTCTCGACTCCTACTGCCTTCTACCTTCCGACGTGACTTGCCTGCTCTGGCAGCTGTGGACCCTTTTATAGGTCTCAGGAGGCGGGGCTAGAAGCCTCTCAACCAATCAGGAACGTTCGAGGCGTATCTCGGTTCCTACTGGATGGATCGGGAAAATTCTCAAAGTTTCGGGTATTATCTATTTTGGCGCCAAAGTCGCCAAATTCGTCGCCAAGTCCCAAATGGTGACCAAGTTTGTCGCCAAGCTCTAGGACCTCCGACGCGCCACCTGGACTCTGTCCCATTCAGATGACTGTAAAACTTTCTTTCTGTTGATGGAACAAACTATGCTGGGAAGCCGAATTGCAGGTTTGTAACAATATTAAAGACTTTTCTATCCCTTTGCAATACATTTGTACTGATGTACAAACGATTCAATTTTTTTTTAAAATTTATGACACTGCTTGAAGATTTTAATTATCATAAATAGGGCTCGTTTTTTGTTAAAAAAGTTCATGTTTATTGAAATAATTTGCTAAACCTATTCTGTGAAGCGTTACATTACTTTCAAAGTCTTATCAAAATCTAGACAAATTTGGTACTATTCCATTAGCGAAATCCCAAACTTCGCCAAGTTTTGGCGCTATCTTGTAAGCGTGAATATTCATCACGAAGATTAGTCCTGAAAGTTAAATATCAGGTTCTTGCTTGGGACTCGGCTAACGAAAAATACTTTAAAATAACAAGGGAGAAAAATGAATCGAAAGGGTTTGTTTTTATGTTACGCAAGAATATGCAGTGCATTAATAGAGCATTTTAAACATGTTATTTAGAGAATAGATACTACGATTGTAAACATCTTGGTGTTCACTTTCCAATTTAAGTGAACTTTCTTTATTAGATTCTTTATTCATTATGCAGAAATTAATATAAAGGAAAAGCTACATTTACGCCATTATATATTTCTAAGCATGTTTTTGCCTGTAATATTGCACAATAGTTTAACATTTTCAGAAATCTATTTCAGCTTAAAAATTTAACATTCTTTTTTCTGAAGCTAAATAATTAATACAAATTTAATAAAAAAAATCTTAAAATATGGAATAATAATTCATATATACACTCATATTCAGAATTTATTTTCATTTATTAAAATTAATAAAATTATGATAGAAATTATAACTAGATTACATTAATTTAAAATTGTGAAATCAGCATGACAGAAGTGAGAAGAATCATAAAGTTTTTTCGGATATTTTAAAACTTTTCAAAGAATTTATTTTTCAGTAACAGTAATTGTCCATTTTGGAAATTATGGTATAAACTAATAACAATAAACTGATATATGTTTAAATCATATTAAAAAGCAGAATATTTCGAATGAAATATAATAGGCAACATGAACAAACACGAATTGATTTTCTTGTTGATAATCTTATATTTTAATTTCCATTTGCAACAACATTAAAATATCTATAATCACAGGGTGATTAAAAACCTCTTCGGAAATATTAGGCTCAAATCTAGTTTAAGGTTCTTATTTTCAGATCTAGCTTTTATCCCTTCACCTCGCCAAGGATATAAACAATGCCAAGTAGCCAAAGACAAAAATCAAGATGGCTGACTATTTTAAATTATTGTTTATCTGGTCAGCCATGTTGATTGGCGATTGACATTGTTAGCATCTTTGGCGAGGTGAAAGGAACACTAAACTAGATTTCAAACCAAATATCGATTGTTAATAATGGATGATGTTCATCAGAACGAAAATGCTTCTACTTTTTTTCTATTGAGTTCTCCATTCTGTGAAGCATATTGATAAAGTCAAATGCTTTTATCGGGAATCCATGTTTGTATGAAGTTTCAAGTAAACATTTGAGTTTGGTCCTTTTACTAAAAAAAATGTTATTAAATTATGACTATTCTTTGAAAATTATATTTACATTTAAAAGCTAAGATTTGATTCACTTCTTCTTGGACTCGGCAATGTATCTCTTAAAGGAATAAAATACTGATTCCACGTTTCAAGTGCTGTCTCCTTCACTGGCATGTTTGACAGATACAATAAAGCTGTTCTTGCAGTTTCCCATATACTCAAGCACGCATCAGTCACAATATATATCAACATACAACAAACGACCACTGTAGATGCATAAAGTAGGGATGAAAATATTGCTGTATTGAAGTATTTTGTGTATGCAAACATTACTTGTACTGCTTTTTGATTAATGTCTTTACCAACTTTCTCTTTGAAAATTGTGTGCATAAGTCTTGGATAGCAGTATAGACACACGGGTGTCTTGCATTCCTTCAGTAGATCAGAAGGTGCTGTTGTACAGAAGCAGACTATGCTGGACGCTGCAAGAAATCCGAAAACCAAACACAAGAAAGATTTGAGTTTACTTCTTCGTAATCCGGCTCTTGTGGACAAATGCTGCAAACCTTGCCTTGCTCGTCTCCATAATCCTTCGTACCCAAGATATCCAAGTATTTTTCGCACAAATGCCATCTGCAGCATTGCTGCAAACACAGGGAGCAGAAAAAAAGTTAGTTGGATTATTAGGGGAGCTAGAAATTTGAAAGTTCTCACAATTATAAGGTAATGCCATTTTGAGAATTTTGATAAATTTACAGCAGAGAAGTAAATATTTTTATCATCCTTGAGAAAAATCGAGTTGATACATTGTTGCTTGGTGAATATACGGAACAAAGAGTCACAGTCTTGCACCTCTTTGTGAAAAAAGGACATCCACTTGCGGCCAGGTTTATTTGGCATGAGGAATCTTTCACAGGTGTCATAAAATGTTCCATTCCACAGGCTTGCAGCAAAGTAAAGTACAAACACGAACTTCTGTAAGGCAGTGACTGCTGTGCCGATTAAAAGGAGGTCTATATGTCTCAAAAATAAAAAATCTGGAAGTGGAGACATTTTCTCATAACTTTGATTTCATTTTTACACACGATTATTCATTGTTTCTCAAATGTTCAAATAACTATAAAAAAATTGAAATCAAAATAGATGTTTTTCTATTGGTCTTATTTCTCAAATTTCTTCAAAACAACAAAGTGTTTGAAAGTTTAAGGAAACACGTGTTTTTATTTTATCTCGAGAAACTTTTGCTGAATTATATCTACTGTATTTTATTTTTTAAGCAAACGTTTTTCATTAAAAATACTTTTCGCTAAGTTGGAGGCATTTAGTATTTCAAGTAATTTAAATTTTTAGAACCAAAATTTTAATTTTTTTCAACATTGCTTAAATCATGTGCATTAAACAGAAAGATAATTTTTCATTGCACAATGTTCTCTCTTTAAATCAGTCATAAATGCATTGAGAGAAAAAAAACTCCCCTTTCTTCTACACCTTTTTTACTAAAATCTCAGGGAAAAACCGGAAATGATTATGTACACAAGTCCCATAATGTTTGAAATTTATGTCAGTGTTCTTCAATAATATTTATTCAATTATTTTGACACAAAATTTGGGATAACAGAATTTGTCGCTATATCCTTCACTGTTTATATACAAGTTCAAACTTTTAACTTGAATATATAAGCACACAATTGAAACTCTCGCTAAAAGCACAACTTAGCATCTTTGCTAAGGCTATAAAGCGAAAAAAAAGGTTGCATATTCATTAGAAAATATTGGATCATCTCATAAATTATGTGGTGTTCCGCAATTGCATAAAATTGGAAGGAAAGAGAATAAACTATCTGTATCAATTTGCTATAAAAGCGCCAAGAAAAAATTTCGCCAAATTTTAAAAATATACTCAAATGCATTATTATTTATTATGAACAATTTTGAGTGTGTGAATCACATGCAATATAATTTCAAGATTGAAACTATCAAATTAGCGAAATTATTTCTTAGCGCTTTTTGGTTGCCGTCACATCCGACAGGTACAGAAAATGGTACGACCGGAGTTTAACCTCCTGCTTGGAACAATTTTCAAAAATCGCCAACTCGCCAACAACGGTCTTGCGCAGTGTTTTGCGAAATATAGAAAAGCGAGGGTGCAGATGTCCAATCATAGCGCATAATAAAGGCTAAAGATAATAGATTTGTCAGTCTAGATGTTGCCAGCATTGGCGCGTTATCGCAACTTGGCAATGAAGGGGGTTAAACTCCGGTTCAACCCAGAAAATTCTGAAAATTACAATTTCGATGTTAAATTTCTTTTTTATTTTACTAGAAATGACAACCCTTCTAAGGAAAAGTGGCCGCTCGCCAAATTTATATTTTAAGAACGGTTTCTCGCCAAATGCGGTAATCCTAATAATTTTTGAAGCCCTAAAAAATCGTGAAAATCAGTCACGTTTTAGGATAGTTGGCACGATTTTAAGCGTGTTGTAGGTAATCGGACACTTCGACAACAAACCGAACAAAGGAACCTTACCGACAAAGGAACATATCCGCCATATGATTAAATAAAATCAATAATTTTAACAGAAAGGTTGAAAGAATATCAATGTAGTATATGCTAATGAAGTGAAGCTACTACAATAGAGTTTTCAGAAAATTTGAGTCGGAAGATGAGTCTCATTCTGAATGATTTTTACACATCAATGAGAACATTCTTTAATAATTGGTAGAACAAAAACATATCATAGATGATAAAACACTTACTGAGAAGCTTGGAATGCAATTTGGAAAACATCAATTGATTCTTCAGAAATTTTCCTTGTCTAATATGCAGAAAATAAAAGTATTTTCTTTTTAGAAATTAAATTTTAGGATTTTTTTTAGCCTAACATAGACTGGTGATGAGATACGATTTTCTACAACAATGTCAAGTTAATAGACAATGGATAAGGAAATGTGAAACATTGGTTAGTACTATTGGCACCATCAAAGTATAGTTCTAATTAGACTTGAAATAAACCTAAAAAACGTTATGTCGCCAAGTTAACGATACTTTAGTTAAGGTAGCTGGCACCATCAAATCTTTACATGAATTTGGTATGTAACTTGTTGAATTATCGTTTTTAAAAAAGATAAAGTTTAGCAAGTTTGTGTTTAAGACTAACCATAGTTTTTAAAAGACTAAGTCTGAACATGAGATTAATTTTCGGGTTTAAAATTTATTGATTGCTTCTACAGTTCCTGATATCGCCAAAGAAAGTCGAGAACCAAAAGGACTGTTAATGTGTAAGACGTAAATTCATGTGCAGCTTTCGATAAAGGTAAACAGTTTTTCGAGGATAAATAAATGCACATTGCCCCGGACAGTGAGCACTTATTTATTTACTAACATGAACTGCTTCCACATTTGACATGGACAGTGAGCACTTATTTATTCACTAACATGAACTGCTTCCACATTTGACATGGACAGTGAGCACTTATTTATTTACTAACATGAACTGCTTCCACATTTGACATGGACAGTGAGCACTTATTTATTTACTAACATGAACTGCTTCCACATTTGACAACCATCATCGTACTGTTTAAGAAAATTCAAGTTGAAGAAAATCTGGCGACGGTATTACGAATCTATAAAAATAAACAATTAACTATCCAATGAAACTATAGAGAGCATATGTATCATAATTTGAAATGTAATTAAAGATAGTTTCAAAAGAAATTGGAGTTGATTCTTAAAGTAGCCCAAACAAAACGAACTTAGAAAACATTAAGGATTAAAATCTTCAGAAATTTTTAAACAAACAGAACTAAATAAATTTGATGAATATTTGTGAGTAGTATTTTCTTTCAAATTGGTAATGCCTTGTTGCTTACGGTAGGGTTGTATCATATGCAAGATCTTGAAGAAGTTCCTTGGGAATCCGAGAAAAAAATTCAAGCGATTTGGCTCAAATATTTATCATTCAATAAAAAAAGAAGTTTTAATTTTTATATCTCTTATAAAAATTTAGGTTTGATTTGCAATGAAGCATTTAAGATTCCCTAGGTTGTGTATTTTTAAACCCCCTCGCCCCCCTTTTTTTCTATCCTTTATTCCCAAAACACAATAACCCTCAGATATATAATTGTCTACCACTGTCTGTAAAGCTGGGCGAAAGATATCCTTTGTCCATTTGGTCGGCGCCATTATTGAAAGCATAAATCTCAATTTTTGTTTCGGCATCAAGAAATTAAGCCATTTTTTTTAAAATACATTATTTGACTGATCTTTTAATGTGCAAATAAAGTTAAGCATGAATAAAAATGAGTTAAAGTATCACGAACTCTCAATTCTATTTGCATTTTTATGAAGATCTGCAAGTTTATACTGATTTATTATAATTTTAATTTTATGCTAGACAGAAATTATTTATGCTGCAAATATTTTTTTAACATTTATTTTTATTTCATATGTGACAATGCATCTTTTTCTGCTGGTGGATCACTATTGATTTTAATTCGTAATAGTTTAGTGATTACTTTCGATTTGAATGTTCTTGCATGTTATACACAAGATACCACTGCAAGGAAACAAAAATAGCAAGAGAAAAAATTATGCGTTGAACCGGCGTCCTGGCATAGGGGTAGCACGTCTTCCCCGTGATCTGGGCTTCCTGGTTTGGGCAGGGATGTTCTTCCGTTATTCTATCTGTGAGATGTGTGATTGTGCGCTCCTGTAAAAAGGGGTTGTGCAAGCGAATGAGTGATGCGTAAGTAGCAAAGTCGTACTCTTGGCCATAGTTGGCGCTACTTTAAAAACAAGAGACGCTCCTCCACCGGCTTAAATCGCTGTTTTCGTAACATCGGGCTTGTCCATGGCAAGTGCCATAAGAAACAACAACAACAGCTATGCGATGAAGGACAAGACAAAGAGAAATGACATTTAATCAGATCTTCGATGCTGTTATTAAAATAACAATTACGCTCAGACGGGCGCATCTTCATAAAAGAAACAGTACTTTGACAAACAACAAATGACTAATATTTGTTAAAGATCAAAGTGTTTGATCATCGGAAATAATTCTATGTTCTTGTACTCAGGAACATATTGAAAACATTGATAAAATATTATGGTGGGTTTCACTGATGACTAATGGTCAGAGTATGCATCCTGATGTACTGGATGTCCATAATTTGAATCACTTTGCTGAATTTGGCAACATGAAGTTCCCGTATAGCGACATCAATGAGACTACTTTGTGCCTTAGTGGCCTGTCATTCTTTGTGAAGGTTTTAGCACCCAGCTATAACATTGAAGAAGTGCAATACTGACGTAACAGTGCTAAGTTAAATGAAGAATAGACAACTGTAGCCATCAACGAAGAAGTCAGAAACAAAACTGATTTTCTTATAAGTTTAATAAAGTATCTTTGAAATCCTTTGTGGTTTTATGGTAGAGTTTCGAGTTCAGACTGGGAAAAACATCTATCCAGAGCCAACTTTATCGCTGACATTAAAAATATATTCTTATCTCTGATCATACAGCTTTGTATTTTTGTGATATAGATGGTAAAAAAAGAAGTAGTAAATGTGCGTCCTCGCGACATCCTCAAAGCATAACTTTGTTGTAGAATTATCAAAATAAGCCCATAATACTGTAACTTCAAAATGATCTTATATCTAACCTAGCTGCTAATAAATTTTTAATTTCAATCTCATTTACAAGTCCACTTAATCTTAATTCATTAAGATTAAATAAGAAGGATAAGAAGGAAGATTAGAAAAGAAGGTCGGCATAACCTGGTCGGTAGAGCGTTGGATTCGTGTCCTTTAGGTTGCGAGTTCGCACCCCGCCGGCCAAAGATTCCCCGCGTGCTTGGGGACTGACGCGCGTATAAATCTGTTGTGGTCACAAAGTCCTCAATGTCGAGAGTTATACCACTAGGGGTACTGGATCAGGGGTGATCGTTCTCTGATTCAAGTCTAAATTACGATCTGTGAATGAAGTCCGCCCCGTAAAAAGGGTTGTGACGTGTGTGTAGCTAAGTCGTTCTCTTGGCTCTAGATGGCGCTACTATAGAAACAAGATGCTCTCCCCCTCAGGCTTAAATCGGCTGTCTCCGAACAGCGGGCTTGTTCATGGCAAGAAACAACAGCAAGATTAAATCCTAACTTTTTAATAATTCATATATTTTAAAGTATTGCAAAAAATAGAAATAACGTGTATTTAGAATACATTATTCTTATCTTATTAATTATTCTTGCCAACACGCTCTGAAGCTTAAGCACTTTCCTGGAAAGCAACCGACAGCGAAATAAGCTAAGAAACAAATTATTTCCCCTTTATAAAATAAAAGTGGATTCAAAAAGTAAGAAAGAAATGCTCAGCGAATGGCAAGAGACGTGTAAAGAACGCTTCAAAGGGTTGGTGGAATGCAAAACCCAAAGGTGGAGAACAGAATGGGCAAAAAAATATATAGACGTCCCCAAAAACAGAAAGAATTTCAAAAAAGTCGCACGCAGTTTGGAAAGAAAGAAAAAAAAATTATGAAGACAAAGAAAATTCTTTAATTCGGTATTGAAGGAAAAGAGGGTTTAACGAAACTCTCTCACACGATCTAAAAGACGAGGCATAAAAAAAAGAGAGGATCTCGCAAAAATAAAACCATCCTGCGCCGTTCTGTTTAATTAGAAAATTAATTAACTTATTTGAATGTGCGGCAGCAAATAAAAGTTTTTAAATGAGCAAAAGTACAAGCAATCTCTTTTGTGGAGGAACCTAATTAAGATCTTACTTCTTTACAACATATTAGCGCCGGCCAAATTACTCATTAATATTAAAACCCGTTTGTTTTGCTGATATAATTAAAAGAGATTTAAGAAACACAAAACAATGGGAAGGGTAAAAATATATTTTTTCGAAGCCTCAGGAGATCTTTGGTAAATTGGGGGGTGCTTACATCGTAATTGGGTTAGGCCCTGCTAATTAAATAGATAAGCAAATACCCCAAATGGATATTTTCGCTCCGAGTAACGATTGTGAGATGCGAAGGCTTTTAAAGAAATGGATTCCCATGGGCGAGCCCAACATTAAGCGTCTGCTTTATTGTTTGTTAAGCCTTTTTACTAGTTTCGGCTACCCTATTATGAGAAGTGTGCCCTATAGCTCCTTCTTCGCGTTCTTTTTCGAGAAGTCCATCCCCCCCCCCTCTTTTTTTGCCTCTTCTTAGAGAACATTTCTCTTGTGTTCACTTCAAAATTAATTTGAAAAGAGTAAGTTTTTAACTTCATACCTTTTTATCCTCCTCCCCCTCTCACTTCAACCCCCTCCTTTTACCTCAAGCCTAAAAAAAAGTGTTTTATTTCATCTGAATTTCACAAGAAACGGAGATTATTTGTAAAAGGATTTGGTTTTAAAAATCAACCTCAGTAATGAATTTTTGTTTGTGCGATATCATTATGTTTTTTGATTATTCTTTTTCTCTTTCGCTTACTATATTTTATGCATCGGTAGATACAATGTTTCATTATTTTTGTTCAATAAAAAGTTGTAAGAATTTTAATTTTTCGAATTAATTCAGATTTCATTAAACTGTGTCCTTTAAAATGAAGCAAACAAGTATAATGTAAGTATAATTGCAATCTGTTCACTAAACTGTTATTTCATTCTAGGCATTTTACATTGAAGAAAATAAGCATTTTATACTAATAATTATCATCTGTCTAGTAAGCTATATATTCATTCTAAATCCTTTACTGTAAATAAAACGAGATTGAGTTTGTTTGTGTTTTATGGTACAAAAGCCATCTTTGGCTAAGCTGTGCCGCATTGATGGAATTAAAATATTTGTATAAATTTATGATAAAATCGAAACGTGGAATATCTACAAAATTCAGATATTTAAAAGCGTAAAAACGTGAGTCACGAAAAAGTGCAACAATGATGTAAGGTAACGCCCGATACTAAAAAACATGGCTAGTGTTTATAAATGATTTTAAAAACCAATATTTTTAAAAAAAACTAAACAAATTAACATGCTAGGTTTCGGAAAACAATTCATCCAAACAAGGTGAGATTTCTGAAAAAATGTTAGTGTTGTAAAAAAAAACATGTGGACATTCTACAAAAATTGTAAGACAGACATAGGACTGTTACAAATTGAGCAAAATGGTGTTGGCTACCCCATCAACAAATATGGTGGGTGAATCGAATGTGACCAATCCCCTACCTAGTTAAAATGCTGTCTAGTTTCCTTCTGTGTATAATGGGCCTGAAGAAACTAAGCATATCATAAGAATAACTTTCTAACAAAATGTTCAATCCTTCTATGGCTTTTACAATAGAAAAAAAAATGAGCATTTCATAAGGATAAGTATAATCTATCTAATAAACTGTTTATTTACTCTAGATTTTTACAAAGGAGGGATAAATTTATTATAAAGATAAGAATAATCTCTCAACCCCATTTGTTAATTCATTAACGAAAATTCTTTTTGGATAATTTCGAAGTGAAGAGAATGAGCACTTTGAACCGCTTGCATTGATTGGTTGAATACAACTACATTTTCCATAACAGATTTCCAAAATTTACAGTTTTAATGCAAAAATCAAATAGCAAATTTCATTTATAACTTCTTAGATCTTTGAATTATTATGTTCTCTGGCACTCGAAACAACAACAGTCTATTTTGTATTAAATAAAAAATTATTATTTAGCTTTATTGTAAAGATAATCTATACACAGGTTGATTCAAAACTTATCGTTCAAATTTCGTGGGGAGGTAAGGAATACATCAGGAGACCGATTTCATATAGGAAAGTATGTCCGCAAACATCATCTGCATGGACAAGTGAAGTGAGCACATGGAAACAGTACAGTTAAGTGGTAACGAACGTGACTTTTATTCCAACAAGGTAAAATACAAGATCACAGTAGGTGCTCAAAATTGCCACCAGTTGCACGAACACAGGATTCACATTGCTTTGACTGCCGGACATTTTCGAAAACGCCTGGCATTGCATGGAAAATGCCTACGGAATCACTATTCGTACAACAATTTCACTGTCGACAAAGGTCTCGTACACATGTCATTTTTGGCCTAGAACAAAAAGAAATCCATGGACGATAAATCAGGTGAACTTGGTGGTCAGATGATCGGTCCATTTCTGTCGATTCATTGAGCTCCAAATGTTCGGTTCAAAGTAACCACGCGAAATAATTGTTTTATGGTCTGGAGATCCGTCATGTTGATATTACATATCTCGGCGGGTATGCCGTAGGCATTGTCCATGATATGCCAGGCGTTTTTGAAAATATTCAATGGTCAGTTCAACGGCTATATGAATCCTGTGTTCGTGTAACTGGTCGTAATTTTGCGCACCTACTGTGAACTTGTACTTTATTTTGTTGGAATAAAAATCACATCCGTTACCTCTTAACTGTACTGCTTCCGTGTGTTCACTTAATTTGTCCATTTTGTCCATGCAAATGAAGTTTGCGGACATACTTTCCTATGCGAAATCTATTTCCTGCGTTATTCCCTACTCCCTACGAAATTTGTACGATAAGTTTTGAATCACTCTGTATATAAATTGTACATCGCACTAAAATTGCTCTTCGCACTAAACTAATGTACATCGCACTAAAATTGCGCTTTTTCCTCATTGTAGAATAGCAACAATCAAAAATAAATAAATCACCATATGAATTTCAGACTACTTATTTTAACAGTTGCATTGAATCCAATACTATTCTTAGCTAATTAATGGAGCTGCAAAATATTATAGAAAAATTCTGGGGAGATTCGAGGAGTCACTAAAAAGTATATTCAGTTAAAGGAAAGTAGATATAAAATAAATCAAGAAACATGCTTCAAACTGAAAATTTAATTGTGAAGAAAAAAAAATAGATTCAAGCATTGCCAGATGGGTAAAAATCGTGACTTATGGAAGTAGATGGAAGTAGATGTCTTTAATTAAAATGATCTTACAAAATAAGTCTCTATATTATTTTAAGATTTAAAAAATTGCCCTTTTAATGATGTCAATTTCATTTTCATACAATTTTCTCTTAATTTCAATAATATTTTTCATTCTTTTTATATCTAAATAAGGATTTTAAATGCTATGATGGAACTAAACTCATCCGTTAAAACATTCAGTTACGTTTTTTTTAACAATCATTAACTCCGTATTAGAATTTTCACTTCCACTTTAATTTGTAGTAAAATGTTTCAATTAAATTCATGTTTTTTTAGTTACATCGAACATTAAGGTGAAATGTTTTTAATGCATTCCATATTAAACATTATGAACCTGATTTGAAAGAACAAACTGGTCTTTATTCTGATTTTTATACTAAAATTCGCAAATCTAATTTATTGCAGTTTTTAGCTCTTGCATTAATATCCGGAGAAAAATACGGATCGACAGACAATTAACCCTTTGACGGATTTGGCGGAAAATGTTATTCAAATCTATAAATCTACTAATAAAATTGTATACTAAATCTTATAACTCTACCTTGTCTATATTTGTTTTATCGTATTTATGTGCACACAGACGCACAGACAGACTAAATTATAAAAGAAGAATTTTTGACAATAACTTGATAAAAGCATAAAAATTAAAACTACTAATCACTGTTAGTGCTTAAGTATTGGGAAAGTGCAAAAGACTATTCGAGTACTCTTCGTGGAGACTCTTAGAGGTAATAACACATCAGAGATTTCTTTATGCCTTCTTTTGGACTACTAAAGAGAGCTGCCGGGTATTTTTCACATTTAACCCTTTTCACAGAGAGGCTTATTTCCAAACAAATCTCTCTCAAATTCAGAGAGATCTAAAATATGTAGACCCATAAAAAGCTCGTTCACGATTTGTTTTTAAACATTTACAACAATTCTTTTCAGACCCTGCATACGAGAATATAAAAAGTAATAGATACGTCAAAGCTTCTTACGTTTTTTTTTTTCTTTCTTTTCGTTGCAAATACTTAATACTAGGTTTACCAAGGAGTCATTTTGACACCCACTGAGAGAACTTTTCGTTAATTTTCTTCAAGAAAATTGTTACTGTATTTTATGAGAATATTTTAATTAATATTTACTTTCATTTATAAGATGTATACTCGCAAATCTTATTATTTTTCATTTCTTTTTTAATTTCGGAGGAATGTATATAGTGTACTTACTTTTACCGAAGTGCCCATTTTGACCCTTCGAATAAATATTGTTCATAAAACATAATTTATATTTAAATATGTAAAGGCCTGAAAGGGATGCACATAGATATAGGTATAAATATAGAAATAAGTATGTGTTTTAAAAATGTGTGTATATAAGAAGCAAGAAGACGAAGCCGAAAATCCGCGTCAAATAGAAGCTATTATAGATTGTTAGAAGAACATGTGAATCAATTTTTTGGGAGAAGATGATGGTCGAAGAATAGATGGTTTTAAAGAACTATATTAGAAAATAAACACTTTTTTAATAAATAAACACAAAGGAACTGCCTTTTCATCATACCACACCTCAACAAATAATATATTAAAAATATAAAAGTTTTTTTTCTACTTTAACTTCATAGTAGATAGGTCAATTTATCTTTTTTCTAATTAAGTACCAAAAGGTATCATTTTGATCCCTTCGGTAGAAATAAGTATATGTCAACTCATGGTAAACTTAGTGTTAAATACGACACATAAAAAGGAGGGATGGTTTTTTTTTAAATTTATATAAAATACTTTTGAATTTTTGCAGGAAGTGCAGAAATACTGAGTAAACAAAAATACCTTACAAATCAAAAGTTTTTTAACTTGATTTTTTTAATGCTAAAAAGAAGTATAGAGGAAAACATTTTTAGTTAAAAAAATTATCAGATGATTTTCAAAATTTTGTCAATAGCTTAAGAAATGTGTTACCTAATCCTGGTTTAAGACACATGCTGTATTTCAATCGTATCTTAAAATAATGAGGGTCATCTGATATATTACATGAAATTGTGAAATTTATTTTCCGCATTTTGAAGGATTAAAACAGTTGTAACTTAATAGATAGGCAAATACTTAAATAAAGCCCATAAATACGCGGGTTGATTTTTTAAAATTTATATAAAATACTTATATTTTTGAATGTTTGCACAAAGTGAAGAAATACTAAAGAAATAAAAATATACACCAGTTACAAACCAAAAGTGTTTTTCAAATTCATTTTTTTTAAAATCCTGTAAAGAAGTATTAAGCAAATCCCCTTTAGTGTAAAAATTTATCAGATGATTTTCAAAATTTTGTCAATAGCTTAAGAAATGTGTTACCTAATCCTGGTTTAAGACATATGCTATATTTTAATCGAATTTAAATGAATATTGGGGGTCAACTGATAAAAAGCATGAAATTGTGACATTTTTTTCCCTACATCTTGAAAGATTAAAACAGTTGTAAGATTTTTCTAACTGAATAGTTTGCTTATTTTGTTTTTCAAGAATTTTATGACATACTGAGAAATTATTAAATTTTAATTTATAAGATTTTTCCTAAAAAATTTTTTCTCAAAATTTATAATTTGTGAAAATAACTTTAAACATATCAAATGCAAATATAAGCAGAGGGTGTGATTTCTCTTCCCCTATGCGAAGAAAATAATGGATATTAGACAAGACTGCGAAAACAACATGATTGCTCAGATTTTTATTTCCACAGTCCCATACGTAAAGAGCTATATGCTTCGTAGAAATAAGATCTATATTTGTATATTAATCATATGACACTGGCGAATAACAGTTTAGAACTATTGATCTCTAACATGAATCTAGAGTGCATACTTTAGCATTTTTTTCGCGATTGAACACTGGTATACGATTAACATACCAGTACCAGAAAATCAAACATACATCTTGGACGTTTTTTTGACTGAATGAAGCGAAAACGTTACACTGACACAAAAATTTTATTAATGACATCGCACACTAAATTTCAGTTATTTAAATCGTTGTGTTTTTAGTTGTTATGTTTATATGCATGCTGAAACACAGACAGACGTCCTCCCTTTCATAAATTTAACTCAAAATCTGATTAGAATCTACTGTGTTAAGACTTTGAACCAAATTTCTTTTACCTAAGTTATTACGTTTTTGAATAATCGTGTACAGACCGATAGACGGTCAACTTTTCAACAGGTTGGGCTTCAAATTTGATACAATCTACACTTTGGATATTTAACCCATTTACCAAAATTTATCTACTTAACTCGTTTTCTGTGGTTGACAGTCAAGCAGACCGTCTTTTTGCGAATAGATTTCATTTAAAATGACATAGAAATCTACAAATTTAGTGTTATGGATATACATTAAATTTCAACCGTCTAGATCGACAAGAACACCAAAGCGTTTTGACCTATCGTGATCACAGATGACAGATATAATTCCACAAATATGTTTTTCGAATTCGGGGAAGTCTGAAACTTAAATACTCAATAAAATCTCAATTTCGATTTGTTTTCTTTTTTTTTTTTTTTTTTTTTTTTTACAATACAATCTCTTTTTACACTTCGAGTACTAGAAAATAGTAGTCCAGGTAATTTCCCAAATGATGAACTTAAAAACAAAATTCAAACAATTTTACAAAAAAAAAGTACGGTGTTATTGTAATTAAAAGTGCCACTTTGAAATGGTCATAAAAAGAAAACTACTGGAACAAATGTTATCAAATTTGGTAACAGTTTAAAGAAAGCTATAAAAATTTCTTTTTCATCAAAAAAAGTTTAAAAAAACTCATCACCGAGGGGAAATGGCGCTGTATGCAATATTGTTAAATAAAATAAAGACATGAAGACATCGGTTTAAAATGTGTTTATTAGTTTCTGAAATGTAATTGTGGGGTTATGCAAAACCACAATGTCTTGTAATTAGCTTGCGGCAGGAAAAAGCAGATGATTTATGCAGATGCACTTTACGCGTCATTTGGTTTTCCAAATAAAAGTGAGCCTGTTTGTCAGAGCTCTCATTGTTATGAATCGACAATGTCTCTAACCATGCAATAAATACAGTGCTTTTCTCGTTAAATGTTATTCTGAATGCGATAGCATCGAACAGCGTGCGTTCGTAAGAGGAATACGCCGAGGGATATGCTAAGACCTGTTGTTGAGAATGCAGTAATGCGTTTTAATTTACTTTCAGAAAATGCTGAATGCCACATTGAATATGCTTTATAACACATTTCAAAAACGATTAAACACATTTTAAAACAGTGTTTTCATGTCCTATTTTGTTTAACAATATTGCATGCAGCGTCATTTTCCCTCTGGTGGTAAGTTTTTGAAATTCTTCTTTTGTGTGTGTGTGTGTGCATGAAAGAAATTCCCATGACATCTTTTAAACTATTACCAGTTTGATAATATTTGGTCCAGTAGTTTTCATTTGATGACTATTTCAAAGTGAAACTTTAATTATAACCACCCTCTGTTTATAATTTAAGAATATATTGAATTATAAATATCTGATATTTTCTCCAAATATTGACATGCGATGTTTTTTTACAACCTGTATAAATATTTTTCTTACAAATATCTCGCCGAGAACGAAAGCACATAAGAACCAAGAACATCCGAAGAAACCAGCAGCACAAGTTCGGTATTGATCAAAAACCGTCCGCACGGATTGGGAGCTCGGTTGTAAGTAATCAAAATGCGTGTTTTCTCAGTCGGTTGACGGTCGCTTAATCGAAGTAGACAGGTAATCCATCAACTAGGCCACAAACGATGTTTCAGAGCGGACAGGTAGGGAAGGAAAACCTGTCCACGCACTCATAATCTGAGGGATCTACAGGGCTAGGGGGCGACTTCGCAGATAAGCAGCTAACGATTTCTTAATGGGTGTTTGATGGTATCTTTTCAGCTCCTCTGCATGCCGGCCTCCTAAATCCTCGTAGGTTTCAACAACTCTTGGGCTCGCCTAACTTTTATGATTTTTTTTAAATACCTCGGCAAGAGTGTAAAAAAATATTTCTTTAAAAAATGAGTGGCATTTAAAATATGTTTAAGATTTTAATGACGTCTTGAGTCATTAGCGGGCAAGTTGCGGTTGAGAGTTCCGCGCCCCTGAAATTCAGGCTGTTGAGACAGTAATTAGAGCACTTTCGCCCCCCCCCCCCCCCCCTTCCCATAGTAGCTTTTTGCTTGACTTGCAGAAGCAAGAGATGTGATGGCTTTCACTTTGAGGTAATTTTGAAAATTTGAGTTCATTCTAAAGTGGAAATCATTTATAATATATTAGGTAAGCTGATGATGGAATATAAATATCTCAAGATGAATCACATTATGACTACTGGATACGCTATTACATTAGCCATATATCTATATTCCTAATTATATAAAATTTATTATAAAGTTTCCTGTCAAACATTAAAAAAATTAGATATGCACTTTATGTTTTAGACGGCTAAAAGTCAATTTTCATTCAAATAAACGCAAAAGCATTACTAAAATTCAATTTGTGAATAAAAATATTTCGGACAATTATTTTTCAATGTGTATATAAATTGTAATTAATATTATTCTTAATATGTTTTTACATGATAATAAGAAAGAAAATTTTAAAAATTGTGTGTAATAATCATATTTATCAAAGAATTATTTTTTAAATAATATTTAATTTTTTAATGATATTTTGCTTTAAAGTGCTCTTTTTTGTATTTGATGTATTTATATCCTAATATATATGTATAAAAATGAGCAAAATTTTTAAACTTGGATACATCGTTGCAAATTGGAGTAAAGGAAAAATCAAGCTAGTAGGTTTCAAGCAGAAATTCAGTCCCTCCACCCCCAAGACAAAAATTGTTCCTTTAGAAGTTTTCATGAGTGTCTGAGATATAATACCTTTAGGCATTTTAAATGTAGCAAACTTCCGCTGTTGTGAGCTCAAAATTGTAGGATTTATACTGTCAGTTTCTTCGACATTCTCTCCATACTCCCGATTTGGCTCTTTCAGATTACAACTCGTTCAACAAACATTAGAAAAAAAAAAGAAATTTGGCTGGCAAGGCAGAAATTTTTATCGAAAAATTAAGGTAGCAGAAATAAGCACCTTTTTTTTAATCGTATACAAATCGTAATACATGAAAAGAACTAAATAACTCAAGTACTGTATATAAAGAGCAAAAAAGATAATGTTGAAAATAAACTTAACTTATTACGAAAAAATAATGTCTTCGCACTTTTTGCATAGACGTCCCTAATAATACAACTAAGCTGATGCAATATTTCTAAATAATCATTTTACTTTATACCAAAAAATCTTCTTGAAAATGAGCATTATAAAAAAAAAATCTAGTATTACCTGAAACAGAGTATGAGGGATATTTTATTCATGATTATTGTAGAATTATCAAAGAATACATATTATAAAAAAGATAACATTGATGTAAGGCAACATACTTTGATGACAAAAATATAGTTTATATTTAAAGCAAACATTTTGAAGTTATCTCTATCAAGAGCCGAGATCTAAAGATATTTCTAGAAAATTTTATACTTTGTTTGAAAACTATATAAGCGAAGGAGCTCACACAAGCATCATTTCTCTCACTGGTATATGAATCGCAGAGTAAGCACTCTAGTTGCATTCTGTGAGGTATAGAGTTACTGCTACTAATTAATTAGAGATTTTATATCTACTAGTGTGTTGTTGATTTATGCATGTGCTGTCTTTGTCCACGCTGCAGCTGTGTTCTGTTACCTGTATTTTCTGTCTTTTTGAGGAATAAAGCAATGCAATCGGTTATAGAGCATGTTGGATTTTTCAATATTCATACACATAAAGATTTCCGCAATGTTATACATCTGTATATTTAATTTAAAAATCTGAGCATGTATGAAGATAGTAAAGAAATCGAATGAATAACAAAGTCCCTTTGTTTGAGAAATCAACTATTTTATATGGTAGAAATAAAAAATATATTTCTTTCGACTTTTCAGTTGCTGTTATCTATGCAATTTGGTTTCTCCTTATTCAGAATAAAATAATAAGAAAAGTCATATTTTTTTTAAATATATCAAAAATTAAATTAATACATTCCATTATCATCATTAATTATTTTAATTTTTAATAATTGAAAATACCTGTTTCGAAATTAAAACGATTATTTTTGTAAATATTTGCCATATTATGTTTTTACAACTTTTAGCAATCATACATTTCAATGGCTACTCTCATAAAAAAGTACAAAAATTCATTAAAATGTATTCAGATACAAGTAAAAACATTTTAAGTCTTATATTTTTTTTCCAGAACCATGCAAATAGAAAAGAATTTTCTCCCTTAAATAAAAATTGAAGGTTCCAAAGCCGTATTAACCTGATAATTTAATTACGATTTCCTTTATGTGGTTCACCTAAACGACATTTTAGATTTAATTAGTCGAAATCCCTAATTGCAAAATCATTGTTTCAGACAAAAAATTTTTTCTAGCTTTTACGTCCGAAAATTTAACAACGGAAGTAAAGTTTTTCATATCCTTTCACCTTCCTCTACGAAACGAAATTACCAGCGCGAAAAAGAAGAAAAAACACAAAAAAATTGAAAAAAAAAAGAGGGTACGAATTCTGAAACTCCATTAAATGTTCTCTTTTTGTTGCATCCACTAATTAAAAGACAAGAAAGCTGTAAAAAGAATTCAAAGATTTGGGGGAAAAGGAAAGCTTTTCTTCTTCTGCTGTCCAAAGAATTTTGGTGCTGCAGGAAAATCCACCTCTTCATAACAAAACACTGGTCCCGTGGTTCAACGCGAGCTGAGTTGTTCCAATTCTTCTAATTACTAAAACTTTAGATACAAGCCCGCACATAAGACACAAAAGGGGGGGAGTATGTTGGGGAGAGGAGGGGAGGGAAGACAATGCAAGAGATAAATTGATTTTCTATAATTATGACGAGTTAATTAAGGAAGAATTCGTTAATTTCTTGCATAGGTCATTTATTCAGCGAGGAGGTATGGCATTGTGTGGTCCCTCGCTCGCGAAGGTACTCCAAGAAAGTGGTAAAATTTTGGCGGTTTAGAAGAAGAAAACTTTTGTATCTGTACCAATTAAGTAATTGCTCGCGAATGTTCCTTCGTTAGCGCCGTAAAGAGAACGAATTGGGAATTATTTATTAAGGATTGGATAGGAAATGGCAGCAAGACGTTACGGTTTGTTAAAAATGATAATAATGAAAATCGTTTCGCTGTTTGTTCGTAATTTATGGTTGTTTCGTTCCAAAGGGTGGGCAAGGAAAGAAGAACTCTTTTGTTGGAGGGATTTCTAAAGAATTCATTTTGTTTCGATGAGTTTGACAAGTTGTTATTTGTTGGAGGGCGACTTTGGGAAAGTTCTTATGAGCCAGCATCTTGATTGTGAGGTTATCCGAACGGATGTGGAATCATTTATTAGAATGGATTTGAATGAAATAGCGAAAATTGAAATTAATTAGTCGTCTTCTTCTCAAAGAGGGGAATTTCTACAGTAAAATTATTTCGAGAAATCTTTTCATTGTGTAAAATGTTTTTGTTTTAATTTCGTTGCAAATATATAAATTAGACGTCTGATTAAATAAAATATTTTGTTTCTCAAGTAATTAATAATACTTTTGAAAAAATAAACAAAAGATGAAATAAATTAGTTTGATGGTAGATTTCTTAAAATCTGTTGTAGCTTTGAGAACAGCAAAACCAATTTTAGTAATATTTTTGCTGTGAAAAAAGTAAATATTTTTATATCGCATCTTAAATTGCCCATTTTTCTTTGATGAAACAGAAATAAATAGCTTAGTGAACAACTAAAATTGGAACAATTAGCATTTTTTTCTATATTTAGAGAAATCCTTTAAAAAAATCTCTATAATTGTCCGATTCAATATAGTGAATATTGGCCAATAACCAGATAAACTGCAAATAATGGATTGGATATCGATAATCAGGTAAATAGACTCCATTACGCATCTAATGCATAGAACACTTAAGCCTCGTTCCAAGAGCCAGTGGCCTTTAAGGATATGATCGTAAATCTTCCAACTAACCCATTGTATGATCATCTTCACCAGTGGACCTCAGAAGGAAGCTTCCCGCAAATTGTCGGTAAAATAAACAGACATCAAAGAGGCCCGGTAAACCACAAGAGAGGGAAAAGAGGGGAAAGTGTGCCTGTCTCCAGACGCACACTGGTCGTTGGAACGGGGCTTTACAAGCTGGTATGCTACGTCATCTACGGTAGTTTTGTTTGACTAATTAACTTCAACAATTTTTCGTCGTTATCGTTTTTACCAATACTCTGGCAGACAGACAAACATTACAAATCTGTCGATGCTACTTCGTTTAGTTGTGGCGGTGTGGTCTACTATACGCAAGAAAAAGACAGATAGACAGACTTCCTGTGAACAGATTTCGTACAAAAGTTTGTAGAAATCTAAAAATTTGGAAATAAGGCCATGTATTAAATGGCATACGCGTATTTCAAAATGTTTTAAAGTATAATATTTATAGCCAGAAAAACAATGCGACAGATAGAAGTAATATCAAAAATGCGATTTTCGGTCCCGCGGTAATCTGAAGCGTGGAAATTCAGCAAAATTTTGAGTTAGAAATTTTGGACGTTTTCAATGTTTTGTTTTTTTTCTTAACATATTTCTTATACAAGAAAGTAGAAATAGGTAGTAGAATTTTTTTTTGTATATTTATTTTCAAAATAATTTAATAAACCTTTTCATGAAGTATATTTAGAATAGAGAAAAATTTTAGAAATTTTATTATCAGCTCAGAAGAACCCTAAAGAATTTTATTACCAGCTCAGTTAGGAAATTAGTCTCCCAAATTGGACTGCTTGCTTATCACATTAAACCAGTAATATTTTAAAGCACTCTTAAAGGAAAAATATTTTTTAACCGCATATCTACACCAATACATATGACATTTTATGCACTGTATTAATTTTTTTCTTTCGTCTTTCTTATATACCATCAAAATTAAACAGCTATTTTTTTTTTAAACGAAGAGGATTTCAATGTCCCTCCGCTCCGTCACACCATTTTTTGTTTACTGTTCCATTTCCATTTTTTAGGGTTACTAGGATTTCTAACTGCTTTCTGGATTATTCTTTTAGTTTTGTACAATGCACTTTTTCATTTAAATAGCTTAATTTAGACAATTGTTTGTGGTCAAACCATAGCAAATTTTAGACCAAAAAAAATCCCTAGCCTTATTTCTAAACTATTTTAATAAAATTACCATAGAAAATGGAAGTCAAATAAGCATCTTATTTGAAGATATATGCTTGGTTTAAAAATTTCAGTCTTTTATTAAAATATTAAACTGATGATTTCTATTGTTAATATTTGTTCTCTCAATTCAGTCATGCTTCGTCTTCTTTGAAGAGAGATTCAATAAACCCCCTTAAACCTCTTTACAACATAATTTGCCCATTTTTCCCCCCCAAAATGATTCTCTAAATCATATTTATATCTTTACAATAGGATTTGTCTATTTAATAACGAACTTTTACAATGGCATTTACTTCTTTGTATTACAATTTACCTAAAAGAAGGCCACATTTACATTGTTAAATTTGATGGGCAAAGTATCTAATAGAAAAGAAGGTACGATGTTGGCTATAAAAAAGGAGCATGTCTAAATTCGCCAATTCCCTTTTTATTCAAGAATCTTACGATTTAACTAACATAAGAATTGGGAGAAGTATTATGATTGTTAGTTGGATCAATCAACGGGGTCTCTTTCAGAGATCTTCACTTACTCCAAGTCATTTTATTTAAATCTTTATGATACTTTAATTAAATCAACATTTAATTAAAATTATTGAGCATTAATTTAATAATAAAATATTTTTTCAGATATGTATTAATTGTAGAGTATAGAACATTCTTATATTTTTTAGTTGAGCATCGTTTATTAAATGTTCTAATTTTGTATTGCTTATAATGTTAGGTTAGAGCAAAATCTTTAAAAATTGCACTAGAAACATTTAGGGAAGGATCAGTTTTGAGCCATTACCAAACGATAATGAGGAAACCTGAGCTAGCATGATCCTCTTCAAGTCCCAGTTCCCTTTCTTTTTTTTTTTTTTTTTTGCATGTTACTTATAACTAAGCACCATACAGATATAAATGATCAAGAATGGTTAAGAGTACTAATCATAGAAATTGAGCATTTAACTCTGCATAATTATGAAGAAATGTTCCAACAATCGTTTGAATTTAAGCTCTATATAATTGCAATTAAATAATACACTAAGTTAAAATACTCATAAGATAAAGAATCGTGTCTACTGGAATATGTGAAGGAGTAAAATGAATTTAAGAAATCATATTACTGTTTGAGTTTTAATTGGCAAGAATTTTGAATTAGAATAACTTTTCACCTGTCACAGAAATTATGACTATAATAATTTTCCTTTAAAAATCATTAAAAAGGTAATTAATAGATATTTTCCAAATCGAGATTTTACAAGGTTAAAATAGTGATCCAATTTATTTAAAAATCTGATAAATGCATATCCAAATGCTTCGTTTTTTAGACTTTTAAAAATGATCTGGTATTTTAAGGCTAAAATCTTTTTGAGTCTTTAGGGCAATAATATAAGGCTATACATATAATTTGGTGAAAGTAATGTATCAGAACAATTTGGATATTATCGGAAGATAATTTTCAAACTCTCTGTATTAAAATTCACTTTTATAGATATCAGCTTAATCTTTACATGGAAAGTTTTAAGCCACAAATACTGTGAGAAACGGAAATAATAAATTATTTGATTTCGGACATACTCATGAGATTTGGTTTTAAAATGTCCATATAAAAAATTAAATTCAAAAGTAATTCTGATCAAAATAGTAAAAAAAAAATATATTTATCAGTTTTTAATATGGACTGAATATTTTCAAGCAAAATTTATCATGACGAAGAACTGCTAGTCCATCAAATTACTAAAAAGAGAGAGAGAGAGAGAAAAGAAAAGAAAAAAAGATTTATCGAAATGCAAGCATGAAAAAGCATGTAAAAAAAAAGATCGTAAAAGTTATTTTTTAGAAATTTAAACACTTCTTGATTTTATTTCAATTAAGTTTGAATACACGACACTAGCAAAACAAATCCAAGAAGAAAGTAAAGCCACCCTCGAATTGTAGAAAAAGCCTTTCACCCCCCCCCCCCAAAAAAAGTTGTGATTCTTTGAACAATTCCTTGTTTTGCCTCTTTTATAATCCAGTCTTGACTGTTCTGTTTATAAACTGTGAGTGTTATAGAAAATGTTCCCATTTCTTGAATTAAGTTTCCGCAATTGGCTATCTTTCTCCCACCTTTCCAAGAATCTCAGTTAGGCTTGCAATGCCATCTATCGGAAGAAGATTCATTCTTCTTAAAATGATGCTTTATTCTCTGCACAACAGAACTTCGTTACTTTAGGATAAACATTTTGCACTATACTTCTTACAATTTTTTGATTAACTATAACATAAATATAGTCAGTAGTAAAGAGTAGCAAATGAGGAAGAAG
>JAPMOR010100476.1:620301-678018 GCA_026543865.1 Argiope aurantia | reverse complement strand
ATATGAATTTATAATAGGAAGCGCATTTTAGATGCAAATATACAAATATACAATAAATTAAAAGTAACAAACAGTAAAAGCCCGAAATTCTATGAACTAAAAACTTCACAAACACTCAAATCATTTATGATCACTAAAAATGGATATCGATGAAAAGTAAAAAATCTATTAACAGAAAAAAGATGCAATACCAAATATAGTTATAAAAAAAGCCAAAAGTAAATATTAACAATAATTCTAACTGCTCCATGTAGAGAAAATAAAATGAATCAATGTAAACATAATTTAAGATAAATGTAGACTTCTACGCATTCACTTTTGTTCACATTCAGCACAAAATAATGTAAATGAAGTTTTCGTTCCCATTACTAATCAGTAGTAATGTAAATGAAGTTTTCGTTCCCATTACTAATTTTTATTCAAGCTTAGTTTTATTCATATATCGATAAATCAGTCACATTAAATATTTTTAAAAATATCGTTCTGCATTGTTTGAAAACTGCAAAAACTGAAATCGGAGTTTGCGTGTTCGATGATGAAGCAAATAAAAGAAGCGAGGTTATTTTACAACTGCTCCCAACTTTATAGACATCCTTGGATTATTCTGTTATAGATTATCGATAAAGGTGATTAATTGATTTGTCACACTGATCAGTTATTATTAATAATTATTGATTTTTATTAATAATTACTGATTAATCTCATTTAACTCAACATAATAACAAAGTATACTTTCCTTCAAAGTACATTTTTAAAATGTTTAATGAAATTTCAATTTTATATTTTAACATCCCATATTATTAGTTTAAAAGTCAGAAAAGGAATAGTCCGAATGAGCAAGCTGGCCAGCAAATGTGGTTGGTAAATAATAAACTATAATGTCTAACATAATTGCATATAAGGCAAATTATAAAATGTTTGCACATTAGATATTTTATACGAAAAAAATTCAATTAAAAATTAATTTAAAACTTGGACGAATTCTTTTAAGTTAATTTAAGAAGATAAATTGGCCACCCTTTGTAAACCCATAAATATACTTTACTCTTAAATCTAGAGCTATCAAATTTGACAGATAATTATTGCGTAGGTTTACTAAAAAAAGATTCAAATTTTTATGAATTTTTCAATTGATTGAAAATTGTATGAAATTGTAATGTTTTATCAAAATAACTTCGAAGCATAATATCACTCAAAAACGTTTTAATATCACTTTGAATCTTATAAAATTGGTTTTCTAGTGATATCAATTTTATTTCCATTCAATCATTTCGAAAAAATTATTTATTTTTTTATAGATACTATAAATATAACCTTGTTGATTTATATTTATATAACCTATTTACTACAAAACAGTACTATTATGAAAAACCACTGTAAGTAGTAGTCGTTCAATTAAGAAAAAAATTAATATTAGTTAGTTAGTTTTTCACTTTATTAATAATTTTTTAATAAATTTTGAAAATATGGTTTTTTAAAAAACATAATCTCTTCTAAATTGATATTCTTTCTTGAAATTGAGTGGCATAAAAATTGCACATAATGCAATAGCTTATGCAATTAAATGAGTAGAAGACTATATTTAGGTTTACATGATCAAATCTTGTTTCCAACTTTAAAATGCTATTATTTTTTAATTATTTTTTGCTACAAAAGCATCAAAATGTAAAGAAAAGAAAGACAAATGGAATAAGCCTTGTCTCAATCCGACCCTTTGAACTTTTTATATGCGAGTGAAATCAAGTTTACTTCATTCTTTTTAGAACTATTGTGATATCATTTCATCTATATTTTTAATTTATCATTTACGAATTATACAGAGGAAAAATATTGTCGATAAATTGTCAAATAAATTTTAATTCAATATTTATATTCTTAATTTCTGAACACTTATCTTTCTTTCTTTTTTTTTAAATTTTGTTTTTTAGTTCATTTTTCGGGAAATTACATCTCGAACTCGAGATTTTATTGAATCTCCATGTTTCAAATCTTTTTAAAAAAATATTTTTATAATTATTTCTGCCGGTCTATCAGCATGATAACTCAAAAACACTTTGAACTAGGCGAATGAAATTTGGTATATAGACTTAAGACCCAATTTGTAGATTACTATCAATTTCGAAGAAATGCCCTTCAAAAGAAGTCTGGCTATTAGAGTACAAATTAACTCGATAACTTCAAGACATAAAAATATACATTCTCACAAAAGATTCAATATAAATCTTAAGATTTATACCAAAGATCTATCTATATTTCATAATCATTGTGCCATACAAAAATGCCATACAAAAAATCCATCCAAGGTCTACAATTTTAAACAGAAGCAGAGGTATTAGGATTTTACTAGAAATTATACAAGAAATTTTCAGGTAGACCATTGGTAATTATTAATTAACAAATTTGTGAAAATTTATATTTATATAGTGGGCATATTTGTGTTTTTCCTAGTTATGTTATTAGCTACTATTGTAAATAAATAGAATATGAAAATTAAAATTAACAGTAGAAATTATTAGCATTCAAAAATAAGGAATAAGAAATTCAAAATTATTTTTTTAAATCTACAAAAAAAAAAAATCTTTTCTATTCAATAAAATGTAATTAGTAATTCAGGGAAGCTACTGTAATATAAATTAAAGTTATTATAAATTAAAAATTAACAAATTTGGTGAAATTTATAATTGCATAGTGTTTTACTTAGTTATGTTATTAGCCACTATTGCAAAAATATATAATATAAAAATTAAAGTTACCAGTAGATATTATTAGCATTCAAAAATATGAAAAACAATTTCAAAATTGATTTTTTAATTGAACAAACTACTACTGGAAAACAGTCTATAGGAAAATAAATAATTGCTTTTCCATTAAAAAAAATGTAATTATTTAATCTGAAGTGTAATAATATTAATGCCAGGAAACATAACTCTGAAATTTTTCCAGATACTATCGACTTTCTATTGAAAGATAATTGCATCGTTTGAGTTTTAAAATTCTTTTTGGATGCTTTTATTTTATATATTTGTCACAAATATATCACTAATAATTTGAATAAAGAATGTTAATGCTATGGAAATAATTTTTTACATGGGTTACTTTAATCCAACTAATTTAATTCGTGAATTTCATAATTCATCAAATGAATTATAAAGACAGTAGAAAAATCATAAATTCAGGAGACACGGTTTCGCTAAAACCTCTCCCCAGCAGTACATGCTTCGTGGTATTTGATTGAGAATTTCTACAGCTATATACCATAAAATTTGGCGTTTTCTTTTAAATATAAAGATGTCAAAAGTTTTGAAATTCAGATAAAACATAAAATAAAACACTTTTGATTTACATAAATATTTCCTTCTGCATTGTTTCCAACCTAAAAAAAAAATAAATAAAAGCAGAAATATCCGAAATTTCGCCTCCAAAACGAAACCCACAACTTTCTGTAGATGCACATTTTTATTTTTAAAATTCACTTGACTCTCCGAAAATAAACTACTGGATGCGCAATGCAAACAAAAGAGACATTATAGAATCAAAACTCGAACGTCTAATGTCAGTAAGCTCTATTATGTCATAAATTTCTGGTGGCCGTTAGTTCTAATGTTCCAGGATAAAAGCCCTAAAAATGGCGACATTTGAAAGACACACACGTGACAGAGACTTTAAACAGGCTTCTTTGTCTCGGACGCGCATGCGCATCGCTGAGTTACGGGAGCGGGCCGAAATTTATGGATGGCGCGTATTGTAAATACTAAGTGACGTATGTGAAGCCTGAGAAAGGCCTTTTTTATAGTTGCCTATTCTTTTTCTCCAAAAAAGAAACAAGAGGGAATAAAATGAAGAGGAGAAACTCGCTTTGCCGTATTCGAATAAGTGCAGATGACAGATAAAATAAAGACACGTCCCAATCTGTTTTGAATCAATTATACGTGAAATTTGTTGTTTTTTGAGATCTCAAATATTTTGCTTTCTTTTCCACGCTTTTATATGCAATGATAGTTTTGGATATGGAGATATTTATTGCGAAAAGATGCAAGAAATATTCTTGTGCTTATGTAGTATGTTATATGTCAAATTAGTCAAGAAATAATTTTTCAATTGTGTAATATTCTGAAAATTAAATTAAAACACAGGTTTTTGTGTGAAAAATATAATTAGAGTAGCGTCTGTCACCCAAAAGTTACAAACAAACATTTGGTGCGTTAAAACAAATTTGTAAAATAACTGAAACATAAATTCTATTTTCTATGTCTTTTTTTAAATTTAATTTTATTATTTTGAAACCTTTCTTGATTTACCAAATAATTTTTCTGATCATTGTAATAAGTACATAATCTGGAAAACCTTAAATTATGTCTAATAAAATACATAAAACATATTTGATCTGATTTTCTTTTAAAGAAAGATTTATTTGAACAAACAAACGAACCTGAATAATGTTTTGATAATTCCTTAGATACATAATTTATGTACCTAAAACACGACGCTTAAGATTCCACATATGGTCAGAATAATTTCAAAAATTCCTTTTAAGAAATTTTACAGCAATAAATATTGATTTACCAATTAATAGAAATCTTAGAACTCTACAATAAAATTCCTTCAAACATAAGCTAGTTAACTATCGACTAATAAGAAGTGCATGTTTATGTATGTGAGTGTGTGTGTGCGTGCGTGTGTATGTATTTGTGCGTGCGTGAAACTGTAAATTTGAGTCGAAACTGTGCGTTTCCGTTCTTCCATAGACCAGACCATTTGACTTAGATGACTGCATTTGACACAAATTTATTTTGGATGGTAAAAATATAAATTTTGAAGGCTATTTCTTTCCCTTTTTTTTTAAGACAAAATTTGGAAGAAATTATTATTATTTGGGCTGTAAACATTATTGCACGAAACAGATTTTTAAATGATTTTAAATTTTTTTTTAAAAAAACGTCTTTTTAATTAATTTGTTTTAATTGCATGTAATTTTTCCTCACTTTTGATATTTAAAAAAATATTAATATAAAGGGCGCTAGTAGATAAATAAAATAAAATGGTTGAAATTATTCTAAAATGATATCTTACCTCATTTCTCGTTTTTTTTTATTTTCATAAACGAGCCGTATAAGAGTGTCATCTCCAAATAGGTCTGTCATACTTTTTTTTATCTAACTGTAACATGTATAACCTTTGGCATATTAAGTTAAAATTTTCATACAGAGTTAGAATTTCAGTCTAAAGAAACCAATTTTATGCGATGCAAAATTTTATTCATATGTTGAATCTTGAGTTTACCGCGTTATCACATTGATGGACAAATAAGTGCACATACTCGCAATGCTAAAAATGAATTTTACTCACATATGGAGATATGAAATATAATTAAATAAATATCTTGAGATCAGATGTTTTTTTTCTGGCAATTATAATATTGTGTCGTCACTGACAAGGAAAATAAAAACTAAACATTCAGTTTTTGAGCTTACATTTCATCCATCATTTGAAAATAGATTTTACGATCCTCTGTGTTTGCATGTATTTAATCTTAACTGATAAAAGACATAAAAACAGCAATCCAGTCTCAATAAGAAGATGAGAAATCTGATGATCGGATTTCAAACCACGCCGTATGTTCAAGTAATAAAATATTTTTTTCCCTCCTCATGTCATATTTTGAAGTTCTTCCTTGAACTAGTCGCCTTACAATCAGTTTAGATAGAATGATTGTGGAATTTATTTTCTTCATCTGAGATTTAGAATAAGATCTTGACAGACGAGACATCCGAACAGAATATAAGCAGATGTCAGACGGATTATCCTAAAAGCAATAAACATGTCTCCCATGACGTTGCTTGGCCAGCAAGTAATTAAATCCAGAGACATATTTTTATTCGTTGTCGGCATAATTTCTTCAACGTTTCGTCATTTGGGAATTCGTGTATATGGGACATACAATTAAGAGTGATAATAGCCAGACATAAAATGTGACCGTAATTGCATGGCAAAACATTCCATTGAATGCAATTATATTTCGAGAGAAGAACAATGCCGGTGCAGCTTGGATAAAATCAGACGATTTTTTTTTCCTGCAGGAAATCGTTTAATGCAAAAGCTCTGAAAAGTCACGCATAGTTTTCTACCGAAATGTTGCCACTTCTATCAAATAATCTATAAAAACACTGACTATGGATTTGTGACTAAATGAGTAGTTTTTTTTCATTCTTACTATTTTCATGCAAGAAATTATTGTGTATTAATATCAGAAATAGTAATATGTAGTTCCTTCATGTACGACTATCAACGTGCTTTGAATGTGATGACAAAAATGTTTTTATTTCAGCAATACTCCTGCCGAAAAATGAATTTTATTCCTGACTTTTCATCATTTAATAATTTTTCCCTTCTTCTTTTTTTTTTTTTTCGCTCTCAGTCAGCAATTTATTTTTAAACAGATGATAATTCTTAGTTGCCATCCAATGTAATCTAATAAACAAATTTAAATTCATTTTCATTGAAGACAAATAAGCAGACGATATTTTCTAATATCATTTATTCTAGTAAAAAAAATAATTTTTATTAAAATCTTATATTAATATATTTTTCCCTTTATTAAGGCTAGAAATGAAAAAAAAAATGTTATAACAGTTGTTCTTTTTCTAGAATAACCATTTATTCATTTTATTGCTGCATTCATTATTATAAACACTTTTATACAAAGCAATAATTGTTTCTATTTTATTGGCAACTAAGTGGGTTTATTAACTAGCTAACTTTTCAGGAATGCTGGTTTTATTTTCATATGAATTTAATCTACTATCTAGTTCATTTTTTTTGACGGAATATCGGCCACTGTGATTGCTTAAGTATATGTTAAGGTATAAAAGTATTGAAAAATTGTAAATACTATTCTAAATTTTAAAGTAGATTAAAAATTGTTTTAGCTCAATCATATATTTCGAAGTCATTGCTGAGATGCGTAACTATAATACCTATTTTTTAATAAATTAAAATGTTGAAACGCTCATTTCAAGACACATAGAAATGAGCAACTTAAAATATATATATGTAGTGCAAATGTGTGCACTATTATAGGAAAGAGATTATGCATTTTCGAAAAGTATCTTTTATGACTTAAAGAATTGATTTTACATGTAAAACACACCTTATGGTTTTGACAACATGAAAATTTTTATCTATTTAGATTGTTATATAGGTCTTTGATTGTATTCATAAATAAGTAGAAATTGTTATTATGGTTGTTTTCTTCAAGTCAGAAACTTCGAAATTCTGCAAAATTTCGAAGTCTCCTTATTTCCTTTTCTGCAAAATGTCGAAGTTATTTTTTTTAACAATTGAAGTAATTTATTTATATTTACTTATTTCAAGAAAAAAAATTTAAAAAATAGTAAATATGAAGAATGTGATTTGCCATAAGGATAAACTACTAACAGAATATCAGTTCTATATTTCTGCATTTTATCGCAAAACAGATTATTCCAAAAATCGATTCTTCCCTTTTATGGAATAAAAAAAATTCAAGGTTACTTTTCTGAAATTTCGATGATAGTATTTCGATGATGATGATAGTATCTTCTTTAATCAGAATATTATTTCTTTGGCATTTTGATGTAAATAAGATGATTTTGAAAGTCGAATTCTCTCCTTTTAGATTTTGCCAATGAATATGAGTTATCTATCTAGAATTTAGACTATGGTATGTATTCTTTATTAACAGTATTCATTAAAAATAAATTACCTTTAATGTACCCAACTGACGTATTTCTCACCAAACGATTTTTTGACTTTCAGAAATACTATGAATTTATGGGGGGAAAGAAAAAACGTCTCATTATTTCGATTTGAAATCTCTCTTTTCCAGATTGCCGGTTGCCATCGCACTCCAGCATATTATGCCAGAACAAAGCACACGGAAGCGCATCTTGTTACCCTACCTGATTTACGATTTACTTCCAACGGTGGAGAATCAGCAAGCTCAGACGAACAGAAATATAAAAACAAACTGAAATTCTAACTACTCGCACTCGGGCCTATCGAATTCGGGGATCAGATTAAGAAGGGGGGGAGTGATATCTGCTTCAGGGTCTTCAGGAACGTCATCATCAATCTCGGTGCATGGCAGCACCTCTCTCCGGTTTCCAAGCTGCCTGCTATCGCTACCATCTCCAACAGGCAGGTTGTATAAAACAAAACAATCTGAGAGTTTGTTGTGTTATCTGAATTGCCAAATCAACGGCGTTGTTCATTAATTTAGAGATGTGATACGTATCCAAGTTGAAGAAAAAGTGGTCGCAATTTATGCTGTCTTCACGATGAAAAGTCTTTTCGTTTATTTAGTTTTAGTGGTATTTTTTTATTCGTTAGCGTCTGTGTGTGTGTTTTCGGATAGACATTTGCATAAGCGTGTATAAAAATGTTTAAGACTAGAAAATCGAAGTGTTTTATAGTGAAAATGAAGGAGAAAAATGTTAGAAGATTAGAAAATCGAGGAGTTTTATCGTAATTATTTAAAAACTTCCTAGGTAATACGAGATTGCTTGTTTGGAAATATTATCGAATAGCGTTTTCACTTACGGTTGATGATAAGATTATCATATTATGGTTCTTGTAACTTGAAACTAGATAATTTTTTCTTTTGCTTTAAAAAGAAGCATTGATAAAGGTAATTTATTGCTATAATCTGATAAATTCGTTAAATTTTAAAAATAGTTTCGAAAAACAGTAGTTAATCTTATTATGGATTTTCGTATCCAAGATAAGTGAAATTTATTCTTGAATTTGTTTAACTACATATAAAAATTGTTTTTAAAAGTTCCATTAATAGATATTATTCATTTCAAAAAATTCATAAAAAAAACCTTTACAAAAATATAATCCGCTTTTATACTTGAATTTGTTCTACTATATATGAAAATTGATATCTAAAAAAAAGGTTCCAATGATAAATATTATTCATTCCAAAATAATTCATAACAAAATATTTCCAAAAAATATCGTCCGCTTCCTTAATTTTATCATATGGCAATAGTTTCTGAAGCAATTAAAAATACATCAATTTGGAGTAATTTAATATAATTTTATCGAAGAAATTAGTATACAAATATTTAAAAAAAATTTAACTGCATTTGTTGCTTCTGAGAAAATAAAAATTCATAATATTTGCAATTTTTTTCAATTTTTACTTACGGAATTTGGATTTTAATGAAATTTCAAACCAGACTGACATTTTTCTCCGGAATTAATATGTTAATTAAAAGCATTTTTAATTAAATAGTTCCCACTAAGTTCATATAATTATAAATTCATCAGAAATATCGTAAAATTTGAATTCGTTAATCAGATAAATAGGTTAACTCTGCTAAATAAAATTATGTTTCTGAATATATTTAAAAATTTATTGATAGCTGTTTAATAATTTGGATTCAAGACAGTGTTTGTTTCTACTTTTTAAAGTTGTAATTAAACTTTTTACATATCTTAAAATTTGAATAAAGAAAAAATATTAAGACAAATAAAGTAATTTCAGCTAGAAAATAAATGACAATTATTATCAATTAAAAAAAATCATTATAAAGAATAATTTCAATCAAAATTACTGAATAATTATTTTAATATTAATTGTGATAATAATAATAAGCACATTGACTGGATAAAAAATAATAGCTGGTATTTTAAATAAATATCAGTTATTATTTCTTAAATAAGATTTATGCGAAGACACTTTTTTTTAAATATTTCTATAGTTTTCAAAAAATGCAAAATTAATTTTTGTACTATGATTTACTTACTTTTGTATTTTACATTTTATATTATATATCTATTTAACTAATTCATACTTTTTTTTTAAATTTTTCTTCTAAAGCAGTTAATTTTTGTTTTACGCTTGTATTTATATTCTAATTAATACTCAACTTTTCTTGGAAACTGTAACTATAAATATGAAACTTTCAAGTGAATAAATTAATTCGGAATTCATCCATAATAAATAATCGTTAAAATAAAAACAAAAAATCCCACTTTCATCATTCAACTCGCCACCGAAATAATTTTAAATACAAACTTCAACTATTTAAAAATTTAATAAATCCACTCGTGTTTACTAAAAAGATTTATTTTTTTCCATCTAAATTCCTCTGTTGTTAAAGAAACTGACATTACAAGACAAGGATAATGAATTTATTTCCAAAAAGACGGAATAAAAAAAAAGAACTTCTTAAAAAGATTACACCCCATCCTTGAATTAATTTCTAAATAATTCTTCTTTTATAATGCAGCAGCAACAACGCATACTTTATTTGTCGTTCTTTCTTTTTCGATCTGATTTAATGGGCAGCCCCTTTATTTTTTTTACCAACTTTCCCAGCCCTCAAAGTAATTTTTTCGTTTAATGCTCATAACAAATGACGCAGAACTCTGATTTTCTTGAAGACAAAACTTTACAAAAAAGCGATAAAAAATTTATTTACTACCATGTTAGCAACGCCGATGTCTTCCTGTGTTTCCCAGATAAGCAAAAGCCTCAGCTTAAAAAGAATCGTTAAAGTCTTTTCCATCCTCTTCTATATACATAGTGTTCAGTAAGAAGAAGAGGGAAAAATAAAACAGCTCAAAAAAAAGTAATTAATTAAATTTGTTTAGATTGAGCTCTTTTTGCGAGCCTGAAGAGAGCCCGGGGAGGGTAATTCTTGTTTGACTAGTGGAGCGTAAGATTTTTGAGCATAAGTGTAATCAACCAAGGTTGTCAGCAAAAGAGATTTGGCGAGAAAACAAAGAGAGAAATTTTGTGAGTTGGCGACGGACGAAGTTGTGAGAAGGAAAACTGCTAATTGAATTGTCTGCGTGAAATGTTTGACATCGATAAGTTTCTGATAATAAAAATATTTGAAATAAAATTGAATTTTTCATAAGCTAGTGTCTAGGGTTTATACAAAAACCGACTCTTTGAAAAACCGGTTTTCAAATCCCATATTTCCAAAAAAAACCGGTTTTAGACGGTTTTTGAATTTTTGTCAAAAAAATAGAATAGGGAAAAATATTTTCTCTAAGTTATATAAAATGATAAAAAACGAAATCAATATCAAATTCAATAAAATTAAAGATTACATATACATATTATTTACACAAAATAGCGAAAACTTAAACAAAAATTTTAAATAATATTTATATTATTTTCACTAATTTTAATTTCTCCTAAGAAACAGAATTTTAAAAAACATGAAATATCCACTGAACGGTGGCTACGTCTTGTTCTTATTTTGGGCACAATATTGCCTGAAATTGAAAATACTCGTTCACTGGGTACTCAGCTTGGTTTTATAGTTTTTATGGCATCAAATAACAAATCTAAGATTTTTGTTCTTTTATTCGTTGCCTCAAATAATGAAAACTCAGCTTTCAGTGTCTTTGGATTTGCAAGTGTTTCTTCAGGGTCTGCAAGAAACTTTTGAATTGATTTTTCCATGAGTGGTTTTAAAAAAGCATTACTCTGAACGAGTAGTTTCTTCGATTTGCTCTTCATCGGAATTGGTTTCCACATAAGAATTCAGAAATATTCTAGACGGCATCTTTCCAGATAACTTAATAATTTTGATTTTTGCAACTAAAGAAATTACACTAGATTTCTTCGCTGAACTAGAAGTGTGCGAATACAGCAAAAGAGTCGCTAATTCTAATTTCTTGAATTCGTTCTTCTAAAGCATATAATAATTTTAAACTTATTTCAGTGTTCAATTTTTTTAGTTCATTTAACAGAAATTCAAATATACTTACACTTGTTAATAAATTCACATCTCGTCGCTTTAAGCCCCCAGCTGCTAGATAAATCGGTCATAACCGATATATATATATATATGTAATGATATTTTAACTCTAATTTCAATTTAATTAATTTTCAAGATTTTATCTTCATTTAGCCCATAGTAACTTTATTCTAAAATATTCTCTTATTTCGTGATCCAATTCCACTGTCTCTACTTAATTAATTCAAGAGAAGCTTTGTTGAATTGCAGAGTCAGCTAAAAGTCTAACTTTCCCACGCTCGGCGTGAAGGGGTAAAAAACTGTCCAGTAAGCACATTCTTTTTAAAAGATCCCTGTGTTTCCCTTACATGTGATTGACATGCGTCAGAAATCCCTATCAGAATCTTATTAATATATTAGCACTATGAAGAAATGTTTTCCCTATCAAATCATAGGTTATATAAGACCAGGGATAAAATGTCCAAGAGCTTTTTCCTCATTCCTTTCTGTGTCGTCCTGTGTGCTCATCGCTTGTACATATGCCTGCTTTTTAAAAATGAAATAAAACAACGTCACGAAATAGCAAGTTTCTTGTCAAAACCAACTAGTGTCAGATAAAAAATTGCATAAAGTGAAAACATAAGCATTAAGTTAAAATACATTATTGTGATTTTATTTTAATAATGTTGAAAGAAAAATCTTAATTATTAAGCAGCAGAATCACAGACCATATTTGCCTTATATTACAATCTGTAATACTATAGATGATATAATTTTTTTAAAGAATTAGAAAACCTATATTTAAAAAATTCGAAATTTTTTGATTGCCGTATGTATAAGCATACCAAGTTTAATTAAATTAGCATTACACTCTGGGAAATTTTGTAGCTCAAAATTATGCTCATTACGAGGCTCCATTTCTAACATTAGGTCATTATATCGCAGAAAATGGAATTTATCTTGAAATATCCTAGGAGAATAGATTAATTAAATATTTGAAGACTTAATCGTAATTATTAGTTAAACATTTCTTATCCTACAAATAAAAACTTTTAATTATTGTAATAAAATAGAATAATAAAATTCAAATAATTATACGATGAAAAATCATTCTTTTGCAATATATATCAAATAAAAAATAGCGTAAATAATTAAACGAATGAAAAATATTTCAGTTTATTGTAATTATATAATAAATTATATTTTAATTTATTTAAAAATAATTATGATGATCAAATGTATATTAATACGTATAGTATTCCGAATATTTTATAATGCACTGAATTTTTTACAAATTTATTTATTTGTTATCAATGCAAATCATTCAACTTCCTTGAGGCCTTTTTCCAAAGGATCAAGTTACGTTACAATTTACTAGTCGGAAATTCGCAATTGAACATGTATCAGAAAACTAAAAAAGCATTTTTATACATATAAATCAAAAGTATTTAATTTTCCAACAAGATAACTTTCATGAACTGTTATGACATTTTTCATTCCATTTTTTATTTATTTTCTTTATTAAATTGATATTCGTCCTCTAAATAATTTTTTGGTGGTTTAACTAAAGCAAACAGTTCTAACCTCTCACCAATGGTGGTCAAATCGGGTCAAATATTAGAAAAATTGCCAAACGTAAAACTAAAGAATATGAATGGTTTACTACAATTTGCGAATTATTGCCTTTAAGAAATTATAATTTGATGTAGATACTATATGCTTTCGTCAAACTATAAAATACGTTTCCCTCAATTCGGGCTATATCACCAGATGCTTGTATTAAATTTATCAATTATCTTACTTCTTTCAATTTTTCTTCGTTGACTTCAAGTCCATGATCAACTTAATCCATTGTTAAAATTTTCTGAAAATTTCAGTATTTCCCAGTAGCAAAATTCTTGTGGCAACAGATGCATAAAGATATGACTCGTTGAACTTCAAACGTTAGACGATCTATATTTTCGTTGCTCATTCTCTATATTTATATTTTGGTAGTATTCTCTGACAATCTGTCAGTACAAATCTTGTTCTTACATACCTGACTTCTTTTTCACATCTGACAGGAATTTTATAATGGCTTGGAAGTTAGATTTCAAAGCAAGAATAGAAATCAAGATTATAAATGAATTAATGAAAAACACGATTGGACTCTGTATCATCCAAAGCCACTCCCTAACCTTACAAAGTAGATTTTTTTAATGTGCTTTGATTTTTTCTACTTTCCCTTTTTATGTTTCTTCCCACCACCCAAATTAATAAAACACGCCATTGGACTCGTGCATCATCCAAAGTCACTCCCTGACCTTAACAAGTAGATTTTTTAATGTGCTTTGACTTTTCTGCCTTCTCTTTTTATATTTTCTCTCACCACCCTAAACCCCGAATCAAAAAGAATATTTAATGATTCATAAACATATAAATGGCGCCACATGTTCTTTGTACATCAAATACACCAATTTTTATACTAAATATTAACACTGCAACCATATGCTTTAAATGAGCAGCTGGTATTTTGGAAAGCAGCAGAACTTCGAAACTTCCGGAGTTGATTCAGCAGAAATTTTGTTCCCTGGTATAGTTAGAATTGCATATTCAATTGGTTCAGATCATTCATATCTAAAAAAATTATGCCTGGGGGAGGAGAACTTTATAGGAATGAAACCAGTCTTTTAGAATATATTATTCCGTCTGAAACTGTCTTTCATTTTTATGTAAGTGGATCAACTTAAAAACATTTAGAAAATTAATGCAAACGACTTTTATATCTCAATTTTTATTAGCGCAGAACATAATTACCTTAAATTACAGAGTAATAATCCGTATTTTATTGTTTTCAGTATCACATATGACGGCAGGTGTAATCTCATGCCGTCACTGTTAGAAAGGACTTCTCTTGTTTAAATTTATGCATCCCAAGTTAACATTTTTTTAAATTGTTCTCTTAATATAAACAGGGAATATTAAAGAATACGAAATCTTTTGAAAGAAATAAGATTTCAAATAATCACCTAAAAATGTACATGAGAATGTGTTTAAGACTATAAATAACAACAGCGTTTCTTTACAAATTCTATCCTTTTCATATACAAACATTTATTCTTTAAGTTCTTAAGCCTTGAAAGATATTTTTAATTGCAATTTATGTTAAACAAGATGATTTATTTTCATTATTTTCTATTGAACAAAATTGTTGGCATAATTCACTTCGAATAATCCTTCATTTAGTGATTACTCGGGTCTATTTCAAGGCAGAGTGAGTATATAATTTTGAACCTTGATCATATGAACTCGAAAATCCCTTTCCAAATTGACATTATACACCAGCAAATCCATTTATGGACTTATGTACTCGGAAACCAGTGGTTGATTTTGACATTTTGTAATAAGCCCCCTCTTTGAATGATTGGTTAATTTAATTTCTTTTTTTAACTTAATCAACATTAATTTTAGTTTATTAGTTATTATTATTTATGTTAGAAGCCTTGTGAAAATATATGTTTATTTATTTATTTCATATGTATGCATGAGAAAAATGACTGACGCAGTAGAATTCTTGAAAAAATGAACCGTAATTATTAGTTAGTTATCCTTAAACATATAAACAATGAATTATAATGAAATATTATGAAATAATAATTAATTCAAATAAATATAGCATTAAAAATACTGTTTTACAGGTTCTGTTTAAAGAAATCTGACGTAATCAGTTAATAAATAATTAATATTCTAATATTTTATAATAATAATTACTTGTACTTTAATTAATGATTTAAAAAATTCAATGTGTACATACACTGCAGTCCTAGTATTTTACAATCCAAAAAATTGGTATTATCTGACAACAAGACTAATATTTTTAATCTACTTGCGTTCACCCTTCCCTTCAATCCAGCAGCCCTCGGCAGCTGACAGAGGCAATCATGCCCATTTTGCTAACAGCTCATCAGTAGAATTCAAAAATAATTTTTATTGAAACTAACCTCACTGGTTAATTCAATAAAACTAATATGAAGCTTGTAACAAAATTTTTAAATCCTGATATGATAAAATGTTGCAAGATAACTAAGCTTTAAATTTATGGCATATTAGGATTCTTCCACCATCAGATTTAAAAACATATAAACAAAGTGCTACGAAGTGGCATTTTGAAACTTCTGCTACATTCAGATGCTTTTTTGAAATGATTGATTTAAATCAGGACTTCTTAAATATTCTCAGATCAGTTACCTAAAATTCAAAATTATAAAAATAATTTTCTTTCAGAATCTTATATATTTGGAATCAAAATACTGCGTAATATCTTAATAAGACGCATTTTACTAAACTTAGACAAACTTATGTATTTAACATTTCCCTCCCTCCAGCTTTAAATAAATTTGTCTTTTTTCTTTAATTCAAAAAAAGAATAACTAATTTGTATATGACAAGAGAAGTCATGGACTGACTACTCCAACCCGTTGGAACGCACACGGAATGACCGGATCGCCGCGACAGCAACACTGGCTTGAACTGTGGTTGAGTCCTAAATACCATCACCGGGCACGGTACAACCCTTCCAATGGAAAGTACGACCCGTCTTCGATGGGAGAAGTCAGACCCCCACCTTTTCGTATACCCACGGGTGGCGAGAACCAACCACCATGCCGGAAGCTTCTCGTCCTCAATTGCTAGGTGCTCCCTCTAGTGGGATTATATGTCAAGAGAAATAACATTCCGTATAATTTAATGTAGTAGCACAGATAACTGACATTGTTTTCCAGAATAACATAATTTTTGTTAATGTAGATATTACAAGTAATTTTATTGCTTTCATTAAATTCTTAGCCTTTAGTTTTTTTCATACTACTGCTCACATCTACATAGAAAATAAATAGAATCATAACAAAACCATGGAGGTAAAAATAATGCTTTAGTGAAATGAATTATTAACCATATAATGCACGGAAATATTTTTTAAACGGATAAATTAGTTATGAAGTTCAGCTAAAAAAGTTATTTTCATTCTAAATAACTGTTTTGTTTATATTCAATACTAGATCATTTAATTTTACTGTAAACCATGACCACATATTGTAGTATTGAAGAACTATAGCGATTTTATTCGTTTGGAGTTTAAAGAGAAAGGAATGTTATTCATGGTGGATATAAAATCAAATAAATAAATATAAATATTTTCGAAATTTTCCTGTGTTTAAAACCCCAATGCTAAGTATTTTTCAATTAAATATATCGTTGTCATTTTAAAATTAAAATGTTGAAAATGAGCAAGTTTGTCTATTTGTCAAAAGTTGAATAATGAATGATGATAAGATCACAGGTCAATTTTGAAATTCTGTTTTAAATAAATTTTCTTTCTGTATATTCTGCATTGTTATTTGAGTCAATAACATATCCAAACATGTCTTTACAATGAAAATAGATAAATCCATGCAGTAAATTCAATAATTTTTTTGTATACTCTTTAGAATTCATTAAATATATAGATTTTTTCATGTTTGTACAATGTAACAAACTCTGTACGTATAAAAAACTTTAATCACCAATTATTTCGGTTATATATGTATTTTAGGAATGCATCTTTAAGATAAAATGATCTCAACATGATCCCACTTTTCTAGCAATCCAATGCTTTTAGACGGGTGAGAAAAATAATCGCTATATATTAATGTCTGTGGTAGGTTGCTGCTTAGGTTTTGAAATATTTATCATATAGAATATAACGTTCCATATAATTTTATATCATATACATATTTGTGTAAAGCGTATTTTTAATATATCAAAATATGTTTCTTTCAAATGAACCTTCACTTATCCGTCGCTTTCATGATCCGGCGACATTTTTATTACTAAATGGCAATAAAGTTCTGACATCTGCCAGAATACTGGCTTGTACTATTACATTTGTATTTAAAATCTTTATTTAAGATAAAATCATACTAAGTAATTTATTCATAATGCCTTTGTTACTTAATTTTAATATAATAAATAAATGCAGATATAAAGATACCTATTTTTTCACTTTATAAAATAATTGAAAATTTTGTTAATCCACAGTATAATTACTACACTGCTGTGTTTTGTCGTATTATTTTTCGCTACTCATGATACAGCTACTCTGTGAAAAACAGTATTATAATGATTTTACAAATATTTTAAGCGGGAACTTAAAATTGTTTTAAATTAATATATAAATGTTTTACAAAATATGTTGTCCTTAATCTGCTGAATGATTTTGTGCTTAATTTTCAGAACTTAGTGAAATAAATCTACACCAAAAAATCATGATTTTAGGAACATTTTTCAGTCATATTTTATTACACATGACCATCAAATATATATACATGTCCACTTCCAAGAGATCTACTTTACAGCATTATTACTTTCTTATTTTTCAATATAGCTTTGTACAAATAAACAGAAGTAGCAGAACATTAGAAACATAGTTTAAACAATCGTATTCAGAAGAATTTTATTAAACACTGTATGAAAAAACTAATATTGAAAAATGCATAATGCTATTATTTTTAAACATTTAACTGATAATTTTCCGTAGTTTTAAATTTTCACATAAAAAATAATAGAATTGGTATAAAAGATCGCAAAGCCAAAGCTTTCGAAAGTTATAATAAAAGTTATATGATTACAGTAACTATAAATTTTAATTATATTAATTATTTAAGTTTTATAAAAGCCATTTCGTACCTTTTTTTCTGATTTATAAAATTTACTGGGAAAACTATTAATGATTCTTCAAGCATTTAAACAATAATCGATCTCTTATCGAGTGTTTAATAATATTTTAGAAGATAGTAAATCATTGCTGAGCTATATTCAATTTAATTCAATGAAATCTCGTAAAAACAGTTTTTAGATCTTTAGATTTAGTAACTTTCAAAAATTTTTGGGTTCTTTTAAATAAATAATAAAAACAAAGATATAATCCCTTAAAGCCTTCTTCTTTTGTACGTATTAAAAATATTAAATATATTTGCTTTTTAAAGCAAATATATTTTTAATCAATACAAGCCTTCACTTCCTGCCTTTTTTGACAGGAAACGTTATATTTTTGTGAAAATTTTAATTTTTATTCAATAAAATTATAAATTCTTATTTTCACTAAAAATTTTTAAGTCATCAAAAGATTTCAATCAGTTAATTAAGAAATATCTTTAATAAAAGTTTTCCAATTACCGATACATTTATATTGGCTTTACCATAAATTAACAACTTATACCAGTTAATTTTCAGTAAATTACTAAAAGAAACTTATAATTTGAAAATAAAACATACATTTAAAAGTTTAGTATTACCACAAACTTTGATTTAATACGAACTATGATTTTAATGTCAGCCACTACCACTGTCTTAAAGGCATTAACAACATTACACGAATGCAGTGTCCATTATTTAAAACATTCTTCTCCGTAAATAAATGCACTGATACTGACTAATATATCAGTGTGAAGCTTTCTCCAGCAAGCATTCACAGAAAAAGCAGACTCTAAATGATATAACAGCACTTAATCCAAAAATATCTAACTTAATTATAAGTTTTTGACAACATCATTAAATAAAAAATATGTATATTGCACAATTTTATTACATTTCCTTTCATCTTTGAATTGATGGAATAAATAAATAAATATTTCGAGGAAAAAAAAATTTTTGAGATACAAAAAAAAAAAAAAAAACGTATTTTAAATGACGTAAATCAGTTGATAAAATTTTGTAAAGACAAAATAGTTGAACAGAGCGATCGTAAACATTTTTCACATTTTAAATTAGGTGAAAAAATAATAGCTGAGATTTACTTGCATTGACAAAAACGTGGCAATTTCTTAAGCAATCAAACGACACAATTATTACAATTAATTCGCAATTCAGACCAACCGATAGCGTGTGCTTATACTATAAGGGGGGGATTAAAAAATATATAGACTTATAATTGGTATCCACATTAGTGCCTTAAATCGATTGATCATTATTCTGAGATAAATACAAAACGCAGGAATGCAAGAATCATGTGAAAGACTGAGTGCCAAATGATACCATGTTTTTATTTGATTTATGCCCATTTCGAAGGCAATTTTGAGACGAAATATGGCCAGATTATAAGAAGGGCATATAAATTGGTATTCACTATTCTAACTTTAAAATTATGCCAACTTTTGAATGTTTGATTCTCGATAACAGGTTCTGTATGAACCAAACTTATATACGCAAGATATTTTTGGTAAAAATAGGTCGCAAATTCAGAATTTAAAATGTCGCCAAATGCCCAGCTTTTGAATGTTTGGTTCTCGAAAACAGGTGCACCAAACTTATATAGGCAAGAGATTTTCGGGGAAAATAGATATCAAACTCACGATCCAAAAGGTTGCCAAATGCCTATCACTATAAAATGGCATATGGGCATATAGGACATTCCATCATTAAGTGATATATGCTGTGGCATAGAATATTTGATTTTAAATTCCTTGTGGCACTTCAAAGATTATGAAGTCCCACTCAGTTTTTTTTAAATTCTTAAAATGACAATAATGTACTTAAATTCTTTTCTTCAACATGACATAGATTTGAAACAAAGGAAGCTGATCCTAATAAAATAATGAATTGTGTCACATATAAACGCTGAGAAACGAAGAAACGCTTATAATTAATTCAGCAATAAAATGAATAAATTTATACAAATTTCTTAAAATATAAAAAAAATAGTTCAGAATTATTGCATAAAAGAATATTAATCTATCCCATGAATAACATTCGATTCCGAAAAAGCTGAATCGGCGATTCTGCGAAAATATGCCAAGCCTATTTTCTAGCCTTTACAATCGGATGTAATCTTATTGTTAGATTGTAAATATTTTCCTCTTCACTTGTAAATGCACTCATTTACTTTATTGTGGAAAATAGCATAAATATAAACTTCACATTGAAACGGCCGATACACTATAAATTTAATAAATAAATTGATATTGAATGAATTTCTAACTAAAAAATGTCTTGTGCTAATTCTTATGGTAAACCAATTGTGTGGTAATTTAAGAATTTTGAAAGAAAATCTGTATTACTATTTCGAAAAAAAATTATTATTTGTCATCAATATATGTTAGTGAAATGTAGTAAATAAACAATATTGATAATATTTTTTTTAAATATATATATAATTTCAATACACCATTTTCTACTTCTTTATATAATACAGAAGGTAAATAGATCAATAAAATTAAATGATGGTAATTTAGCGAGACTATTTCTATTATTTTGTGGAAATTTTGATGAAAGAAATTTGAATTGTAATCAAATCATCGAATTTTTAATCAATCTATCAATAAAATTTTTAATCTGTCTCCCAATGAAATTAATTTTTAGTCAATAAAATTATTAATCATTAGTGCATTGTAAATAGAAATAATAATTTTATTTTATATAAAAAACAATTAATTCCTTTAAAATATATCTCAAATTAACTCTACATAAATATAACAAACATTTTACTGCCAATTAATATCATCAAGAATTAATAGAAATAATTATCTTAAATAAACTACGTCGTGATATCTGTCCTTCAAGTAGCCATATCAGAAAGTTCTGTCATTAGTAGTTAGTTTCGAAAGCAATACTTTACATATTTTTTACTAAAGTTTGCACAGTTGAAATTTCTTTTTAGAAATCTGGAAAACAAGTTCTTGATGATGAACGCGGAATTTTATCAAATGATTCTGCATGACTTCTTGAAGGATTTTTTTTAACAAAAATATTTTAACAAATATAAATAAATTACAAATAAAGCCACTGCCATCAAAATACTTGAATATGTTATGATTACAGCTTCAATGTAACTTTTAATTGCACGATGTACACGCCTTTGCAATTCTACGATTTCCTGCAACTTGTAAATCAACAAATATATAATTGATTTTGAAATATGCACCATGATCTTCATTTCCACAGTTTTTATTGTCTGTTCATCTCTAAAAAGTAGTTCATGAAATTCAGAGCAGGAACTGACTGTCAGTGAATATTACCTATGTCATCTTTTTTCATCTAAGAAATACTCTAGGCTTTATCAAAGTCCTTCGGGGCCGAAGAATTGAAAATATAAAATGTTCAGTTTTCAAACGATGCTTGCAGATATATTCTCTATTATTTTTCATCTGTCTATCATTTTATTTATATGATTTTTAAAAAATTAGTTCATAGGAGCATCGTTATGTTGAGATATACTGCCTATACCGAAAGATTTAGAAATTATATATTAAACTTCTGAAATGTTAAATGCCATTTTTCAGCTTCCACTCGAATTACATACACTTTTTATGCAGCAAAAGGAAGAATGATTAATGCAAAATACTCTGATGCAACTCCTTTGAGCAATTGGATTACTAACAAATTTTTGACTAGCTACAACTGATTGCTCTAAGGAGTAGTTATGAATGTAAATGACTTCAAATTCGAAAGACTATTGCTTAAAAGGATTGCGCAATTTACTTACTTCTATTTCAAGTCTTAACTCAAAGATTCTTTAATAAGGTTGCTAGCTGTGAATTAATATAAAGAGGATAAAATAAACATAAAGGAAAGATATTAATAAAAAATGATGAATTTATTTTATATATTGGCAGTATAGAAAGTACGGCTTTTGAACTTCAGTGTACTGATATAATTTTTTATTGTAGTCAATGGCAACCCAAGAAGACAGTATGAAAAAAAAATCCACTAAAAAGCCTATCATTACATTTAGTTCAAAAAGTACGAATTTTGACTTAATATATTTAAAAGTAACTGATATTTTGTGCTAATTTAGTAATTCTTCGTATTCTATGCAATAAAACTTTTATATTTAGTATAATTCTTTTATATTCAAGTGGAATATGCGTCAAATGTGCCACAAGTGCGGTTTGATTTACGAATATAACAGAGAGAAAATAAAGGGCAACATGACAATAGATATTAGACGAAATGCTCAATTATTTTTTTTCATGTGACTATTACATCAAGAGAATTGACTGTATTTTATAAAGTCTCTTAGGTCTTGATATAAATTATAAAGGCCCAAGGCAGATTGAAACAAATGTTGCGCCATTCTAAGATTTACATATTCTAACCGATAATCAATGATGAATTTTGTCGTATATTACTATTCATCAAAAATTTATGAAAAATTCTATTGTAGATTATTTCTCGTCATAATCTATGAAAATTTTTGTTACTGGTTTTATTCAATAATCTAAAAACACTTTCCTCATAGTGAATATTCTATGAAAAAAACTATTACATCAAGGGGATGATTGTATTTTGAAAGAATTGTTCCTTATCATACTAAGAATGTAGGTACCAATATCTTGTCATTTATTAGTGGTTTCAACATATTATTGACTTGCCATTGATTACAATCAATCGTCTATAATAACTTTGAAATTCACGTTCCAGTAATTCTCTTCATAAAGATGCTCCAACGATGCACTTATTTGAAAAATTTAACACAAACAGAGAAAAGTAAAAACTTCGTCTCCGGAAGCATGCCTCAAAGTGGTGCCAAAAAACAGATAGTTTCTCGCCAGTTACTGCACATATCCATTGTTTGTTTGTTTTCAAGTCCGGACATGAAAAGTGGTAACTGACCACAGACTAGTGACCGTCACTGATGAGGGAGCTAGGGCTGCCATAGCCACTGGATGCATCGTCGACGGCAGGTGATAAAGGAATAAGACTGTCCGTCTGTCTTTGTATTTGGTCAAGACTGTTATAGGAGCCGTAAGGTAAAGAGGCGAGTAGCACTCGTTCTTCATAGTCTAGTTCACACAAAACTTTGTTTTCGAACAAGTAGAAGCGATCACCGACGCAAAACCTATAAGAGGAAAAAATAGAGATTAATAGATCTGATTAATCAATTTTTAAAACAAGATCTTAAATTAAGAGTACTTCTATATACTGAAACAAATAATATTAGTAATATGTGTGAATGAGAAAAAAATGTTTGCGACATTATGATGAAGAGATCTGGATTAAATTCTAAAGAGAACAATAAAAATGTCATGTCCAACTTGTCATTGTTAACTTCCAAAATCAGATATTTTTTTAATGATTTTTATTTAAAATTTCAATAAGCAGATTTTGAGAAGCAAATGTCAAAATAAACTGATATAACTAAAGCAAATTCACTGGAAATAACCTTCAAGTGTGCTGATTTCAAAATCTCGAGTACAGAAGAGAAAAAAAAATTAATGTAATTTTAAAGAAGAGGTACAAAAAAGTACAACCTATTTTTTAATTTATTCTAGATACTCAAAAACAATATGCTCAGTTTCGAAAATCTGGTCTACACTGATGCGTAAACAAATTGGAAACTTGAAAAGAAAATATTCCAAAATTTTAACGAAATTGAAATCATTTTAAAATTGGGAATGTTTGAGAACATGGCACCTGCAAATAAAATGAAAATTCAAATTAGACTACCCCTAAAAATATAATTCGTCCCCCCCAAAAAAATGTCCAGTTCCTAGGAAGGTGCCTACGTTGCATATTTGATAACCCCCCCCCCTCTGATTATGATTATTTCCCTGTTTGAAATGTCATGAAAATCTTGGAAGTTTCTATTTTTTATTTTAAATATTAGTTTGGGCTTGAAGGATAAATAATACTAAATTAGATCCTGTTAGAATAATGCTAATTCTTGTGAAAACATACATTGCATTATTTTTATATATTTCGCGATATTACTATATATATATATTATATGCTATTTAAACAGATTTAGTATCAAAAGGTAATCGCATGATTAAATCTTTAGTCAAATATAATTATGTATAATTTGACATAAACTTTATCATTTTCACGAAAAAAAAATCTTAACTTGTACATTCAAATGCAAAAAATAAATAAATAAATAAAATCGATTATGTTACAGAATTTTCTTTCATATAGAGAGACAAATAAGTATTAATATTAACTTATTAATTATATAAGTCTACTAGCCGCTTTATTAAATATATATTTGTGTTATAATAAACTATTTGTAGTTTTCAGCAACAAAATAATCAGTTAAAATGAAATTAACATTGTAGGTAGTTTGTATTGTTGTATCTTAGGTAGTTTATGCAGCTTGAATTAAATTCCATCTTACCTGTGATAGCACTGTTGACAAGCAAAGCACTCTAAATGGTACACGTTGCCTCTAGCTCGCATCACCATCTCGAAGGCAGGGATGGTTTTGTTACAGGCCGAACACAGTCCTGTCGTACCGAAGAGCCTAAAATAAATAAATATTCATTACTATGTGCATATACATGCATATTATGATTTTAAATTCATAAAGTTCAATAGGTGAACAAAATGTCGAGAAGCTAATAATTTTCAAGCGAACAATATAGTAAAAAGAAAAATTCTGGGGCTATCATTTAAAAAGTTCTTAAATTTTTTTCGCTCATTTCTAAATTTGAATGAGTTGCGTCATTTTCCTCAAAACAAATGAAAGCTATCTTGTGAACGGCTAAGAAGAATAGAATTTATTCAATTAAAACGCCTACGGAATATGCGTGCAAATCTTGATTATACGCATTTAAAACTTCCCAAAGAATCAAGCGATTGGCTCACAGATCTGTCCTGTTGTCAAAACATTTATAAAATCCTCTGATAATGATACTTCTTTAATCAGCTTATTACCTCAATCACATCAAATTTAATTTCTCTCTTGACGGAAAGAATGATTTAAAAGCCAACAATTCTTAAATTCCAATAAAGTGCAATAACGAAGGATCAATGTCAATGATAAAAGGAAGGTTGTAATCCAAATTTACTTATTAATATGAAGGATAACTAATATGTTGCCATGATAATCCCAATATTTCTCATGTTTCAAAAAAGTGTAATGATTAGATGATAAAAGGAGGGTTGTATCCAAATTTACTTATTAATAAAACGATAACAAGCATGTTGCCATCGCAGTCGTAATGAAAGTACCAAACAGACGCCATTTCTGAATTCATTCATCCGTAATGAAATAAATTAAGTTATTGATGGACTCAATAACGTCTTGGAATTTTTTTTCCTGAGATATAAATGATATCGTATCATTCATATTAATATTTTTGTATTTCCTGTAACAAATTTGAAGTGTTTTGCATGAACTTCATTTGTTGTATTTGTTTATAACAATGTAAAAAAATATCCTCAATTACACTTAATTTTTCATAACATTTTAGGTATGTCTCAGGCGCCCAATGTTGCCTTTGTTCAGCATTTAGGAACAGAATTAAAATTACAAAATTATTTTAATTATATAATTCTGATATAGTAACAGTGTCAGGAAATATATGCCATGAAAGAATCCAAACAGTTATCCTGAATTGTCATAAATAACAATAAGAATCAGCTAATAGAACTATAAGGTAATGCACCTCCAACTATTTTTTTATCCGAACTTCTGTGATGGAAGCCAAGCAAAATATAAATTTCATTGAAGAATCATATTTTAAATAAGGTTTTCAGAAACTCTATGTTATATGAAAAACGAGCTGCTTACCTAAGATAATCTCTTTTGCAGAGTATAAGATTGGCCTTGGTGAAGAGTGTGGACCCCACTTCCCCCAGACGGCAGTCACAGCAGGCACATTTCAAGCAGTCCTCGTGCCAGAATTGGTCCAGAGCTTTCAGGAGATACCTCTCCCTGATGGGTTTCTGGCAAGCGGCACAGTCCACCAGGGTGTCCCTAGTGACAGCAGAAGTGCCCACTATCGATGTCAATGGTCGCTTCCTCTGGTTGACCACTTCCGTTTTTATCTCCATGATCTGTGAAATAAAAATAATAACAACGTCAGGAATAAGAGGTGCTGTAAAAATTTAGCGAAACAAAAAATATAACTGATTTTTTTTTATCAAGCAATAAGGATTTTCTAGCAATATTGAAAATATGTTATAGATATATGCATGTGTTCAGAGCCTGACTAAGGCATGAGCATACAGGGCATTTGCCCCGGGCCCCCCAAATTGAATAGAAACTTTATTTCATGTTTTCTTCTTCTTCAATAATGAAGTTCGATTCTTCACGATTAAAGTAGTGAGACAGAGGGAGACCCAAAAAGATGTTTTTGTCCCGGGCCCCGATTAGGTTAAGTCGGGCACTGCATGTGTTTAATAATACAACGGAATCTTCTGGAATTAGAGCAGATAGAAAATTTAATACCATATTTTGGCCTTAAAAATCATATGAAATGAATCCTTAATTCTTTCTTTTATAGGAAGCATTTCTTGCAGTATCGTTTTGCTTCAAAATATGTCAGATATCAAATGTAACCAACATTTAGAGGGGGGGAGGGGACACAACAATTTTATACAGAAAAAAACTGAATTAAGCGGTAGACTTTTTAAAAAATGATACAAGTCAATAACTTTTCTGAATCATTATTGTTTATAAATGCTAAAAAAGATAGAATGGTTTGAATCAATGCATGCAAGAAAAATAACGAGAAGAAAATAATTTCAATACAATCGCGTTTCACTAAGTTTTGAATATTTTAATAAGTGATTTATATAAACAAATTTTTCGAAAAAAAATTTTGATTACAAAACATCCGATGGGCTGAAACTTTTCATGATTCCAGAAATTATGAGTACTCTACGATTCAGGGTCCAGAGCTTGATTTAAAAATCACTGATACATAAGATATGAAAGTGGGACAGTCAGAAAGATGTGTTCACTCCTTCGAAAAAGTTTTCGATAGTAGTTTATTTTGATGAAACTTATGACAATACTTCTGATTCTATCAAAATTATGTAAGGATATAAACATGACAATTTTGGTTTGTCAACAGCTATGAATGACGTCCAAACTGAAAACACGTGCAGTGATTCGAATTTTCGTGGGCAAAAAGGTATAATTGTAAAATTTATCGGTAATTGCATGAAGTAATGCAGTGTCACATCAAACTATCACGAAGTGGTGAAACTTGTACATATAATTTCTAAGATCTTTGCAAGCGTCAAAGACGTTGGACAGGATTTCTTTTCAAAAAGTATTGAAAAACTTGTGCAAGGCTTCGACAAATGCTTAAATAATAACGAAGGTAACTTAATCAAAAAACAAATTTTGCATATAAATTTAGCATACCAATAAACTTATTGTAAAATTTAGTTCCTTTTTATTTTCTTGAGCAGTTAACTTTTTGCCCTTCAAATATTAAAGAATCGTATAACAAATTTATTAAAATATAAATTGAAATAAAAGTGCAACAAAATAAAATAAAGACATTATTTACTGAAATAGTATATAATATAACATCTGTCTAAGTTATCCTTCTATTTTTCAAAATACTCAAACATTTGTTCTGAAATGTATACAATAATAAAAAAAATTATGGAAACAAAAACAATTCTCACTCCCAACAAAAATATCTCCGCGAGCACATTAAATGCTTTTTTCTCCTTCCTAACATTCGTTTGCACACACTCGGAAAACACATCAGTTAAGATTTTTATGCCTTCGCATTCTTGAACGAGGCACACAGCATTAAGAGCGAAAGCTTTTCAAAGAAAAAGAAAGGAAAAGCACATGACAAACAGAAACTATCCACGGACATGAAAGGCTCTTAACGTAATATCTATCTGCCTTCCTCAATATCAATAAAGACCGAATCTTTCCGTCCAAACATCCATTGAAATTAGGAAAAATTGCTGGGACCGATTACTGGGCCCAGCGTTAAAACGTCATTATCTCTTAAAACAGAAACCACGTCAAACGGAAGTGACATATTAGAAGGAATAATTTCGGACGGAAAAAGTTCTTTTTCCTTCTCTTTTTCTCCCCTTGGCACTTAAGTTTGCTTTCAACAAAAACCCTTTTCTTAATCAAGTATAAAAGTACAGTTCGAAGTTCGAGAAATATTTTAAAGAATGGTTTTCTTGGTCTGTACATTTTGAGATACAGGCGGATACAAAAAGAAATAAAAAAAATTGATATCTGCCACAGTAAATTTTTATTTATCACGGACAAAGATCGAGTTTCTATTTTCAAGAATCAGGCAGATTTGAGAAAGAGATTTTAAAATGGGTTCCTTATATTGATATTTCAGGAATACATAACGTAATTCAAATATTTGAAAAATAAACTACTGATAAATAAAATTACTGCTGAAAACAATGAAATAATAAACGATTTCTTATGTATAAGTGAAATAAGTTATGAAAAATTCATTATTCAATTGTCACTGGAAATAATAATAATCCAAAAAAATCGGATACAAAATACATTTTGCATAAAGCCTACCATTTTGAATTTCCATCAGTATAAACCTCGACTTTTTTTAAGCTTTAAAAACCTTCACCACATGAAACTACTAGAAAATGATACATTCAGCAACATTTTAAATTAATCTATCAGACTAGTTAGAATATGAAAACCGGAATTAAGTAACAAAAAGACTATAAGAATTAAAAGCGAGAAGCATTTCACAAAATGGTGAGGCAGTAAAAAGTAAGTGTTATGAATTCAGTGTATTCTGACCCACAGAATTTGGGTATGTTTATATTATCGAAAAGTAGTCATCAAAAATAGCAATAAGTAGAGGATAACACATTTTATAATTATCTACTTTCGAATAAATTCAAAAATACATTATCTAAAGGAAAATACTTTTCACACAACACTTTGATATAAAAAAAATTACATGATAATAAATTGATGGCATAATTTTATGGTAACTTCATTAAATTTGTAATTTCTCTCTAAGAAGTTAAAATAAGCAACATTGATTGCAAACATTATTACCATCTATCACATAAAAAATAATTACAAAATATTTTTTTAAAAATTACGAAACCTGCCTTGAAAGCACTTGGCGACTTCACAATCCAGCCAAACCTCGTTAACTTTTTATCTCCAAGAATAACAATCAGCATCAATAGAATTACCTTTTTCTAGGATTGCTACGTTTCCACCAATGGCAATCTGAAAATCGCCAAACCACCCAACCAATCCACACTCATAAAAATCCCTCCGATGCCCCGCCTGCCCGAAAAGCGGTCTGCAGCCAAAGTCGGAGAGTGCATTTAGGAAAATTGCTTAATTCCATTGATTGACTAAACCAATTTACTACTTTGGGACATAAAATTATGATGAATGGCTTCGCTAAATTAATAACTGGAAGGAAAGGGAAGAGATAGGAAGAGGGAAGATGGAAATATGCAACGCGGATATATATATCGCCAGGCGTTTTCACCGTCGCCCGTTCGACTAATTGGCGAGAGAGAGGGAGAGCGATCTTTTTTAATCTTGAGTAATTATTATGAGATGAGGTAGTGGCCGAAAGCGGAAGGTTTCAGTTTTTGGAGATACGGAAACAGCCTTCTCCGGGATGATTTGTGATTGAGGAGATGTTGTTTGCAGGTCTGGGACAAGGACGCCTGCCATTAGCTGTGCCAAGATAATGCCTGCCGGAGAGTAATTGCTGTTGAGGCAGGAGGTTTTGAATAATTTAAGACAGCCAACGTGGATAGGAAATGGCACTACTTTTTCGAAAAGTTTGACTTTAGTGTGTGATATTTTCTGGGGATAAAAATCCCAAGCGAATGCACAGAAAGCAATTTCAATAGGCATCTGACCACATTTTTAGGATCTTATTCATCAAAGTTTAAAAGTGGATCATGTAGGATATCTAACAATTTAAATAATTGGTATGGACAGTAGTAGATTTTTTAAAAAGAAGCGTGAGTTAGTTTGATCTAGTGGAAGACAAAAAACCAACATATGAAGCAAGTCTTATAAGTTAGTCTTTTAAAAAGTTTGAATAGGCGTGTGTAGACTGCTTGTTTGATCTAGCCGAAGAAAAAACCGACACTTGTAGCAAGGCTGATTAATTAGTCTTTTAAAAAGCGTGAGTAAACTATTAGTTTGATCTAGCCGATGAAAAATCGACGCTTGTAGCAAGTCTTATTAGTTAGACTGCATCGAGAAGTTAAGCTTTGTTTGTGACTTGTTATTGAAGATATGTTTTGTCTGAATTACAGAAAGACTTCGAATTTGATTGGTCATTGAAAAAATGTTGCAATTCAACTTTTAAAAATGCAAAATAGTACTGATGCGATGATAAATGTGTTCTGACGTTACTCAAATATTGAGGGAAAATAGTATTTACCCACAATGACCGAGATTAATGAAGTCGTATTTCTGGAGTTTTTGATGCCATAAAAGCAAGATGTACAAGTTGATCACTTTAAGAAAAAGACTTCTTTACACAGGGTTCAAACTTGATGCGTTATGATCACATTATGTATAGTGAAATTTAGAGTTGAGCAAAAGCTGGAATTTGTGACTTTCTAAATATCAATAATAAAAATTAACAAAAGATTTTTAATGACTTATACTTGACAAAGAACACAAAGAAATTATTCGCCGTAAATAAGATTAAATGTTTAATTTAATCATATAACAAATATTAAAACTATAAAGTATCACATTAAAGTCTGTTACACAATATGGAAGTTATCATAACAATTTTATTTAATTATTTAAAAAATTGGTAAAAAAATATAGTATATTTTTTCTATAATCGATCAACTATCTCATGTGTAAATATAATACTATTTTCATCTACATATAAGATATATTAACCTCAAATAAAATACTTTGCAAATAAAAATATACTATAAAAATAATACTAACTAATTTATAATTATCAATAGTATTAAAAAATACGTCATAGTGTAACGTAAATCTTGTCACAACATTTTTAGTTTATTTATATATTCTATTACATGTATAATAGTCTTCAAAGAAATGTAGAATCACATCAAAGTAATAACTTCTAAAAATTCTAATTGATTTTATAAATATACTTTTTATATTTCTTGTTTGTGATGCAATCTCATTCTCAGCTAAAAGTAGTTCAATTTTATTTCATATTAATTTATAACGTATTATCAAAGACGAAAATATTTATATGTAATTACAGATTAAAAGGCAATGGGATCATAATTCATCAAAAAATTGATAATGTACTTTAATTTCATAGTAACAAATACTTATCGAATTTACATATTTATCTTAAATAATAATTAAATATATTAGAATGATACATAAGCAGTTATTCCAGAGAATTTTTTAATAATGGTTTTTACTGAAAAAGAATACGTTTCTAAACTTGCAATAATCTTCCACACTCTTTCATATATTTAAAAAATACTTAATTTCTAAAAATATATATATAGTTGCTTTTTCGAAAGGCAATTTTCTTAAAATATTTTGGAAAACAGAATTTTTTATTTGATTCCATTTATTTTTCCCATCAAATTTGTCTCTAGATATTGTAACTCTTACAAAATATGTTTGTTCTCAGTAGAAGCAGTTAATCGTTTAAATTACTCTTCAGTCTTTGAAAAAAATTGAATAAAAGTATTTCAAATAAAAAGTATTTTCAAATAAAGAATTTGCAACTATAATACCACATTTATTTTTATCAACCATCAGTTGATAAATTATTTATTCGCTACAGAAATCTTTCTCGGCTAATTGCTTCTACAAAACACGAAAACTGTTCAAATAATGGATCATAAAATAAATCAATTCCCTTCATTACGAATTAATAATAAATACCCTTTCACTTAACGAAAGTGGCGTAGGAATGAAAGTAGTTACCTGCTGCCATCTAGTGAAAAGAAAAGACACTTTTAATTCCTACGCATGATTTTGCTGAAGAGATAGCAGTCACCGTTAATAAATTTGTGATAGTAAATTGAACAACAAAAGTGTTAGAAAACTAATGTTGCCTGAAAAAAGTAGAATGAAACATGATTGAGTTTACACAGGGTAAAAGTGCAAATGGGAAACATGCAAAGTTGATTTTTAAAGTAAAATTATATATTCCTATTTGATTCCTTAACGATAATTTTTAGCAATGTGAACTTTCATAAAATAATCTGGAATTCATTATCAAATCATATTTTATATTCGATTTTGAGAGATACTAAAAATAAATTAATTAAATTTCCATAAATTCTATTTATTTCAAATGCTAACTTACATTCTAAGAAAATTGGTAATTTAGATTTTATTCTGTTAAAATTTAGAATAAGTATATGCTTATCATACAATTGTATTATGAAATATATTCTATACATTTGTGGTGATTTAGTTAACGACCTACAATTTCAAAATTAGTGATAGTAAAATAAATCCAAAAGGTCAAAATTATTTAGCTATATTTTTAAATTGTTCTCGGTTGAATATGTAACGTTTAATCGGTATTCTGATTGTGTTTTGTCATCACCAGTATATTAATGTTAAAAAAAGCCGAAAAAGTACTTTATTTGTATTTTTTAAACATGGTTTAAAACATTACTTTCGAGCATTTTAGATTTACAGCTCCTTTTTTCCGCTCCCTATGACAAAAACGAAATTTAAGCTATGGACAATTTTTTTTTTTTTTTTTTTTTTTTTTTGCGAAATTAGATAAAATAGCAATTAAAAAATAAACCACAAATCTGTAAAACTTAAGAGCCAGAATTCTAATAAAAAAAATTTCCAACTTAAAGACGTAAAATTTAAAATTGCTATATTAAACAAACAAACAACAAGACACGAAACTATTTCTAGCATAGTATGAAAAATATCGCTTGAAATTTCAAAATATGAAATAATTATATAACAATTCGCTTTGAGCAATCTTTAAATATTTATTATTCGATGCAATTCTAGTAATTATTTTGTTATATGCAAAATATGTCCATTGATTAAATAATTCGCGAGAAAAATTTGAAATATATATGTACACCCACTAATTTCCGCAATATTTTAGAGCTAAAAATTACAGGTTTTTTGCTATGACAAAGAAATATAGAAGTCGGTTTAATACGAATTACTAAAATAAATTCCTTTTCCTTGTAAGAATTTTTAAGATAAAAGAAAATTTAAAATCACCCTTTGATCATACGGACACCTTTCTACATAATGAAGCAATTCATAACATGTAATCATAGGAGATTCGTCCTACAAAATGAAAGCAGACTGAAAAAAGATCTCTTTACACTTCAAAATTAGTTTTCTATTTCCTGTCGATATTATTAATTCTCTGTTTCATAAGTTTGCTGTTGATCAAAAATAATAATTTTGAGAATTCTTGTTCAGAAATATAAATTAAATAACCATATTAAATAAGTTTGGTGACGTGAATTTGTATATCAAACTATTCTACTCTGCTTTCTACAATACTATACTTAATACTTTCTACAATACAATACTATACTAAAATACTATACTTACAACTTTAATTACAGCCATTAAGTTTGTTAATAGACAAATTTAAAGCAACAACAATAAATTTAACGAGCTTAAATTTCTTTCCCAGAATTTGATAACCGCGCGAGTGAATTAATAAAACAAATATGCATAATTTTTTCCTTGCATCAGTGGCAACGAGTGTGTTGAAAACCTTTTTGTCAATGTAGCACTTTCGTTGTTTCACTTTATAATGCAATAAAAACAATTCAGCGTTTCGTTTCTATTCTATTCTATTTCTATTCTTTTCTATTCTTTTGTATTTTATTTTCACTCAATTATTTTTAAAAGGTCCTTCTTCTTGCTGACCGTCTATAGTTTTTATGTAAAAGCTACAGTTTTCAATCATCTACCACCTTAAGTGTATAATTCCTAGTATTCATAATACAAGGACAAAGAATCAAACATACGTACACAATTTGAATTAAATCATATAAGTAAATTTAAAAACTTCACGAACATAAAGATAAGGCACGTTTTATTATGACATTTTTAAAAGACTAACCAACTATCTTTAAACTCCTAAAAATCGCCCAATAAAAAAAAAAGAGAGAGAGATAAAATAAAGTAGAAAAACCTGGTACTATAGAGAACTTTTAAAAGATAGAAGGGAGGATCGACACTTTCTTTTTCTATAAAGTACGTGATATAGATATCATTATGCACAAAATGCCACGATAATATCAAGATATAAAAATCGAGCATAAAACATTATCATGCCACGATGTTTCGGACTAGAGGTTCGAAATACCCCCTCCCCCTCCTGCAGACACACTTCTTCTTCAACTAGATAGTTATATCAAAGTTTATTAAATCATGCATTCAAGTTTTTTACATCATTTCTTCCTACAAATAAACTCATTTGAAATTTTAAAAAGTTATCTTTTGCTTTACACATTATGTTTGATTTCAATCCAATAATTATAAAAAGAATTTGGTTATTATATATTATGTAAAAGATCTTATTCCAATTTCGATTCGTCAGATTAATTAGAATGAAATTTTTTTTTAATTGTTCGCCTTTTAAGCGTTTAACTTAAAGCTTTTGAAATTTAAGATAATGTATGAAATTCTCTATCTTTTTATTGCAGGACATTTTGTAGCCAATTGAAAATTCTGATATATATTAAAAAGCATTTCATAAAGTCATTCATTAATTCGTGTTGTTTCTAGGTGTTCAATAAATTATTCATAGTTGAACGTGCCCCTTATTATAGCATAAATTAATTATTTAAAAACAAATATATCATTTACCTACCGAAAAAGAATATAATACTTCATTACTTCCATAAAACGAATTATAAGCTAAACACTCTGAATTAGAAAAGGAAACGTATATTTTTTCCTAGTATTTTGAAATGAGAAAGTACTTAAATCTATAATTTTAATTAAATAAAGGCCCGTTTAAACTTTTTAATTATAAAATTTTCAAATTTTCGAAAAGTTTCATAAATGTATATGCAGAATAAGATATACGTAGGTCCAAAGAAATTTGACACCACAATTATTTTAAGACGCTGATACTAAGATAGAGTTACGTTTTTTCCAGTTTAAAAATGATTACCTATTCTATCTTTATTAAATTAGGTTACAAGAGATCCTTACCGAAATTTACATTTCAGACCTAAGTTAATTTGTACGATAATGCAATGTATGGCGGACTATGACCAACTGTCTTCAATTTGGACTCTGTCCCTCGAGCAAACGCTAACTACCGCACGCAGTGCTTCCTTCAACATTCAAATTAAGTCTTCCCTTCTCTTCCCCCACCTCATCACCGCATCGGAGTAAGCGGGGCGTAAAAATGAAGAAGTGAATGAAAATAAAAGCCCTTCAAATCAGATGGCACAATGACGTTTTAACGCAATGATAGTTTCTCCTCGGCACCTTTACAGTTTTTTTCTTTCTTCTTTACCCCTTAACTTCGTCTTCTCCTAACAGCCCGAACGATTCACGGGTTTGTTTCCGTGTGCTAATTAAGGGCTTCGCTGCTGTTTAAAAAAATAACTCGAGAAAAGAAATTAGGGAGGGTAAAGCGGTAAAAAAATGTTTTTTAGCATGTTCTTAATGGGCAGGGAGGGTTAATCAACCGCAGGCGTTTTAAGGGGTGGGTAAAGGTGTATTTTTTTTTTCCTGCGCTCCCTTCTGACTACCTACTTCAAATACATTTTGGTTATTTTGTAACTGAAGATCAGGAGCTCATTTTGATACGCCATAATTATCATTATGAATCACAGACAATGCCGGGAAGATGGTCAAAAAGAAAAGGAAGAAAAAAATGGTAACTTGGAGGATGAAGAAGGGTCCGGGGGAGGGGGGGGGGGGGAGCAGAAAAAGGGCTGGGTAAGTCTTTGAATTTCATTACAATCGATAATTTGTGAAGATATCGAATGGAGGACTCCAGAGGTTTTGTATTTTGGTTAATACTTCAGTTTTTGCCTCTGGAGTTATTGATCGTTTCGTTATTAAATGGAATTATTAACTGTGATTGCTGCTTTAATATTCGAATGAACTCACTGTTCCCATTAAAAAAAAACTCTATTCTTTTAAAATTTAAATAGAGGCAAAAAATTTTTTGCTTGTATATGGATGGTATTGAAGTAGATTATATATTTTTAATTTTAACTTGTAAAAAAGAAGTAAAACTTTTTAAAAATTAAATAATAATTGATAATGTACCATACAACAGTAAATTTTTTTAATTAAATATAAGTCTTATACACATTTTTGAGTTGTAGCATGTCTTTCAAAACATAATGCCAATTGTTCATCAATTTTTTTAATGCTTCCACTTTTTTTTTTTTTTTTAGTTTTTCCAATAAACAATTCATTTTGAAATTTTCCATTTAAAAAAACAAGGACACAGATATGTTGTAAACACATCTGTTTCGTAGACAAACAATAAACATTTGTTATATACATGAGCATATCTGTTCGTATATAAAACAAACAATAAACATTTAAAACATCTTTTAAAATATTAATCATTGATTATACTGAAGCTCTAATTTAAATAAAGACTGTAAGAAAAAAGTTCTGTTTTTTAATATATTAACAGGAATTTAAAGTAAAAGCATTTTTTCCGCTTTAAAAGATTAAACACAGCAAAATCTAAACATTTTTCAAAAAAAAAAAGCAAACGAATGAAAGTCTGACTTCAAATATTTGAATTTAACATTGGAAAATACCGTCCCATCTGCCCCTAATGGTAACTATTTCCCTCTTCTCTTAATGGTTATTTGAGCCGCGGACAAATACCATCTCTCGTATCCCCAGGGCAAGATTTCGTAATTTGGAACCAAAAAGCAAGCGGGAAAAGATAAACAGAAAATATCTGGACGCTGGACAACAGCGCGGAAGAGACAGCAGGAAATTCCATTTTATTATTTATTTATTTAATCTGGAAGCGATCGGAACGGCAGCAACTCGAAACCAACGTCAATTTTCTGTATGGAAAATAGCCCGAGAGCTCTTACTGTCTTTCTATTATTTTAAATGTTTCCCCATGATTTGGTAGCATGACATTTTATTGGAGTGGCCCGAAATGGCCCTGTCCCTTATGTATGCGTGTGTTCCATCAAGAGATGAAGTTTCGCCCTAACGTACGTGGGAAAAAAACAGATGCCTCGAGAGCGCTCCCTGACCACTCGAAAATAGCGGAGGAGGGGAAAAATTCGCCAGATATTGCTATTTGACAGTGGACAGAGGAAGGAGTACCAGAATTGGCGGACTATCGCTCTACCTGCAATGATTTCTTTCTAGAGGCGATGGATTATTATATTTACTAAGTTCGTAAATGTTATAATGATATAAAAATTCATTTTAAAATTGTTTCAATATTTTCAGATAAAGGATTATCAAAGGGAGTTTTATTTTTCTTTAAATGCTGATAGAAATGTTATATCAAAGAATAAAACGTTTTTTCTCAAGAAATTTAAAGGAGACGAAAGTCAATTTCTGTTTTTAAAATACGTGATATATTTTATTAAGTAATTAAGTAAGTATACTAAGCTAGTTGTTTGAGCATATTATGTTATACTAAGTTATAAATTAGATACACATAAAAAACTTTTAAAGAAATGTTTCTTAACAATATTGCCAATTAATTATTGTCTTTAACAATATTGTCAAAAAATTTATAACTAAGCATTACTATTTAACAATATAACATTTAGAAAATCAAAATATAAACAACTTTTTACAAGTTTTTATATTTATTTTTCAGTTTTTAAAATAATGTTTAAAGTAAATAAACATCAAATCAGAATTTTGACTTAAGAAAGTTAAAATGCCAAGCCACAGAAATAGAAAATAATAATTTTTTTTTAAAAGAAAATTACAAATAATTTTTGAAATACCATCAAAAAGAATTCCCATAAGTGAAATACGATATATGCCTTGCAATAATTTTTTGTTGCTTTTTTAAAGTTGGAAATGATTAACATAATTATAAATTAATTAAATATTTATTTTTCGCTATTTATTATTTGTGTTACGTTTTGTGTTTTGAAAAAAAAAGCAATTAAATTTTATCAAATGTTTCAAAAAATTTTCTCAGTAAATCCGAGATTATATTTCAAAATTAAAAATATTATAGAACACTGCAGAAATTATAATTATTTTACGAATGTTATTAAATGTAACTACTGAAATATTTCAAACATTCATCAAGTATATATTGATATTTTCATAATGATAAAAAATAGCGGGATTCCAATTTTTATAAAGTTTGCAGCGTATATTTTTCTGTTTTTATTACATCTAATTCAATTGCAGGTTTGATCACAGAAACTTTTTATTTCCTTTCTATTTACATACAAAAAACTGTTCATTCTACGGAATTTAAATATACTGCCATCTAAAAGAAAACTTTTTTTACTAATTGTTTTTTTCCGTTGTATCACAAAAACACGAGCAAAAAAAAAAAACAACTATTCCCTGCATTTAATTTATCTCCTGACTAATGCAAAATATATAGTGTGGAATTTTTTTACGTTTGGAGCGTGACACTTTCTGATGAAAAGAACTTTACTGCACCCAAGAATGTGCAATATAACTTTCAAATATCTCTGTTTCTTAAACAGTGGTGTCTTGGACGAGAGAAAGTTTACATACAAAATTTTTTAGTCTTTATTTAATGTGCGTTCTTTCCTCAAACTTAAGTGATATTGCAGACATTTGTCTGATGCAAAAGCTCTAGAAAAGAATGTTTCCTACATTTACTACAAGTTACTACAAGTCCGGTATTTCGCAATATAGCAATGCAATCCTGATTCAAGAAGGAATTCTCACTCATGTCACAGAAAACGACTGTTCATTCTTTTCGAAATTAGTGTACATTTTTATGCTTTCATAAGAAAACATTGAGTTTAATTTGATGCCACAGCACTGTAGTAAATAATATTATAATGTGCAATGATTAATTCATTATAGTCTATAAGCAATTTTCATTTGACACACATGAAAAATATTTAAATACGTTTAAAAAAATTTAACCTTAAAAAATTGACAAGCAGTGTTAAATATCAATTATTTAGGTTTATTCTTTAATAATCCATGTATAAATTCTTGTTTTTAGACACCGACAATAATTGCAATTTCTCTTTCCTTTTCGCTTTTTAAAATTACTTGATGACAAACAATTGCCACTTTTTTAACATTCTTTTGCTTCATTAAACAACGGTTGTCTCTTCTCTTTTTTTTTTTTTTTACGAATCTTTTGGAGACGATTATAAAAGTTCTGATGCTTTGGATGTTATTTTTTTTCTCTCTCTCTTCTCTTGCTTTTTAATAATTCATTTGCATTTTTTTTTTAAATTTTGACTTCTTTTTCTATTTTTTATAATTACCCATTCACAAACTTACTTTCTTTTTTTTTGTTGTTGTTGCCTCGTATTTCCTCTTTCTGATGATTCATTTACAAGAAACTGTTATTTCATAATGTCTTTTATGCTATTAAATGTCTTACAATTTCTTTTTTTTTTAAATCCATTTACTGACAACATTTTTTTTTCCTTCAGAAATTTTTTTTCAAATGTTGATTTATAAAGATATATAAAAAATCATTTTGCTTATATCAAACATTTTTTATTCTAATGACATTCTACTCACTTTTTATAAGGCTTTGGTGTTTTTAAAATTTGGAAATATTTTAAGAATGGAAAAGATTACAGTGACAACATTCAGTGACAACAGGCATATTAAAAGAATAAAAATGATAGGTTAAATTTATGGTAGAATTAGTGTTTCTTCTAATAAACAATTAAAGTAGTATAAAGACAATATTTCAATAAACATTTATTACTGGCAAAAAATAATTAAAATCTGAAGTAATAACAATAACAAATTAATGAAAATTTAATTTTTTTTATTTTAAGAAATTTTATGCATACAATTTAATTTTCTACATACAATAGTGTTGCATTTTTAAGGAAAATTTATTTTTCTAATAATTTTTTGTCGTTGTATTATTTTAATCACTTAAGTTTTTACAAGGTAAATTCAGTATAAAAACATTAAATTAAAAAAACCACCATCAATGTGCCGTATAGTGTATTAGAAAATTATAGGAGCAAAAATTAAGTTTAAACCTGAAAATTAAGAATACAGAAATCATCTATTGTGCTATCTAATTTGATATACTATATAAAAAATGAAAATAGATAATTTAAATTTAAAATAATATCATCTACAAAAGGTACTAAATCAATTTTTTCACCTCTAAATTCAATTAAAAATACTCCTTTGAAATCACTAAGCGGATATTTTGTTAATATTTTAAATATTTAAAGATCGAAATATATTGAAATAATAATAAAAAAAAGACAATAAAAAATTCAAAGCAGGGAAAAAATATCAGGTTGGCGTATATTTTTCCAGGTTTCCAATCATTTGGCATGCTCTTGGCAACCCTTTACTGGGGCCTGTACCACAATTTATTGCTCCACGTGACCGCTCTCCCGGAAATGAGGGTCGCTACTTCCGTCAGGTTGGTTTCCATCATGCCCACTGCGCCCACCTTCCATACACGAAGTGGAGGGGGGGGGCTAAAAATATATCTATATGAAATAAATAAATGGAAAAAGGGTGAAAGTGCTTCTTTTTCACGATCTGAAAATATATGGGACATTTGAGAGTGAAAATGATTTAAGACGTTTCGCAATCGTTCAAGAAGCAAACAGTGTGTGCTTTTTCCATTATCCTGGTTTCAAATAACATATTTTTGCAATTTTCTGAAACATTAGTCTTAGTAATGCTTATGAAAATGCAATATTTTTTAAATCATCCGCTTTTATGTGTATATGATAAAGAATATTACATTTTTTTTTATTGGAACATTTCTTTATGTAAAGGCACCACAATTTAGTTAGAGAAAAAGTCTGGTCGCCAAAAAATTATCCTCTTTTAATATTTTCATCTGTTATTTTATCTAGAAATTATTTTGCGGGGTTAGAATTAATTTCCATTTTCATAGATATTTGTTTCTTATTGCATTTGATCAGGAATGAAAGTAGCTACCTTTTTTTAACAAATGGATGCAGATATTCCGATAGAAAAAATTAAGAATAATTTTATAGTTATTTTAAAACATAATAATTTTTAATAGCACAGGTTAAAAATAATAAACAGATTTGATTTCGCCAAAGTAAGTGAAATTTTTCTGTTTTCTAGAATATTTTTAGCTCCCATATCCTTGTTTTATAAATCGCTATGGTAATAAACTCTAGAGTAACTAAGCATTATGGATGTTACATATTAATTTTACCCATCAAGAGAAAAAAAAATGAAGGTATTTTTTAGTAATCACAAAATTTAATATTTATGTATAAAATCCATAAGTGGAAAATTGTGAAATAAATAAAAAGATTATTTCCCAATGCAGGAAATCATATTTCAGAATACAAAAACAACTGCATGCAGAATAATAAAAGTCCCAGTCAAGATTTTATAAATTGCTCCTAAATAACCTTCAAAGGCGTTGAAATCTTCCTGAAACACCATGTGGTATAATTATATAGAATGCGTGTTTCAATTCATAATTCAACTACAAAGTAGGTAGTAAAGTAATTAAACTGAAGAAAAAAGTTTGAAAAATATAGAGAATTTTCATGATAGATACATTTCACGAATATTTTTTACAGTTATTCACTATTGATGTTAGTATCATTACTTTACTCAAAAGGGTTTAGGAAAATTACATTAAGAGAAAACTTTTTCAATATTTTGTGTAAGGAAATTCGATATCTAAAATTAGAGTTATGTAATTTCATGACATTTTTTCTGTTATCTAAAAACTCGTGCTTACATTCAATATATCCTGAATAATGATGCATCTGCTCATTGTTTTTTCTGTACAATAAACCCCAATTTACATTAATTATATTTATTATTCTACTAATTTACAACAAAAAATGCTTTAATTTCAGAACATGGTCTATTCATTAGATAACAAATCTAGTAACTATTCAAAAAAACAAAAAAAAAAACCCACTTTATTTAGGATTGCGATTTCTATATGATAAATATTTGGCAGATAGAAATATAGAAATAAAGCAATTAATTAAATTTCTCTTATATAAACTCGGAATATTCAAATAATCCAACTAAAAATATAATATAATCTAAATTTATTTTTCTGAATTATCCTCCTATTAAAAAAAACGAATATACTTAAAAAAAATTCTAAGAAATAATATATTACTTTCTTTCTTTCTGCCCCCCCCCTTTTTATTTAAATACCTTCAAAATATGACTCAAGAGTTCACTAATTCAAAAGAACTTCTAATAAAATATTTTAAAGTTAAACATTCTTCCCTATAAACTATTCTAATTTTCACTGTTTGCTATAAAATTCACATATTAGGTTTTTGAATAGCTTTAGAAAAGAAAATAATCCACACTTTCCAAAGCAGAAATCAGATAAATAAAATTCAAAGGTGCAGCACTATAAAATACTTAATATATATAACTTAAATTATCCTCTCACTGAAAAACAAACAAGATTTAAGAAATTCCAAAACGTGGTATTTTACTTTATTTTTCCCCCTCAATCCTTTCATTCAAATATCAATCAAAAGTATGGCGTATAAGTTCTTTAATGCAAACAAACTCCTTATAAAAATTATAATTTAAAATTTAACATTCTTCATTCAAATTTAAAATTCTCATATTCGTTTTTTGAAAAGTTTTAAGAAAGAAAATAGTCCACAATTTTCAAAAGAGAAAAAATACGACGAAATTCCAAAGCGAAATTCTTTTAATACTTAATATATATACAATGTAGAGTAAAATACATTGAGTCTAGATTGTGCTAAATATTGAGGAGCAGACAACGCAATTTGTTTTAACCAATATATATATATATATATATATATATATATATATATATATATATATAAGTTGGCTAGATTACAATTGAATGGTTCATAACCATGAGGCTACTTGGTAGTAGCCCCATAAGTTGTAAATTATAAGCGTTAGCCAGTAAAATGTTTACGCAATTTAAAAAATTATTGAGATGTTCTAACTCCAAGAAACACAATTTCTTCTCAGTCAATGGCATAATAGCTAGTTATTGGCAGAATCTCGCCTCATTCCATGGTTTTGCAGTTTTGTTGGTTACGTAAGCATTCAATACTGAAAAACAAGATGAGCATTACATACTCCAAGTTACCGAGTGTATGTTGAGTAACCCAATTCCAGCCTGACTTTTCTTCATATTTATCAAATTCTTGTATACTTCTAAAGAAAAAAGCTCGTTCTCCACTGCACTTAAGAGGCGAATCCTCGTCGTTTCGCAACACAAATAACGTCAGGAAGGGGGACAATATGAGAAGATAGGGAAACTTTCTTCCCACAGCAGCAGTGAAATCCAAAATCCCCGACAACGCAACAAACAGACAGAGAACGTATTGGTCACGGTGTCTTCTGTCCTCCACGACGATATTGGTCGCATTTATTGGTTCTGGTAGGTGTCACCTTGCTGGAGTAGGGAAATAAGGCGGTATGAGAAGGGTGGGGTAAAAAAAGGAAGGTAATATCTGCTGTTGGATGACCGGATTTTATTTTTTGGGGCCCCTCCTGTTTGTAGCGAAGTATATTGGAAAACGCCGGATAAGTCGACACGAAAAATTCAATGAATTTCGGCCCCCTTTTATTGAAATCCATGAAATACAAGGAGGGGGTAAGGTCCCTTACGTGTCCAATACGGAGGAGTATTGCGGAAGTTTTTATTCAATAACCTTGAAGGGGAACCAGATGGAACAGATTGATTCGGTTTCTACAAATTGCGTTGGGAATATTCGATTCATGTGATTTGTCATCCATTTCGTATGCATAACTCATTGGAACAGAGCAGTGTTTCTTAAATTCTAGTATCCACACGCCCCGTTAAGTTTTATTTTCTGAACATGCTTTAGATTTAAAGTGACCAAAGGGGTCGCATTTTTCTTCTAAGCTTCGAATTGTAAAATATATGGCGGGTTTGTTTTATTCGGAATAAAATTTTCTGATTTATTAAGATTTTTTTTCAGAAAACCATTTACTTTAAAGGGGAAAAATTAATAGAAATCATTAAAAAATGATTTTATTCTCTATATTATTTTTTTGGATTCTGCATACAGTTAAAAATCATAGCATCCAATGTAAAAGTGGCAATTTGTAAAATAGCAATTAGTTTCTGTCATGAATTTTCGCTGTAAATAATATCTATTATTAATGTGAAGAATAAAGAAACAAAGTCTCCTGGATTAATGGGGACAATCAAGGTTTACAATCATGGCTTTCAGTTCTTTGAATCGGCTTAATTCCTCCCTTTCTACAATGCCAAGAATATGACTAACAAAACTGAAAATCTAATCTCTCTCTTTACATATATATCAGAAAAGAATGTCATAAAAAAAGGACGAGAAAGAAGTAAGGAAACCTGGCTTTTTAATATGTTTTTTTTTTCTTATAAAGATCACATTACAGAAAGAAAATAATTTCATTATTTATCTTAAAATTCCTTTATAATATGCACAAGCGATTTTTTTTTTTTTTTTTGGCAGAACTTTACTATTGAATTTTCCAACAGGAGGGATTTTTTTTTTCAATCTTAATATGTACATATGAAGGAAAATGATAGAAAAAAAAGAGAGAGGAAAGAAAAAAGACCCGTAAAGCAATTAACAAGATATGAAAAAATAAGTAAAATTTAATTATAAAAATTAAATTAATTTGATTAAATAATCACAAATTATTTAATAACATAAAATTTCGTTAATAATTTAATTTTTATAGAATTCAGTTATTCGGTAAATTACTTATTGTTTAAGGAAATTCTATATTAAATGATGAACACACACACACGCACACGCACACACACACAAGAGATTACAGAAGAAATCCCAGCATTATTTGCGAGAAAAAAAATGTACGTATAGTTTTAGTCAGGTATCTACTGAGATAACTAAATAATAAATATTTTTTTTCAGAGTTTAATTTTAAAAAATACATTGTTTAAAAATGCTTCTGTTTAAAAATTCTTCTTAAATTATAATTTTTATTGAAATATTAATTATTTAATCAGTATTAGAATAGTTTCATTTTCTTCTACTTTTTAATTTCCTTTTAGCCTCCATTAACTATTAAATGTCACGAAAAGTTAAGAACAACATAGAAATAGCCGAGATCTGACTGCTCCTAAAATAAGCACGATTTGAATATTTTAAAACCACTCGTTAATGGCTCCATTTTCTTTTTTTCTGAAATTATTCCCATCAAGTAGAGATAGTCGATTCAGGTCCGCTCCCTCGAAATCCTCCAATCCGGCTAATCTAGATGAATTGCCACCATCCTTACGCTATTCCCATACAGAATCGAATACTTAGCTTCCCTATTAAAAGTTCAAACTTACCCATTTGCAAAGATTATCCGTGCACTTTTTTCCCCTTCTTCTATCCCTCCTTCTTTTCCATGTCAGCCATGACTTAAAGAAATAACGACCTCGCCATAAATATAACTACTCGCGCACAAGCCAGGTCGATGCTGTCTTTTCCCCATGCTGTCCTCTGCTCTCTTGCTGTTAGGGCCCCGATCGAAAACTTTTTGACGCATCGAGGCAATAAAGCTTTAATATCTCACCAAATCCCCCATCACTCGATTTCTGAGGAACCAATCGCGTAAGACCTAAACGACTGGGTTACAATTTGCACTTTTCCGTGGCAAAACTTAGTTGCTGTTGTAACGAACAACTGGGTATAAATCCCCCCTGCCCGTGGTAGAAGATAGGCAGGGGGAGGGGAAAGAATCTGAAGATTTACTCAGCTAAAAGAGGAAGGGGGGCAAGGCAGTCAGCTATGTTTACATGCCGCAAATAACGAGCCTCATCAATTTCAGGCCCTTAAGCACGGGCCTTAAGGCCCTCGCACGTAACGGCCTGACCAGCGCCCCATGCTTGAAGCACAAAGGAAGAGAGGGGGTCTGCATGAAAATGGGCAGAGATTAAAGGGGGGAAGCGAGAAGTAAATAGTAGCTAGGGGGTCCTGAATTGGAGTGTAAAGGTTTTGGGGTGTTCTTGATAAGAATGATGTATGCAAACTGCCGCTATGCGCCGAATGGCTGTCATCCTTAATACATGGGATTTTGTAAAGACTCCTACGCTTCCGATCTTGCCTGCCGTTTCCACTTAGAGGTCTTCGTTGGAATACCAGAAAAGGGGGTCATCCAGAAAATTATAGGGTCGTTTTCTTAAGCCCTCTCAGTGCCTGATTGGAGCCACCTGGATGGTGGGTTTAGCGGAGTATGGTGATGATAACTTCAGGGAATGGCATCAGTGGATGTAGAAAACAGTTAAGGATGGAAACGACCGTTAAAACTCCGGTCGAATGAATTGTAGGGGTGATTTCAAATGCATTAATGAATTGCGAGAAGAATTCAAGTAACCGTTATGAAAGATGTCCCATGTTAAGGCCTGAGGTTACTTGAATATATAGTTGCAAATATATTGACATAGAGAATTTTTTTAAAATTTATTTGATATATTCAGTAACCAAAAGAAGTTAATAAAATCTGCAGAGTTGTGTTTACCACGAAGGAAAAAGTTAACACACTTTTTATTTTCGGTTGAATATAATTACAATAGATAACTTAATTTTGCAATCCGTCTAATTAAACAAAAATATAACAAAGAAGTTTAAAAATAAGTTGATTTTATGAATTATTTTCTTAAAAAGATTATGAATTATTTTCTTAAAAGGTTATCTCGTCTTTCAAAATATCAGTGTTTTATTTTTAAATTTGAACTCGCTATCGTTGTTTTGTTATGATTTTTTGTAGTTGTCATATATATATATATATATATATATATTTGATGAACACAAGTGAGTATTGAAAATGAAATAAATTTTATTGTAAATTGTTAGTATTATCTGATAAGGCTTCCTGCAAAATATACATTTATCATCGCTTTTGAAGTCTTTCATTAGTTTTAGAAAAATCGTTGGTAGCAGTAAAAAAATAATAATAATAAGCATTAGAAGCTTAATTGTTTAATTCAATACTTGAATTAATCAATTTTAGCCAATCAAATGATTTGGATTGATTTGGTTTGAGGTTTTATGGCACAAGAACCAATATGAAGGTCATATTGCGCCAAACACAATTACTTCCAGCTCAATGTTTATCAAAAACAGTCTCTATTAAAATGATACAAAAATTTCTATTGATCATATGACAACTACAAAAAATCATAACAAAACAACGATAGCGAGTTCAAATTTAAAAATAAAACACAAAAATTTTAAAAAGACAAAAAGATTCTCAAGTGGGCCCCTGCAACCAGCAATCTTTTCCTAGAACTCAAATGATTTGGAAAATATCAACTCTTTTGTATGAAAAAATACCATTCATATCTTCAAAATCGTGACATGTTCACAGCTCCGATTTAATCCTATGATACGGAGGATCATATATTAACGGATCTCTTCTTTACTATCCTTTAATCATAATAAAGAAAAGGTAATATAAATTAAATGTGTGAATCACAGGCGAATCAGAGAGCAACTAAGTATCAATATTAGAACGTAATGCATTTCTTCTGATACAATGCCAATTTGCTTCAAAGTACAACAGAACTTGACCCTGAATAGTATCGATATTAAATCAAGCCATCAAAATGAAAATGTTACCAATTCCATAAGTAAAGCGAGGCGTGGTGACCAAAACTCCCGATTGCGAGGGTGTGGCTCAACAAATCGAGCATTCTTGACCTCTTTATCCCGCGGAGTTAACGTATTTGATTATACTCTTTCCAAAAGTTTACCATTTGTTTAGAAAAGTGCCATTCAGGGAGTCAAGATCTGGAAGAATGCAATCGGAACAATTCGTAACTTTTTGATTCACCAAAATCTGTTAGGAGGCCAAAACAATCATTTACCGCTAAGAGAGCTTAGCCTTTCTATGAATTTGCAAATGCAATTTGATAAAATGGGACGTTTTAATCGTGCATTATTTTATGATGACTAATGATTTCAGGTTGTAAACAATGAAGATAATAAAGATTAAGTTAATCATCAGACTATAATTCAATTAAATAAATTAATTAAATATTTAATATAATTCTTATTTTACGGAATTCAGACCGGACATAATTAATTACCCAGTGCGGAAATGTCACAGCAATCTTCCTCTTGAATGTTTCAGGTAAATAAAATGTTTATAAAAAACATTCGACGTTCAAATAAAGATCTTACATTCTTTAATCTCTAAAGAAAACCATATTGTTTATTATTTAGCAACAAATAATGTAATCAATTTACTTTTTGAAATAATTTAGATACTTGACATTAGAATTATGAGCTAAAAAAGTAGCAAATTCGCAACTTATCTGATGACAAGTAAGAGCGCATAAATCTATTTATATCGAAAGTAATAGGGTTTCGAATATATATACACAAGATACAAGAGCAAAGTGCCAGACATTTTCCTCTTCAATGAAATTTTTGGTGAGATTCTGATAGGGACTTCTTTGCCACGTGTAGATTTAGGAGAAGGAATCTTAAGTATCTATAAATGAATGTTGTAAGGAATGAAAAGGATTGGAATTTCATTCCAGTAATGAGATATATTGTTGAAAGTCATATAACAAAGTATTTTTTTTACTCGGAACGAGAGAAAGTGCTGAAGTCATCAATGTTTTAGACACAGGTTGAAAATAATTAAATAAAAAATGGGAACTTAGTCAGGAAATAAGGAAACATTTTAGAATGAAGTTAATGTTGAGTAGTAGAACGAACATGCTCACAAGAAAAGGAACTATGTTAAGACAAGTCATCTCACTAAGGCAATTCTTCTGTGTCCACAACACATAACAAGCAAAACCTTAGAACAACTGACCCTCCGATCTCCTTCTTAGAAAGAATTTCAATTGAATAAGACTTTGTAATACTTTTAAAGAAAATTTTGTAAATATACATATAGATATTACATTTTCAATCTATACTTGAATCTATATTTGGCATAGATATAGCTTTAAAAGAAAGAAATGTGCATTTTGAAGTGCCAATTAGACAAAGTTTGGAAATGTTTGTAATAATAATATCCAAAAATTGCATAGCTTAAAAGTAACTTTTATACTTTCTTAAAATTAAAAAAAACCATTTTTAATGATATAAATTTAGTTGCCATGCAATTTTTTCTTAAATTTCGACATTTTTTTAAAAAAATACTTTTTTATATGACTTTCAACAATATATCTCATTACTGGAATGAAATTCCAATCCTTTTCATTATTTCATAATATATTAAATATCATAATAATTTTCTAATGTTGAAAGTTTAGAAAGAAAGTTTCTGCTATTTATTTGTGTAGTACTTATAAGGAATCGGAAACAGAAATTACATTATGGGGAAAAATATCGTATAATTTTAATTACACAACCCAGACACTTAAATTTTTTGAAGGCACTATGACGTCAGGAGACTCGACTTCATTAGGAAATTCATGTACGAAATCAACAGAACAGGTGTAAGGCTGTTTCTGACACAATTTAATGCTAAAAAATATTTTATTGAAGAAAGAATTATTACTATATATAAGATATATATAATATTATAAGTGAGAGAATTAATTGAAATTGAACTCAAATATTCCCAACAAATCAAATAGTCGACAGAAGCAGCTAAGGTTAAATATTTTGATGTCCCCTTTAAATTTTGCAGTGATCTGACTATTTTCTGTTAAACATTTTTCAAATTATCGGTCTTGTGATTATTTTGTCTCACCAGCACGAAACGAATTAAAACAAGGGCCTCCCTTATTCATCCATTAATGCTTTCCTCCCACACAAAGAAACCCCTGATCCGATCTTGGCACGAGCCCGTTAGACGAGTTTTGTTTCAAAAACACAGGCACGCAGTATTTTCTCAGCGGGGACGTTACGCCCTGGCAGCCAACGTCCAATATCGACAGGCGTAACTAGACAATAAATGGACAACATTGACAGCAATATATACCCCGTTGGGATGCAATGCATCAGGACCGCCAAACGCTAAGTGCATTTTGCCGACGTGGATCGAATGCAGCAGGCACAAGAAAAGAGGCAGAGAGGAAAAAAGTATAATAATGGGAGGATAAATAGATTGGATATGCCTGCTAAAGCGGGCATAAGCAGAATTTCAGCCGATCTGGAATTTGGGGAGAGGAATGGGTGGACGAACCGCAGAGGGAAAAAAATAAAAGGGACAAGGCTTTGGCAGCTGTACTGCAGTAGGGAAATCTCATTTGACGCATTATGGCCAGGGCGAAGGGGGATTTAAGGAGATTAAATTAATTATTGGGCAGTTCCAAACTGCGTACGGGCGGGATAATGGAAGTGAGTCCCATTTTGACAATCCAGGAAAACTGAATGAAGAATAATTGCAGGAGATAATTCTGTTTTTATTGTTCGAGGACGAATGTGGAACAGTCACGGATTGGTAACCTTCTTCGACGAACCTAACGGTAATTACGAAACAGATAAATACACAACAATGGAGCAAGAAAAAGAAGTATTTTATGAATAAAATTTTTTGAATTACTGATTAGAAATGACTTTATTTTGAACTAGCCGCCTTTGGCGACCAGCCGGTTCGCCAGTATTACCGCTCGCTACAATTTTCAATGAAATATTTTAAGTAACTGGTCTTTTAATAGATTCTCAAAAAAAAAACATTTTTAATCTTCAAATTTTGATTGTCATACCAAACTTATATTGTTGTTAAGTTCGTTTCGTTCAATTTACTATATATATTTTGCTAATTTGTTGTCTTATATTTGGGTACCTATTTTCATGATCAAAAAGAAAAAAAAGCTTGTTTTGGCAATATTATTTAATTAATGATTTGCTAATGTCCATCAAGAACAATGCTTTTTTATACTTAACACATTCATTCATCAGCATTTATTACAAGTTGTTTAGAAAATAAATGTAATAAACTAAATAATATAATAGCAAAGTAACTTTTCTAATTTCATCAACACATTCTATTGCACAACACGCACGCGTGTGTGTGTGTAATTCAGCAATATTTTATCCCTTCACTTGGAGTGTGGGAACTCAGCCAATTCAGCAATTTTAGAACTCGTGTTGAATTAATTAAATAGAAAAAGTGGAATGGGATCAGGAAATAAGAGAATATCTGAGAATGAAAATATGTTCTGAATTCAGCTAAAAATTAGGAAATTAATTACATTCAAATTAGATTGTAAAATATCATTACACACACATATATATATATGATGAAACAAATTTTCAAAATGCTAACTCCTTTCTCTTTTGTATAATGAATGAGTACAAATTAAGATAAATAATTAAATAAAATGTTAAAATGAGAATACAGAATAAGAATATTTACCTTCATTTATATAGTTTTACGAAATTTTCTGTATGTACATCGTAATTATTTTTCAATACAGAAAGTAAGCATTTATAATGATATCAAAATTATTTGAAACAAAATTCTTATTATCAAATTATAATTAAAACTATTGTCATCCTTTGAATGAGAATTTCCGAAACGTAGAATTACAAAATAATTAGTACAGAAAGACAATTACCAAGTTCATAATAATTTTAATTCTATTATCCTTCACTGTGTAAATTCCCCATTTTCTTGTTTATATAAAAATTTCAAGCAAAAGAATCTTTCTCTTTATATTTAACCCTTTATAACATTCTTAACATTTTATATTAGTTTTTATAAGAAGCTAATAAAATTATTTATTAAGTTTAGAAGTTTTTAGAAGTTAATAAGTTTTTATAATATTGTTTATTTAATACTTAAATCTTAGAACAAAATCATTGTATTTTTAGTAAAATAATCCAAATTACGATTTAAAAGTATTTTTGAGAAACTTGTCGAAGAAATGGATATTCTTTCAGTCGGACAGTTTCTGTAAAAGCCCGTGCAAACTATTTGAAATCTATAACTTTCTCAAGAAATTTCAAGAAGGTGCTGAAATACAAAATTCCTGAAAAGACAAAAGATATGGAACACCCTACATAGATCATGACAAAATTGACATGTACATTATACTTTCAAATATTTTATTTTATTTATTTTTGATGATATTTGTCTCAGATTTCAGTTTCGATTTCTTACAACGTGCTCTGTGAATAATAATAAGCGGTTCCGCAAAATCTAAATATTAATATTATCACCTGCTTCAGAATATCACAGCATAAGTATAGCTTTATCAACAACAGTTAAAACCAACAAGACTTAAATCATTAAAATATAAGAGTTAAAATTTTTATAATCTACATTGTTTTGTTTTGTTTTTTACATTTTCTATTGAAATTTTCTAGTTTTTATTAGAAACGGGAAAAACAATCGAGTTTCAACTCAATGCAGAATTCTAATATTAATAAAAACAAGATTCCTGTTTTAATGTTGACTAAAATTTATTAAATAAATTTATTTGAAAAATTACTTTTATAAAAACTTTACTGTTTGTAACTTTAACGAATAAAAAAAGTAAAAAGTAAAAATAAAACATAAATAAACAGTGAAATTATAATATTAACAATAAGAATTTAATGCCATATTCTTATAATATTAGAAATTTTGAAAGGAACAAGCAAATAATAAATAGCTAAATAATGTGTTAATACAATAACCTTTAATCTAACCCAAATCTTAATAATATTACAACTAAAAAATAAATCATTTGATCTATAGAACTTTTATAGATATTATTAAAAAAGAACCATGTAACTATAGTACACATTCAGTTTGTATACTTTATAAAAATTCAGCTTTTAAAAGTTTTAATTATTCAAAAGTAATATCATCCACAATAATTGATCGTTATGATGAATAATATTTCCAGACTGACTCAAGTCCAGAAATATTATCTAATATAATGATTTATATTCATTCATAATTATTAAATAATGCGTAATTTAGCAAATATTAACCAAATATAATCAAAATTCAAAATAACCAGAACTAATGTTACATTAGTTCGGGATTACACTTAGAGTTTTTCTTCCCATTTAAAAAAAAAAATGAAAACAAGTCAAACATACAGGCACGAAATTTTTGCGAAACCATGTGACTTAATTCTTTTCCCTTTTTAATATGTAAGCGCGCCCTTTAACGGATTCGTCTCATAAGGGACTTGGACCTGTCATAAACCGCTGCCGCTTTCCTAAATGTGCGTAAAGCACCGCAAATGGGGCAAACGTAATTTGTACCCGTTACGCTTTGCGTCATTAGAAACGACGCCGCATCACGGCCCGTTACCTCGAGTGCAATAAAAACGTTAAGGCGAGAAACGTTAAAAAAAAGTAAATAAAAAAAAACGCCCTCTCCCGTTTCTTTTTACTTTTTGGACTTCTTTTCTTTTACCACAGCATGTTGATACTTCACATAAATGCATAGAACTGAGAAAACTCATATTGGAGATAGTAGTTTTCCAGATACCTTGCTTTGTGATAATCATTGCGGATATGAAGAGTCAGTTTTGTTACAAAAAAAAGTTGTTAATTTATTTATGAATGGTTTTTTCAGTTTTAACTTTAAAATGAGAAGAATGAAACAGATCATTGAGGAAGGCAAATACTTCAGATGAAAACTAAAATAAATTCTATTGATAGCGTATTTTTAATACTTTAAGAAAGACTAGTTTCAGAAAAAGAGATGGTTCACTGTAAACGATTGTTATATGACATCCCTCTATAAAAATTGAAAATTGACAGATCTGGTAGATAGTTTTTATATTTTAGTTTTGAAGTATCAAATTATTATCCTTCCTGCCTAGCAGTGAACTTGTGATTTCTTTGAAAAATTTATATACAATTATTCAATTCTATGTTTGTGAAATACTGCAAAACAATACTGTAATACTGATATTTCTTTGGCATTTTGTGATAATGAAATGAAAAGATTATATGGAATTACGTCAATAGTTCTATTTTTTTATTTTGGTTAGATATCCAGCTACGCCTGATCTTATTTTTCAGTCAAGACACCTAATAACAGTTTTCTCATTAAAACTATCAGATATTTTTACATTAATTTTTATCTTGGACATAATAACAATTTTTCTTGGTTTCTTGATCAAATGTATCTTCAAGACTGAATTACGTTATACGAAAACTTAAAAATTGTATTACGTGATTTTTTTATGATAAGTAGACAGTCTTTTATCCTATTTTTCAAAAAAAAAAATAATATTAAAATCTCAACACAAAATAGTTTGAATTCGGTTATCCTGTTCAAAGTATTGTAAAAGAAAAAAGAATTGCCATAAGGACGCTAAATTTCGATGATATTCACTTGAGAACAAGAGATAACGACTGATAAATGCACGAACACATGAAAACTGAAAAGAAAATATAGTAAAAAATGTTTCTATTCCACATGCAAAAACTCTATACTAAACTCATCTTGTGGTGGTATGTAGATTATTATGATCTGTGCAGGAAGCAACAGGACGAATGTTGTGGGAAACATTTCTTTAATAATCACATTCACACACTAAACAATTACAAACACAAAGACAAGACATTCGCGCGCGCTTCACAGTTCAGCATCCCATCTCCTTATCATTACAATCGCAATGCATTATGGGATTATATATGGGATGGCTTAATCAGGTAACGCCATCTAGTATCCAAAAGAGAAGATAAGTGTAATGCAACTGCTTCAATCTGATATTATGGCAAATTGTAAAGTTTTAAGTACACCTATCCCTTAAAATTCATAAGCAATACACATTACAACTGTAAATGAATTTTTATACGGAAATAATTGAACAAAGTTTATTCTATGGCCTACTTTCCTCATCTTTCATTTTGTTGTTATGTCAGTCATTATTCATATATTGAAATCTACATAACCGAAATTTCAAAACCTATATTAGTCAAAAAAAATTTCTGCAAATCAGCGAAGAAAAGTTATTTAATTATACCCATTCGGAAAATATTCCCTAAATCAGGGATTCCCAAATTGAAGGTCGCGACCTACCAGTGGACATGGAGACAATGCATCAGGAGTTTCGACAAGTTATTAAATGCTTGAGTATATTTCAACAATTGAAAAAAGGCGAGGTTGAAATCTTCACAAGGTCGTGTGGTGTCGTCAATACGACAAACAATTCTTTTTCTTCATAAAAATTGTTTTAAAGTTGATGAAACTTCTTTCAGAAAGAACATGTGCTGTTCATCTCTGAAAAAGTTAAGGATGAGGTGAGGTCCTGAGGATGAAAACGATCGCAATGGTTATAATTTCGGAAAATACTACTCAAAATAAAATTTTCTTTGTAATTCAATAAAATATAAAATACCAGGCATTAAATTACCAACTAAAGATACATTTTAAAGCCCTATTTATGAAATGCGGTCCTCTTATTTATCACAAAGTATTCGCAATTTGTATTTGTCCATTTATTATAAAAAATGTTCTTAAAATTGAATAGGTAAAATAAAATAAATATACTGGAAACAAAATACATTACGTATTGGAAATACGTAGCATTTGCGTCAATTGCGTACAGTTAATTTAAATTTTGGAATCCTTTGCGCATTTGATAAGAAGAAAAAAAACATAATACATCTGCGTAGTATAATACAACATTTCGATACCAAACAGCAGTTAGTTTATTTTGTTATTAATAAAATACGTATTACGAAATTACACTTGCCTTGTGAACAGAGACTTCATTTACATTTACAAAAACGCATGAATTTGTAAATTTGGAAAGGATAGAAAAGTGAACTCATCATGAATGCCCAAAATATTTCAAAATTATATTTGCAGGCGGGTCAAAAATTCCTAAATTTTGAAACCACATTAACGAAAGAAAAAAAAATCGGAAAGACATCTTTCTAATTGAAAGATACACACAAACCCAACTAAAAGGCGGATACACTAGTCCGTCAATCTTAAAATAACACAGTGTAATGGCTGTGCTCGAGTCCGACTTGAGGAACACCCATAGTCAATCCGGATACCACACCCAATGTTTAATTAACTAAAGGAAAAGGAAAAAAGGCTCTTTTAACTCCTCCACTCCACCCTTGCGGAGGCAGGATAAATATCTATATCGTAATTGTCTCTTTTGATTCTAGGATGATTTCACTAAATGAACACGAGACAAGAGATGTACAAATTGTAGAGACAGGAGTCGAATGGCTATTGAGTCATTACCTGGAAGATGTGATTGTCGGTGATTTTGGAAGTAATTTCGAGTGACTGGCCATTGTCATAAGGTATTTGGGAGGAAGGAACAGGAGAAAATTTGTTCTTTCTAAACTATGGAATCTTTATATTCCATGGCACTAAAAGGAGGGGAGGGGTACTTGTTTTCATGAGAATGATGACTTCAAATTCGGATAAAATAATTTAGTGATTAATAAATGACTATGTTTTCATAATTACGGCTGTTGCGTTTACTTTATTATCTGTATTTTTTTTTAGACTTTGGTAATGCAAATGGACAGGTAAAAATATGAATCAAAGAAAACATAATTTATTCAAGAGCCAGAAAGAATGAAATAATACATTTTTCTGTACGTTATTTTTTAAATGTTTGCTGTTTGATATTTCTTTTGCCTTACCACTTTTAAGAATAACCGGTAAGGGCATAAGATAAAAAAAATGTTTCCTTTTTAAAAAAATAAATTTATTAAATTAATATAATATTGTTACCTTTTATTAATTTCCGAAAATTCACTCTTAATACATCATTTCTCTTAATGCTTTATTATAAATATATTATATCAAAGTTTAGATCTAGCATGATATCATTGTTTTTATTTTAATTTTCTGAAATATAGCGGCAGATCTTGCCTAACACTAAATTGCATAATTATTCATACCTTAATAATTACCATTTTTTGTTAATTAAAAATCGTTATTTAAAATCGATTTTTTAATCGATTTAATGATTTATTAATAAAATTATTCCTGTGTTTAGTTTATGGAAAATAGTTTTTAGTAAAAGAATTTTAATAAAAAATTAATGTATTAGCTAGTAAATTTGAATGTTATATATATTAAAAAAGGATAAAGACTACTGAAAAAAATAACATTTTAATTTCGAATTTAATACTCCTAATCCAATTTATTAGCTAATACATTAATTATTTATTAAAATTCTTTTATTAAAAACTGTTTTCCATAAACTAAACACTGTAATAATTTTATTAATAAATCATTAAATCGATTAAAAAATCGATTTTA
>JAPMOR010100476.1:603210-619901 GCA_026543865.1 Argiope aurantia | reverse complement strand
ACTTAACTTACTTTAAAAAAAATTTTAAAAAGTGCATGCAGGTAAAAAAATAGTAGAGTAGTGCTCAATTAATTATTTCACAAATCTTCAAAATACCCAATACTTATAAACATATTCCTTAGGTAATAAATAAAGTATTTCCACTCATAGAATAATACAAAAATGAATGATATAATTCCACTTCATTAATTACTCAGTAAAAAACAGTGATGAAAACTCATAGTATATATATCCAAGGTGACTGCTCTCTAAAACTACTTTCCTTGCAATGGTCTCTATGATGTAAGGAAAGCAGTACCCGATGCCTGTGCAGTAATCGGAGCATGAAATAGCATGATAAACGGTTTTTCTCTCCGCTCTTCTTATTAATCTTGAAAATAAATGTCCTTTATAACAGATTCATTTATCTATTTGACAGCAATAAAAGCAAAAAGGGGCCATGAGCAGGTAAATCAAGATCTTATTTTTTGTTTCACTGTAAAAGAATTTTGCTTTAAATTTTTACATTTGTATTCGAATTCACAATAGGAAGCCACTGCACTTTTCAGAGTTAATTGGTTTAAATGAGCAATAGTTTCTCCTTTCGTATTTTATTTGTGTATAAGTATTATGAATTTTATTAATTTTTATTGTTCTTTTTTTTTCTCAGAGCTTATAAACAGACTTTTTGAATGATAGATTGTTTTTCTTATATTAGCATTTCTTTTTCTCTCTTGTTGCATACAGAACTTTCTCTAAAGTATGATCTCGTAAAAAAGCACGAGTTCATTTTTTAAATATTCATTTATTGCTTATCATTCATTGCTTTTAAATGAAAATATTTATACTAAATTTATGAATGAAATTACAGCCTATATTAGACATTTCTTCGCTTATTTCATAGTTTTTATAATTATGTAATATGTGTCCGGATGCAAATCTTAATGGGATTATATCTGTATTGAAACTCGTCCTACAATTATGTTTATTATGTTTCATTTGAATTATAATGAGGAGTAGTCACTAACACTCAGATTCATAAACTTTAGTTAGATTATATTATCGTCTTTCTAGTGAATTGCACCAAGAATGTATGGGAATTTTTTCCAAACATGGTCAGATAGGGAAGACGATTGCTGAAGCAGACTTCTCATATTCAGACTTACATACCATCCAATCAGAAATGTGCTAGGCCCCAATTTACGGTGTACTAAATCTTAAAAAATTACAAAATACTCTGCGGTTTTAAAGTTTAGATTTTACCATTAGGCATTTCTAAGTTATGAAAAAAAAAATCTGATCTACTACTAACAAAGACTAATGCGTATGCGTTATGTTTGTTGGCCGGAGTGTTTGGTTTGGAGCTACTAAATTTGCCCGATATAAATTTTGGTGGGTGAGAATATACACCTCGGAGTGAGTTTTAAAGAAACGTAATTAGAATTTTAATTAATTAAAAATTAAGCTGAGTTTCAGCATTTCTCCACGATAGCCTCCAAAAATATTATAGCACAAAAATTATTTTTACTCCATTCCAAAATTTATGAAATTGTTTTTAACGATAGAATATTATTTTTTTTCTGTCGGCGTCCTGGCATAGCTGTAGCGCGTCTTCCCCGTGATCTTGGTGTCTCGGGTTCTATGTGTCATATGTTCGGGCATGGTTGTTGTTCTTCTGTGTTCTATCGGTGAAGTGAGTGATTGTACCCCTTTGTAAAAAGGGGTTGTGCAAGCGAATGTGACGCATGAAGCAGCTAAGTCGTACTCTTGGCCCTATTTGGTGATACTGGAAAAACAAGAGACGCTCACTCGGCTTAAATCGCTGACAGATAACTGTCTGTGGGCTTATAAAAAGTACCATAAGTCACATCAACAATTTTTTTCTAAATTTTGACAGATTTTTTATTTTTTTTTTATTTTTTATTTTTATTTATTTATTTATTTTGCTTTTTTGCTTCCAACTAAATATTACATTTTTATTATGAAATTCAAAAAAAAATTATCATATAAATACAAAAAAATTCATGTGAAATTTTCACTGTTTTGACAAATTTTTAAACACTTGAATTCCTTCCATGGTTGAAAACTGAAGAATAAAGATTATATTTCCGATCCGTGTAGTTTGTTTGCAATAGGAATAAAAAAGTGAAGTTACAATGCCGCGAAATCTCGAAAATAGATGAATCGGATATTTTCATTTTAATAGCGCTATGATGTTATGGAACTGGTCTCTATAAGAAAGGTTCATGTATATAATAAATAGAACTTAAGTAAGACAATTAAAATAACAAGGCTATAGTACCTATCAATTTGACGGAATCATGGATATGAATTTACATCCAAACGATTTATCTTAAATTAAATATAACCAATATTTGTGGTAAACAAGCTGAGGTGATTAGTAAAAAGATAAAGGAGCCCAGTAATAAAAATGGCCCAATCATATATTATGGAATAATACACTTTACAAAGCATGTTCAAAGTTTTCAATAAGAAAAAATTCATATAATTCTAGAAGATTGACATTTTATTGAATTAGAATGGCAAATATTATCAAAGTCCAATAAAATTAATTTCTTGGAAAGAATATAAAAGATATTAAAAATTAGGAGTTTTAGTTTCAAGCTGGTTCGAATGTGCTAACAATGAATTTTTGGGGGTATGGCGTATCATAGTTTTACACCATGGTGAGATGACGTGGCTGATATTTTTACCTGCTATCCTTCTATCACGTGACATTGGTGGGTTTGATGTGCACCATGCTGCCTATAAATTAGATTTGGACCTTAATATATCACTGCTGCAAGTTACCAAATTAATATTATGAACAGACATTAAAACGTAATTATAAATGTGTCTAGATATTATAACAATGCCTGATAAAAGTTTCTTAAATTTTCAAACAAATATATGATAATTAAAAGAACAGTTTTAATTCTGAGTGGATTTCATGATATGCAAATGAAAAGTCTGTAATCAAATAAATGTTGATACAAATCTTCCATTTGAATCTATGTATGGCGTGTAATTAGGAAAGCGCTCATCCAAAAACTGTTAAAAAGGGCAAACAAGTTTTTTCAGCTCGTTACCATTCTCTCGAATCTTAATAAACTAAATTTTTATTGGCATCGCTATGGATAAATATCCATTAAACAAGTGGCGTCCATAAACAACCCTTAACTTCCACACATGAGACAATGCGAGCGTGGCAGGCAAATCCTTCAAGGGCTTACATCCCTGAAAAAAAATGGTCCTCCCAATGTTTAAACAGCTATCCCTAAGATTTATCATTGCAATTACATTTAGGAAATAACATCTCAGGAAAGTAAGAGTAACTGCCCTGGGCGGCAGGAAAAGCATTAAGGAAAAGCTCTTAGCGGACCCGGGATTAGGAGAAAACGGGAAAGATTTAGGCTTCTGCGACCCTTACATATACGAGCCGATCTTTCTTACTCGGAATGAATTGCCTCATAACGTAGGCGCTGCGATCTTTAAGCCGGAGATACCAGATCCACTGATCTATCGCCCAAATTGGCAACTTGTGGTGGCGTCATTTTCCTCCTGTGGATTTTTGTTGTCGGAGAAGGGGCTTCAAAGGCAAAACGGCGGCAAGTAAATTGCCAATTTTCAAGGAGAAAAAGCTAAACCAGGAAGGGTGTAATTTCCGTCTCCATAAATTTCGTTATGCACCGCTAGTGGTGTAGAAGAATAAAATATTTTAGCACACGGTGTTGCATGAGCTTGGAGATGGTTTTTAACCGGAGAACGTGTGTGTGTGTGCGGGGGCCTTGAAATTCAACTGAACTGGCAGTTGGATCATATAGTTTTTTTCGCTAGGTTATTGGACATTTTTTTTTAAAATTAAGTAATGATTATAACTCTCTGCCGCTTTTTCTTGATAGATTTGTGATATAGTCGAATATTAAATCAAGAAAGATAGAATAAAAAAATTCAAACATGTTCGGAAAATGTAATAGTAAAACCTCTTCATGTATTAAGTTAATAAATTAAATGAATGTTAAGATAACATCTGACAAAATTTTACACTTAAATGAAGAAGCCTCCTTCGTTAATTCAGCAGAGAAATATATTACTCTAAATTTAATAAATAAATACAATTTCTTTAAATTTACTGAAATTAAATTGGAAAAATTAATTTTAAAAACTTACATTTTAATAATAACAAAATGATGTTGTGTTAAATCAAATTATTATAATTTCTTGATTTATTGAGTAAAACTCTACTATTAATTTTTAAAACAGTAAATATGTAGCTGCATATCAAAGCTTAAAAACAATTCATTTTAATTTGGTAACTGAATACAAAATGATGACATAACGAAATTCTTTTGCTTTGAAACATACACAGAAAAATAAATACTTGAGTGAAACATCAAAAATGTACATTAGTCTTTTATCTATTAAAAATTGATCATTCGATTTGAAATATTCTTGGATTCCACATATACTTCACATGTTTTATGGATTCTCAACCGTATCATTGCAATAACACATTTCGAAAACTAAAAGTATCATCTCATTAGATAATAAAGTAAGCAAAACATTATTAATGATGATGATGAAACAACGCTATTTTCCCAATTTTTGCTATTGGATAAAAAAATTAGTAGAATAAAAATAAAATTTCATTAGAGAAGGTAGATAATTTTGATGAAAGAAAAGATCTAAAATTCCATTATCATTTCTCACTAATAACTTTAAATTACAATGCCTTTTCTTTGTATTAACATCCATAATTCTTCCCTATCTCTTTTAACAAAAGAAGGATGCTTGGTATTTTCAATTCACCAATTAATTTATCATTCAGATTTAACAGGTAATAAATATGGTTCATCAGACATTAAGTATGTGTGTGTGAGAGCGCGAGTACCTGTGGGAAAAAAAGATAATTCTAAAAGTAATATTTACAATTACTTTTTTGTTCTCACAAAAATAAAAAGTAGAAATTTTGTTCCTAAGTTACACATATTTTCTGCAATGTAAATAAATGAAAATAAAATCTAAATTTAAAAAAAAATATGAAATGTTTTATTTAATATGCATAATTAAACCATTTCACTGTACATTAAAAAAAACCCTTATCTTCAATTCAATGCCATATTCTCAATAATAATAAATGCACACTAGTATATATAATACATTTTAAAATCTTTCTCTTCGAATTAATGATCATCCAATTTAGAACTATTAGAAAATAGCAGAAAAAAATAAAATTATGTCGAAGTTTTTCAAATAAAAAATATTACAATTAGGAAATGATTCATTCTTCATATCTGAAAAATATTTTTCTGTCCTCAAGGTAAAAAAAAAAAAAAAAATTCACATAATACATAAACTTGATTCACAGTTAATTCACATTTACAGCAGAAAAGCGTATCAACTACTCGACCTCCGTGACCTGTTTGAACCGGATGCCATGAAAGTGTATAAATTAACGGTACGAGGGAAGTATTTAATCCGAGCTCGTTAGCAGCAGAAAAATGAATCACGAGCTAACGAATCACGTGATTTTGTTAGAAACTGTTTTATTACTCAATTATAGGGAGAAATTAGTTTCGTTGTCCCACTTCTTCCCTTTGCCAGTTATAAATATGCATCGCACCTGCGAATTAACAAGAAAATATCTCGCGTCTCAGAAAATAATATGCATCTTAATTATAAAATATTCGAAATAAACTATTAAGGAATGATAGTTTGCACCTTTTATTTCTATAAGGATAGATGACACCAAGTTGTTATTTAGTAATTAAATATTAAATAAATGTTTTTAATTTAAAGAAATTATAAACTGAAAAAAGTGAATAAATTTTATAATCATAATTTGATTAGATAGATAACTGGCACCAAGTTGTTATTCAGCTATTAAATATTAAATAACTGTTTTTAATTTAAAATGATTATAATTTAAAAAAGGTGAATAAATTTTATAATAATAGTATACATAATTATGTACAATAAAATAATAAAAATTTTGATGAAATTTTCTGAAAATGCTTTAATTAATGTTTTAAAAAGTAAAAAATAAATTTAAAAAAATGTGGAAATCAAAACTACGCTCCGGTAAAAACATTCGAAGCAAATTTTAATTACTTTTAATATGCATATCATTTCTTAATGTATACGCTGCAAAATATAAATTCTTAATATATATGCTAAGATATATGCTATATATACAAAAGCTAATAAACGAGTTTTCTAAAAACTTTTAATGGATTTAATTATATTTTTAGTTCCTTAATATATATCATGATTTTTATTATAAATATTATGGAATTTTGTAATTATTTTTTGTTCAAATTCAGCTCTAAAAATTGTCATGCATATGGACTATACAGAATCAAAATAGAATTAAAATTAATTAATTAATTTCTTAAAGTATTGAATCATTATATTTACCTTGGAAACAGACGACTACTCAAAATTTCGGAATTCTACTGCACGAAGATGAGTGAAAAACAATTAAAAAACCCCATCCTTGCAATCATGAAACAAATCAGATTAAATAAAAAAATATGTAAACAAAACATATTTTATTAAAAAATATTTCTTTTTTAAAGAAAAAACTGTCAGTCTTCTAAACTTACAAAATTCCATCGTTACAAATATAAAATAAATATATCGTTAAACAGAAATATATAAATTCATCCATATCTAAACAAACAAATATTTAAAAACTTCTAAACTTTTATATCAATTAAAGTCTTTTAGATGCACTTTACAACAACAACAAACCAAACAATCTCCCAAAAAATACAAACAGTCTACATAAACATCTAAAAACTCTGTTCCATGAAATGATTTAAAAACTCTTCAAAAACTATATCGTAAGTGGAATTTTTTTTTCTTTTAAAACAGACTTTCAGAAACCTGCATTGATGCACATTACTACCACTTTAGTGGATGCAACCGACAAACAAGGAAGAAGGGATAGAGTAGTGAGAAAGGAGGATGATGCTGAAAAAAATGGGAAATCAGATAAATCCTAGCGATTTATTCGAAATAAAAGAGAAACGGAGACTTATTTGACTGTACCTCCGTCTAAGATGGATTCGGTGTCCTTTTCCGATGGCGAAATAATGATGGTCTCAAAGGCAGAAGTTCTGTGGGAAAAAAAATCGAAGGGTCTATTTGCGATTTAGGATAAGGCCCAGGGCAAGTTTAAAATGAAATGAAAAGAAAAGTAAATCACATGGAGCAAAACTTTTTACTTTTAAACCGACTGTTAGCTGAAATCTTTCTGGGATGTTAGTGGAGTCGGATATATAAATTTAGTTCGGATTGTTACAATAATATTCAATATAAAAGTGTATTTGTAATAAATTATCCGATTTTTTTCAACGTAGATAAATGAGTAATAATCATTTTTTTTAAAAATTGATTAAAAAATAATTGAAGAAAAATTTTAAACTTTTCAGTTAAGAAGAATTAAAGAATTTAACGAAAAGAAGAATGAAAAAGAACATAACAGAATGAAATTTTTTAAACCTTTGATCTGTTGCTTTTAAACAATCCAATGATATTTTGTATGTTTTTGACTCCATGTTTATCTTTTAAACTCTTCAATTAAGAATGATAGGAAATGATTTAACGTAAAGAAGATATCTGAATGATTTTTTTAAACTTTCGATCCATTGCTTATAAACAATCCAACGACATTTCGTGTGCTTTTTGACTTCATGATTTATATCTTATTTTTAACAAATGGGCGGGTTAAGGTATAATAATGTATTGCTTAAAAAGTTTAAAACAATAACCAATATTTAAAAAAATTCAGTTCAACATCTATATTAAATTCGAACACCAGAGATGTCTAAAAGGATGGTAACATTACACCATTCTTGATCCTGAATGATGCATTTGCCGAACGTTAATTTTTGGAGAGCAAAAACAATATGACTTACACCTCTGTAACTTTAGCCCGTTTAGATATACAAAAAAAAACAATGTAGGAAGCAATAAAGTATCACAGAAATAAAATTCGTGGGTCATTGACAATTACGAAAAAAACCTTATTACGATCGTCGTACATTTAATAGAAGGCATTAGGACTGTTAATCATCTCGTATTATTTATATGCAATTAAAGTGACCTAGAACTTGATTACTTATACATCGAATTCTCAATATCGTATATGAAACACACTCCCTCAATACAAAGAAATACACTCCTTCAAAGAAAGAACAATAGGAAAAAATAAAAATAGCAGTTATATCAATAAAACAAAAACCTTGGTTCAGCACTGCATAAAAAAATACACAGAAAAATTACAGCATTTTAATCGCATTCTTTTATTATGTCAGACTTTCATTTTCTTTAAGAGCCCAATTGGATTTATTTTCATAAAAAAAATTTTCTTTCTAAAGTAGATCATGGACATTTTGGTATATGATACAACCAGAGTGACATATATGTGATCCAAAGATTTTTCAATTATGATAAGTCAACTAATGTTTTTATGGCATGGAAAATTTGACCTAGAGTAATAGAGATACTATGACATTAGATGACAATCAATGGCTTCTACTTTAAATCATCATGTATAATTGGAGAATGAACGTTTAATACAGAATAGGTGGCACAGCAGATCTGACCTAAGGAAACAGCCAGGCTTGGCATCAGATATCATAACAGTACTATTACTCTAGGTCCTTAACTATGATCGGACAACGGACATCAATACGTTTAAGTAGAATGGCAGATTTAAATTAATATCCAGACTGTGATATCAGATATTATAGCATAACTAGTACTCAAGATCATTAAACATGATAGGAGAATGACCTAGAGGATTTGACCTAAGGAAATAGCCAACTTGTGACATCAGGAATCAGAGTTATAATTTTAATTATGATTATGAGGTCTATCTCTAGTGAGTATAGGTTGTCTTTCCAAAACTAAACATTATGCTAATAAATCAATTAAAACTTCAACGGCAAAAAAAAAGAGTTTAGTTTAGTTGTATTAACGTCCCGTTTGAAGCAACACTCGTGCTATTTTGGGACGGACCTCGTAATTTTGAACCGCGGTCAGATGACGAGGACGACACCTGAGCTGGCACCCCCCTCTCCACACTACACCAGCGAGAGGACGTTTGGTCAGGACGGATTTAACGTGCAACAGATCCCCTTACACGACGGTTCTTCGGTGGAATCGGGTCTCGAACCTGAAACCCTCCGGTTCCGAAGCCGAGACCTTACCACCAGGCCACCGCTGCCTAAGTAGAAGAAGAAGAAGAAAAGAAAAATCGTTGAGTTTTTAAAGTAGAACAATAAAATTCTCGGCTATATGGTACAAAAAAATAAAACTCAGACATTTTTGGAATTTTTATATCAGGCAGATATGTCTTCATACCACAGAAAAAATTTCAAATGAAAAAACAAATTTCTGCTAATTAATAATTAATTTAACCTATACTTGGAGAAAATTTAATTCCTAAATAAAATTAATTAAAACCTTCATCAAAACTGCATATTTCAATTAATACGAAAACAATATAATGATGGAGAAAATTGTTTTTTGACCAAATTTAATCTTCATTTGATAATAAAGCGAATGATGCTTCCATTACTTTTATATCACTAATACCCTATCTGTGGTTGTACCTCTCAAATATTATCCTCGACAAGTCATAAAAAATGCTCCCTGCCTCTCATTTTTAATAACCCAGGCCAATAATGGGCATCTGCCCCCAGGCCCAGTCAGCAGGGGTTTATTTAATTACAGTCCCTCACTTCAATATCGGATGTACATCAAGTCGACAGGGCCAGGCGCATAAGTCCGCCAGTAATAAGCTAAAGCCAATCTTAAACAGGAAATGCCTGGACCCTGGCATGCCAATATAACCCTTACACGTCAAACGCTGCTCCAACCTATGTGGGACGGAAAGAGGGTATTCAGGTAATAATGTCCTCCCCATATGTCAGAGCGGGTCACAGCCCGATGGCGCAATGCCCGGGTACGTAACAAATCTGTGGCGGAGTGATTGAGCACATATTCTATCCGCTATCCATTGATCCCTTCTACACTACTTCCACGATGATGGAGAAGAGATGAAGGTTGCCAAATTTGGCGAAGAATCACATCTTTGGCGTAAAACGCTTCTTTATAAGTGAAGTAATTTTATTATTTTTTAAAAGGATGGAATAGAGAAAATAAGGGGTTTCCTAAAAATGATATAACAAAAATCATATGACGAAACTATCAAATTTTTCCAGTTAGTTAGATTGATTCATTAGAATTAACTTTGACTGAAGTTTTTTTTTTAAATAAAGTATTTTAAGCAATTTTTTTTATAATTTTTTTTATAAAGAATGAAGTAAGTGGAATATATCATAGGTAAATAGTTCAAATTAGTTAATTATCAAATCTTATGATTTCGTTAGAAATTGAAAATAAAATTTTGAAAATATTGTATTTGAACTGATAAAATTTTATCGCTCTCCATTTCTTATTTTGTTTCATTATTTCAAAACAATTTCAGCCTTGAAATAAAGCTCTACCACGGGAAAAAATGCTGTTCTTAGATTGCTCGGTAATGATAAGTTTTTCATCAGATTTACTGGTTTGTATAGGCGAAATTTTGTGGTGGTTGTTGAATGAAGTAGAATGACGTTTAATTTGATGGAACAAATTTAAAATTTTCATTTAAAAATTTTGAAATTGTTTAATTAAGCAGTTTGCTTATACTTTTGAAAAAAATCCAAAATTCATTATGCTTGGAAAAAATAATTTTTGAAAATCATAACTCAAAATCATAACTCTTACTTTCTTTAATGCCGATTTCAATTTAAATTCTGATGTATAAAAAATATAATCATTTTCCTTAAATTTTTTATATACTAAAAACAATACCATCAAAGATGATCGAAAAATTAAGTAATTTTGTAACTTATCATTTTTTCCCCAGAGTTCTTTAAGAAATAACAAACTTAAATATAAAGGCAACTAGTAAATATATATATATATTAATTTGCATCAAATAAAAATATTCATAAATAATAAAAAGAATATGTATTTCGAGAAGTTAGAATGTTGACCAAATGATCTAGAACTACTAAATTTAACTCATATTTACTTTAGAGGGGCACCAAAAAGAGATTCTTTTGAAAAATTTAAGTAGAATTTCAATTCATTGAAATAATTAAAATAGATTTGAAAATTTCTAATATTTAAAAAAATTGTCTTTTAAATTATACCAATTTATTGACCAGCGAATATTCTCTAAATTTTGAAAATTCTCGAAAAGAAAATTTTTTTATATAACCTTTATTACAGAGAAATTAAAACCATTTTCAATATTCTATCAAATATTTAATTTAAATTCTTCTAATAATGCTTCCATGATAATCCTGTTTAACATTTGTACAATTTATACACGGAATCAGAAATAGAAATTTGTGTACTACGAAAGACAGTGTGCAGTTACAACAGCTCTGAGAGGGATTTGATCTATCAGAAAAATTACGTGCACAATAAACAAAACACACAAAAGGCTATTAGAACAATACATGTTTAATATCTTTACAATTTAATGCCCCGAAATTCCTTTCTAGAAAAAAATCATGAATATCTACTCTTGCAAAAACAATTTAATTGGAATTAAATACAACCGATATTCTCAATAAACCAGTTGTTCGCCAAAGGCGACTAGACCAGAATAAACCGAAAATAACTATTACATCATAGTCAAAACTAAAGAAAAAGAATAAGTTCTAAACAAAATAATACATTTCTAATGCAAAGTAGCGGATTACATAAAACATGTCAGGTGTAAACAGAATTCTTAGTCAAGCAATACATCATGATCGTTAATAAATAGCCCGATTTAATGTAATCTTGATTTCTACACTACACATTTTTTTCGGGATTAGTATTTATCACGAGAAACAGATTACCGTGGGAATAAACATGCATTTGACATGTAGGAAATTGGGAGATTACGCTCTTAATTTATTAAGCTGAAAAGACGCATCAATAAAATATGGGAATCACTGAATTTCCTTGTAGCATATCAAATCAGCAATAATGCGTATCAAGGATTAACCTCCCAACTATCAAACAATTACTCATGCGTGTGCGCATACATGAGGAACAACACTTAAATAAGAGTTCGATTAAATTTTTTTCTACTTGTAGTGTGTTTATTATTTAACCCGAAAATAACTGGCGAAACTATCCAAGCCGCATTAATGGTTTCAGTTATTAAAATATTTTAAGAGGATTGCAAAATGTCATTAAGCTAACTCTGTACTAACAAGTAATTGCAAGAGATTAGAATATGTTTTATAAGAGATTAAATCATACGTTCAAGTCTTGGTTTAAAAATCAGCCGGGAAAAATCATTAGGTTTCAAATGCTCTATTAAATTATAGTTCATTATCAACGCTCCGTTTGCACTAAAGTTAACGTTTTTTATCAATCAGGCAAGAGCTGCAAATACGTCTTTTTTTTCCAATTTCGAAAATTTTGTTTTCAATTATTTGGATACTAGTTTTTCATTAGCAATAAGTAATACAAGTAAAAGCATTAAATAAGCACAAAGAGTTAAAGGAGTATTTTTGGAAAAGTTGCAAAAATTTAGCGTAGTTTCTTCTCTTTGATATGCAAGGCAACGCATCAGACAGTATGGTATGAATGTTTCACATGAGCACAAATGAAAAGTGGCCGGATTTAGCAACTAGAATGTTATATTTAAGTGCCCTTTCATATTTGCTCAGAATTCTGCTACGACCGGCATATACGAAGGCTATTCTGACTCGAAATAATCTCAAATTAAAAGTAATGTTTTATTTTGAAGCTACCAGAGGGCTAGTTTGTGAAGGATCTAGTCTTTAATTGTAATAAAATATAGTTCATTATCAACGCTCCGCTGGCGTCAAATTATATACCAATCAGGTAAAACCTCCAAATGCGTCATTTTCACAAATTCGAAGATTTTGTCTACTCTTATTTGGTTACTAAATCTAGATCAGTCTCTGAAGGAAAAAATAAGTAATGCAAATAAAACGATTAAATAAATTAAAGAAATAAAATGGAAGAGTTATATAAATTTATAACATAGTTTCTTTTCTTTGATGAAAAATACATAACAACCAGAAAAATAGCCGAAAGGCAATGAATTAAAAAATATTTATCACATAGTTACCAATGAAAAGTGGCCGAATTTTGAAACTAGAATTCTATTTTGATATGTCGTTTCATAGTTACCCATAATTCTATTACAACCAGCATATACGACTCCAAATAACAATAAGTACCGTTGTGTAAGTGGGTCTGGTGCACACCAAATCCTTTAGGGCCAAACGCCCTCCCGCTGGTGTGGCGTGAAAGCCTGGAGAGAGAGGCGCCAATCAAGACCCTGTCCTCGTCATCCGACCACGGTTCAAAATTACAAGGCACATCCCAAAATATCCCTAGTGTTGCTTTAAAAAACGGGATGATAACATAATTAACTAAACGAAGCCTTTTTGTTGACTGAATGAAACCAAAATTAAACAGAGAGCTACAGTAATCACAAGATAACATACCGAATTCCACAGATTTAAGGCACTGCACTTGCGTGTTACTTATACATGCAAGTGAAAGTACAGATCGACAGACATTCAACCATTTTACAGATTTGCGTCAAATTCTAAGATAAGAATCTGTGTTTTAAACACTCTACATCTGCACCAAATTTTTATCCACGTAACTCTTTGCGTTTTGTAGTTATCGAGTTTATTTGGACAAATCTCGAGTTCACTTGTACTCGAACAGCCATACAGATAGACTTCCTTTTAATAGATTTCGTTCGAAATTTAAAAGATCTCTACAAATTTGGTCATAATTCCATGTATTGAATTTCAGCCATACAGCTCAAAATGTTTTCGAGTTATCGGTTTTACAGACAGGTATGCAGACATAGTGCTAAAATTAGTTTTTCAGGCTCAGGATGGTCTGAAGCATAGAAATTCGTCAAAATCTCGAGTTGGAATTTTTTAAAGATTATAATACTCCCCACATATTTCGTATACTAGGAAGTAAAAAAATCTGAATTCAAAAAAATCTGAAAGAAGGTAATCTTGATCATAATCTCGAGAGCAATTTTTTTAATGATTTCGGTACATTCTCTATGTAAAAGAGGAAGTAAAATATAATAAGATGAAAAATGTATCATGTCGAAGCAAACAAAGACATCACTGTGGGAAAAAATATGTCCACACTTCACAAGTGAATGCGTTTCAGTTTCTTTCAGAAGCAGGTAGATAAGCGAAAGCATGCGGTTACAGCTAAGAATCTACCGAAGGCGATTCATTATCATTCAAGACTGCAGCTTGTATCAATTCCCATGCAAATATAATTCTGCAGAATGAATATTTAAAACACGAGCTCGTAATTACGTGCTAAATATTTCAAATACGAGAGCAAAACGTCCTGTCACAATCACAGAGCAGTAATTTCACGGCGTAACAATTTTCTGAAAGTACTTTAGAACCATTAAAAGACTGCACATGTTACGGAGAACATTAAGATTCTAAGAACAGCGTCTCACGTGCAGGAATTAAGTCTTCGAATGGGGAATTGGCCAACACCATTAATAATAATTAGGAAACTCAACCTTAAAAATGATTGCCACAAATGATGACGTGGTTCCTTACTTCATCATTCACACCTTCCCCTTCTTTCATGCGGCTGACTCAAGCTGCTCCCGCGTGGGTGATTATGAAAATTGTAATCTCTCTTTAAATGCATAAATGAACATTTCATTAAGAAAGATGTAATCTAAAGTAAATTTAGGGAGGATGATTCATTCAAAATTTTAAGCGCTACTCACACCGAATGCGTAGGAAATAACACAGAGACATAATTCCTCTCACATCTGACTAGTCACTTAAATAAAGTGGCTCAACTTTTACTATCTCGAATATGAAGTATTATAATTTGAACTTATTCGAACAAAAAATTCGAACTTATTTCAACAATTGTTTATGCTTAATGCTTCCCCTTTCAGAAAAAGCATTTTTGGCATTGTTTCTATCAGTCTGTTAACACGATAATTCAATAAAGCTTTTATCTAGATAAATGAAATTTGGCATGCAGTCTTTACAACAAAGTTGTATATCTCTATCGATTTTTGAATGAAATGAATCTATACAGAGGATTCAGTGACATAGAAAGATGGAATCTGATATGTGACTTTGTTACAAACATTTTAGCTTTATGTCAAATTTTGATTTCAATCGTTGAAAAATGATTTTATGTGAGGGACTCTGAAAATAAAGATCTGAGTATTCGTGGCGTTCACGGCCATGCCCAACGACGAGGATTTTTATCCAGAGGAGGGAGAATAATACATCCATCAAAGATTATGCGGTAAAGTTTTGGAAAGACCACTCTCGCTGGTTTTATTTTTAAAAATATATAAAAGCTTAAAATTATGAGATGGTTACTAATTTCAAATACCACTTTAGATCAATTTTCGCTTTATATGGAGGTACAGTATTATTATGGTTAAAAAATTGCAGTTCGAAATTTGGATAAATCTAGAAACTCCGGGAAGAATAATCCTTCGAAACTTTACTCTTAGGAAAATTTGTCTATAATATAAACAATCTTTGCAGCTATGAATACCAATGCATTTGCATATGAACAACTATGCAATTACTTAATACAACATACACAAATAAGACGAATTACGCGCGATTACCAAGTTTTGCGCATAATCCTCTAATGACCTAAATTACTCTCATTGTTTACGTCTGGAATATGGCCGAAGTTCAACAAATAACCACAAATGCATCTAACGTCTACTTAGCCCTGTGAAGTACGACACTAAGGTGTTACCTTTTTTGTAATCGCACAGCGAGTGTTGCAATATTCGAAGGTGAGGGGCACAGAAGAAAGATGTTTTAGGAACACATACATGTTTACGTAAATTCATCGACAGCCATAATAAACTCTGGGTCGAGTCAACAGTCATGTTTTTATTTTGAGAGCCGCAACACAAACAAATACCTGCGGGAAATAAAATACTGCCCCTTTTATTTATGTACTTATCTCCATTCCTAAAATAGAATGGAAGTTAAAGTTAATTTAATATGATGTAATCCTAGTAAAAATAGTAACTGAATTGGTGTTATGGAAAATAGTAGCAATCCGAAATCTTCAATGGAAGAAAATTAAGCTTTAAGTCTAAGTAAGTAATGTTTTTCTCTACTTATACAAATTAAAGGCAAACCCAGAACCAATGACATTACTTTTACACTTAATGTTTATATTTACATTTATCGCCTCGATTCTTAAAATAAGAGAAAAAAAATATAATGTGGACTTGCACAAATCTTTTCTTCACTGATTCTATTACATTAATCAGGAGATAAAAATGTAATTATCACTATAATACTAAATTTCAAAATCTAAATGAATTTAGTTCTAATTTGATATTTAACATTTTAAAGTAAACACTGACATTCATTTAATAAAATCCGTCAAAATTGAGTTAATGTAAAAATGTTATAAATATTATCATTATTGCAAATAGTAATAAAATTAAATTTCATGAACTAAACTATTCCAAAGTTAAACATAACATAATAAAAATAGTATAATTATAAGAAGCATAGCAATGTCAATAAGTATTCTTACATGAACACAACTTAATGCCATTTTTCGCCAACAATCGTGAAGAAGATAAATACGTTTTTTTTTTTTTT
>JAPMOR010100476.1:506881-593696 GCA_026543865.1 Argiope aurantia | reverse complement strand
ACACACACACACACACACACACACACATATATATATATATATATATAATGTTATTTCTTTATCTAATTTAAATCCTAATTAATTCCGAAATTTTAATCTTAATTTAGCCCATATAAACTACACTTTAAAATTTTTTCTTATTTCCTGACCCAATTTCCACTGTTTTATTTAATTAATTCTATATCCGCTCTATAAACCGGCTGAGGCAGCCTTTTTTCACGCTCCGAGTGAAGGGATAAAACTCCCTGATGCTTACAAAATTCTTTTAAAAATACCTAAGATTCTCTTTCCTAATTCGACATGTAGCAAAGAAATCCCTAACAAAATCTTATATTAAAATCACTGAAGAGAAAATTTTCTGTCGCTTTTACTTTTGTGTCGCGATGTAGACTGACGCATCGCTTATTCTTTATGTGAAAATTATGCCTCCCGTGATGAAATAAATCGAAGTTAATTCCAAAAATTTCTTCTATTCGGCCACTCAACTACTAAAACATGTTTACATATATATGTAACAATCTCAAATTATCACCATTATAAAAATCATAATTTTTTAATCACTTGAATTCAGGCTTCATTTTAACCTTTGAGTTGCTACGGGCAGTTATTTTTCTACTCTAATCTTCAGGTGCTGAAGATAAAAATGCTTTCTTTCTCTGCAAAGTTTCATTCTAAAGCTCAAAAATTTTTTCACATGGCCTCTCTTTTGCTTTCGTCTTAGAATTGCATTTCCTGTTGGTAACCGTTTTTACAAAGAAAGAAATTGCAATTTTTATACATTTTATAAAAATTGAACTCTTTCCGTAATAATACGGAGAATAAAATATTGTGCTAAATTACTCTACACCTGCTTTTTCTTAAATCAAAAATGCTTTATATATATTGATATTTAAAATTATTAAATCCATTCTAACTTTCAAGACGCTTTAGATTCATGTTTAAAAGCAGATATATTTTTCAAATCAATTATTGTGACAGGAGGAGCATCAGACTGTTGTCGAAGTACTAATAAAAGGAAACCTACTAAGGTATCTTCCTCGTCATCTGAGCATGGAGATGATCGAAACGAAAAGTCTTAAACAAAATTAACTATTATCCTATAATAATTAAATTTTGCAATTAATGTAATAACCATACTAAATATGTTCCTCAATGAGGGGATCGAAAAATGCACTCAAATTCTTTGAAATTGTAATAAACAAAAGAGTCAATGTTTAAAAGTTTATATTCAGAATGCGTATTTTTTTTAAATAATAATGAGTTGACAGGAAACTTGAAATGATAGAAAGAAAAGATCTGAAGTGGTCGAAACAAACAAAAATAAAGAAAATGAGAAATATGTGAGAATTTTACTTTAAAAGCAAGAATTCGGAACATGCGGATTATACAAAAATTAGTTTTCTGCTTAATGCAACAGAAGAAATTCTTCAACAATTAAATATCAAGGAAAAAAAATAATATAAACCATAAATCAACGATAAAAAGAAAAAAAAAGGGCTAAAAAAAGACCGAGAAGAGGTTGATATTAAAAATATTAAATGTTTCAACAAATGAGTTTTTTAAACATTTATTTACATTTAACATTTATTACATTTATTTACATTATTATTAAACATTTATTTCGAATTTTATTAAAAATACTATTCAATTTATGCTAAACATACAACAACAGAAAAATATAATAGTTAATAACAAAAAAGTAGAAGTTTCATTTTAAATCTTTTTTATTTTCCCAAAATTATAAGATTTTGATGCTTTTTAATAATTCTGTTATTTTCTAAAAAAAACATCAAAGAGTTTGCTTGATAAAAGGAATTTATTATTTGAAAAAAAAATGGCAGGCAATGTTCATATTTCTTTGTAATAATAATCTGTGTTTTCGATTCAAAATGCTTCCCAAAATTTCGAAAATGTCTTTCAGCGAAAATAATCAAAAACACTATAATGACAAAATTTCGTGCAGCATCTTTCCGAATTTTTTTATTCATTTTTATTTTAAAGATTCAATTTGAATCGAAGCACACTTATTTGAAAACAATAAACAAACAATTCCAGAATAAGCTTACCACTGAACGTCTCAGAAATATTAATAAACAAATAATGTAACTTCATTTGTCTCTTGTCAGTAAACATTCGTGCATGTGAGTGCACACACTCGCTCGAAAAAACGCAAATAGGCATCTATCTGCTTGTTCGAATTACACGTTCCAAAACTAAAAAGGAATTCCTTTTATGAGAGTATAAAACATTCCAGTGCCTAGTTATTCTCTTTGCATTATTCAGAAGGCTTCGAAAAATATGGAAAAGAAGTAGAAATAAAAAGAATTATCTAACCCAGCATTGTCAATGCTACTTTTCTGAATGCTCGAAATAAATAAATGACTGAATGAAAAAGTCATAATCTATTGAATATTTCCTTTATTTTCGAGTCGTTCTTTTTTTATTTCAATTTCCTCTCCAAGCGTGTTCCGTAAAGCTATAACAATTTAGTCAATTCAAATAAGAACTCTTAAATATGACCAAAAACGAGAAAGAAAGAAAGAAAAAGAGAAAAAAAATACGAAGGAAATGGTATAAAAATGGAATTGCAGCAGCGTATGAGCAAAGCGAAGCATCTGAAATTGAGTTCCATACCGAACAATTCCCTTCTATGCGTGAGTCGGTTGCACAAAGAAGGGAAAAAAAGGCGGGAAAGAGAGGCAGGTACACAAAAAGAACTCCATTTAATTCCTCTATTAGTCCATCGTGGGCGCGCCGCCGCTGTATTTCTGCGTGTGTTTTTGCTGTTCGAGCGGCGAAGCATGAACGGCTCACAAGCGATTCGAACGTCATCTTTTCCCGCCAATTCCATTTTTCCTTTGTTCGTCAGCGCGGCCACAGTTGCAGTTAGATGCGTCCATTGCTTGCTGATGGGACATTGAAAAATAAAGGTTGCTTTGGAACAAAAGACGATAAAAATATGAGAGGAAAAAAAAGGAAGGCAAACTAGCAGCGTCACATCGTTTCGAGTGGAAAGTGGGCAGTATATAATTTTTGTTTCCTATATTTTCTTTTCCTTGTGAGTGAAACTATCACAAAAGATAATTTGTTGGAGACGAACCTGTCCACAATAAAATGATTTATGACGTGCACAGGTGAATAACGCATGCGATTTCATTTACCGAGTGGACAATGCGCTTTTGTATTTTTTCGATGGGAGGTATGGTATTCTAGCTGTAATTTTTGATCATAATAGGCAGTAAAAGATATTCTCTCAAGCAATCTTAATAGATCTGATGAACACAAAGTACATAATAATGCTTTATATCTGCTTGTATTTGGTAACTATTTATTCCATTGTAAACAACGGCAAAAATTCCTCCATTTTATTCATTTATTTATGTTGGAATTTGCTTATCTTAATCACAAATTCTTCATTTATTTGCTTTTGTCAAGGAAATAGCTATAAAATATGTAAGAAAGTAAACTATACCTAGTTATCGTTAACTTTAACTAAATAATAGCATAACCAGTTAATAAGTTTTAAATTAATGCGACAAAAAAAGAGACTATGTTATGTATTTTAAGTCAATCTTTCATTAAATGATTAATTCAAAGTTATAGATTAGAAATTTATCGTCTGTTTATTTTTATTTATTTATTTTTTTCATAAAATTTCTTGATAATATCGGATATCGCCATTTAAAAGTGAGAAAAATGTTTGTCAGACAAATACTTCATAAAAAAAAGTCGCACCTAAAATTTTTAATCATTGGAAATTTTCAAAATTAAAAAAAAAAACTAACCAAATAATTTCCGACAAATAATTAAAACAAATTTTTACCTTCTTTAATTGAATCTTTATATTATACTGAAAATCATTTTATACTGTATTTTAAAAAAAACCATAAATTAGCTTTATATTACGATCTTCCTTTATAGCCCAGATCTTTTCTAGTTCTGTAGCAGTTGCATTACACTTATCTTCTCTTTTGGATACTAGATGACGATACCTGATTAAGCCATCCCATATGTAATCCCATAATGCATTGCGATTGTAATGAGAAGGAGATGTGATGCTGAACTGTGAGCCGCGCGCGCCAATGTCTTGTCTTTGTGTTGGTAATTGTTTAGTGTGTGGATGTGATTATTAAAGAAATGTTTCCTACAACATTCGTCCTGTTGCTTCCTGCACAGATCATAATAATCTACATACCACCACAGTTCATATTTTGATGTAACTAAAAATAGGCCACGAGAGCAGAACAATACAAGCTAGAATTTTAAACTTTAATTGTCTTAGAGTTAGTGTGTCATGAAGCATTGGATAGCAGTTATTATCATTTGTATGATTACTGTTAATCGGGCGAGATGGGGGGGGGGTAGATTTAAACCAAAATTGTGGTCTTTTGATGATGCTCCTCCGAAAAGAGAATCAAGACACATTTCAATATGGTTTTTTTATTAGACGCCCCTCTTTCCTTTATTACTTTAGAACTATGTTTATGCTTTATTTAGTACTACGCCCGAACACATCCTTAGCATCATTAAACCATAATAAACCTAAATCCTTCAGATTATATCTAAATGTAATTCAAAATTTCATCTTGAAACTGATATTTTAGTGGAAAAAAACGAAAAATTGCATTTCACCTTTTCAAGTTGCTGGAAGAAGACATTTGAAATTCCTTCAGATTACCCATGGTTTCATCTATTTATGTTTTTGCACATTAACAATAAACTTATATGTAAATTTGTCAGGAAGGATACTATGATATTATGACAAGAGATTCAACATATTTAACCTACAAAGCTGCGATGTAGTGAAAATAGGTAGCGCCCAGGGCATAAAAAGATATTTTCTCCCTTTGCCGTCATTAATTGTATAACGTGTGTATTTGGTGTACGACATGGTATTAATTTTTCGCCCTTTTATTATATTTGGCTTAAAAAATGAAATATTAGCATACTAATATTTTCTCTACTTGACTTGACTTGAGACTCGTAAGACTTGCACATGATACGCCTATATGCTCCCCGCCTCAGTCTTTACGGCACTGCCACGAAGTAAACGAGTTTTTTGATGGTTTAACATAACGACGCTTCAACGTATTTGTACATTTCATAATTCTGCAGTAAGACAATTTAGCAAATCGAATTAGCTCAGAAATATCTTCGTCTGCACGATTTTTTAATATTTATAAGTGCGTGTAAAGTATCTACATGGAAAAACAATAGTGAATTTATTTTTTCAATACAAGACAAAATCCTTTAAGAGCTTCATCCAATCGATATCATTCCACACTTATAGTTCCCTCACAAGAAAAATTCAAAGCAGAAGGGGAAAAAAAAACAAAAAAACTGAGTACTTTCACATTCTCCATACTTTCTCTGAACTAACAGTGACTTCCATTTTGGCCTCCGCCGCGATAATTTAATATAAAAGGTAGCAGGAACTTTGTAACAGCTTTAAGTATTAAAGAAACACTCCGTCTGCAGAGTAAGAAAATTTTAAAGAACTTTTTGCTCCTGCAGCATCTTCTCCAGATGCTATTCGCCAGAAAGAAAATACAAGGGGAAAAAAACAAGAATGGGGGGACCCTTTCAGGCGCCGTAGGGAGTGTCACTTCAAGTGTGAGGAAAACACATTATCCTACTTTCGGCATTGAAAAACACTTCAACAGCCAAACCAGAAGAACCCGTAAGATTTCTAGCGTCCATCTTAGAAGCCCTTTTTTATATACTTTCTTTTCTTTTCTGCTGCTTCTTTCCATCTACGTGAAGGGAAGAGGTACTCCAAGGCCTAAAACCTCGGACACATTTACTCAAGTGACGGCGGATACAGCCAGCCTAAAAGCATCCTTTCGGCTCTTCGCTATCCACTTGCTTCCAGGATATTTCGGGGTTGCAACATTTTGGCTGGTGATCGCCCTAAATATAAAGAAAAAAACGCACAATGGTGATGTGAACTTAAAACTTCGAATTTTTCTCGCCTTCTGCTATGCCTTGGAAATGTAATTTATTTTGATCTTTTATCCTATTTAACTAAAAAAAATATTATTTATTTATTTCGTAAAAGAAAAATTACATATTTTTTATTAATTGATTATTAAATTATTTAAGATTTATTTTGTTTAAAAATTAGTTATTAAATTATTCTTTAAATTACATGATTCATCTCTTTGTAAGCTATACCAGAATTATTGAGCAGGTGTAATTAAATTGGGTGAATTGGAAAATTTTCTAATGAGGGCGGAGCAAGATTTCATGTACGCATTATTTTAACTGTATTTAAACGAAGGAGAAGGAAGAGAACTGAAACAGAATCAGGTTTCATTTAAATGCCGAGCAGCTCGGCTCGAAAACTGATTTCTAATATAAAAATAGTAATTACAAACTAATTGATGAATTTTATTGCAACTTTACTTTAGCTCAGAATAATAGGTACAGTTTCACAGTCCAATCCTGGAACTATCCACACAACAGGTATGTAGTAACAAACAAGAAAAAATAGAGTATGGATTTAAAGTAAAATTTATTATAATATTTATTATACTATTTCTACCAGATTCATGAATAATCTTTAAATTAAAAGTAGAAAACAAATGTTTGAAATTCAGAATATATAGCTAAATTATATTTCTATCAAGCAGGTATAAGCACATTAAGATAGAATATTCTAATCATTTCTCTCTAAATCATAAAAACAAATGCCAGCGTTACTTGAATGTCAATAAAAGAATTAAAATCCCTCTTTTCCCTTATAGATCATAAACATCAGAAGACATTAAATTCTATTTTCCTAAATATTTCAAATTAAAGAGTTCTGGACTGAAACCTGATTCCGTCACAGATACCTCAAATGTGTAAGATTGAGACGTGTTTAAAAATTTCATCAAGTCAGTGCAATATAGAAGAGAGTTTTACCTGATTAGGTGTCTTTCTGGTCATCTGATCGTGGTTCGAAAAAAAGATATTCATTCTGAAACAATGCTTTTAAACTTCAAAACTTGTTTCAAATTAAAAATGGAATCTAATTAAAATTAATCCTCCAATAAATCTAAAACAAAAACCTATATTTTCGTTAAAAAAATCCCATTCGTCATATTAGCATTACTAGTTATTATTGCTTATCTTAAAACACACATATTATGTATATACACTACAGTTTTAAGAGTGGAAAAAAGAAGCAACAAATTATCCGAATTTTTGCCATCAGGAAGTAAAAGCTGAAACGAATTAATTAACAATTCCAAATTAACGAAATTTTCTCTTCAATTTAAGAAACACTTTTCCAAAATTTATGAATCCAAAAATATACTTCTCTATGCATCCAGAGTATTTTAAGTGACTTAAAACCACTTTCCTAATTCTATATATAGATCAACCAATATCTACCAGAAAATACCACGAAGCAAGTATAAAGCAGATGGTCTCTTTTAGGTACCCGCCCAGTCTCTCTTTGGCGATAAGTATACCACTTAAATATTGCAACCCTAGCACCCGTCATTTTTAGTCACATATCCTCCGTTCCAGCCTATAACAAGGGGGTAAATTGAATGAAAGAATTTCGTTAATGTGCTCTCTTTCAATGGACAATAATAAGATAAGGATTTGTGTTCCTTAAGAGCAGACGTGGCGTGGCGTCTATCTTGTTAAGATCAAAGAACTTCCAATTGTTTTTTCTGAAAAATCTGTTCGCTCAAGACAAGCAGGAAATTGGGGCTTACAGAAATAAGAGCTGATATATAAAATTAAATATAAAACATGGGATTTTTCGATGGACTTGTTAAAATAAACAGGTCTGTTTTTTGTGGCTTGCAAGTTATTTTATGGTAAAAAAAATGAATACAAACAATTATTTTTCATAAATAAATGATAATTTTCATAAATAATATTGGTGTATTTGTTGAACAGAACAATGCATCCTGAATGAAGAATTTAAGTTTGATTGATTGTTCGTGTTTTTTTTAAAGCAAAAGCCACTTTTAACTAAGCTGTGCCAAACTCATTGGTTAAAAAATGTAAAGAATTTGAAAAGAGTTAGAAAGAAGAAATTAAAAAACTGATTTTTTTTTCCTTACCTGAGTTAAAAAGAAAAACCACCTTAAATATTGTAAGAATTTTTTTCAAAAAAGAAAAAAGAAAAGAAAAGAAAAAGAAAATGTCAATCTTCCCAAAAATTTTACTGCGCACTTAATACGTTGTAAAAAAAAAACTAAAATCACATACATGAAATTTTAAAATAGAATTAAAGTAACTGAAATGGTGTAAAATTTTAAAAACATATGCTTTTTACATGTATCTCTATTTTTTGACATATTAAATATGAAAATATATTTAATCTAAAATATATCAATTTTTAAAACCTTAACCTTAAAAAGGGCAGACGCTGAGAGCATTTCGGCAACTACTGACATGGGTAATTACATTGCAACTTCTAATTCGAAACCCACAATAACTAAAATTCTTTTCCTATCGATAAATGTATCGTATTATCTTGTGTTATTAAAAAATTTAGAAAAACAAAGCACTGATTCGTAGTTTAATTCATCAAATGGAACTGGATTTTAAGCCAGATCCGACAGGGCAATAAAAAAAAACTATTAAGACTAATCCGGAATTCTATTCACCATACTTAATCTGGATTTAAATTTTGCTCAATATTTTTCCAATATTTTCAAACTTCAATTAAAGGGATTTCAATGAATTTTCACCATTTCAAAAGTCACATAGTTCTCAACTGATCCGTTCTTTTAAGAACTGATTCTGCTTGTTATTGTGAGTTCTTTAAGCGTATTCACGCATCCAAGACCACATTTTAAAAAGACAAAAATTCCTCGAAATCGTGTTTGTAAAACACCCATCGCAAGTCATTCGCAGCTGCCTCGACAATAATAATAATTCCATGGTGGATTTCAACCATTCTCATGGAACAGAAAGCAATTTATGCTGATTCATTACTCGGATCGCTTTTCGTGTAGCCATAACAATCAAAAGTGTGCAGCCAAGGGCGAAACATTGATGGTACTCTTTCAGAAGGGGAATTCATAATTAACAATACTTTATTGTGCTGCCGACCGCTAAGAATGCGAACAAAGTGCACTGGAATGTTACTTCATGATTGCTGCGCTGAATTACCGAAGCATTAACGAGCATGTTGGCGACTGCATGAATGGGGACTTTTAAATGCAATTTTAGGCTTAACAATTACTTTGTTTCTCGAAGCGAGTGCTGTTTTATAAAACGAAATGAAATCACTGAATTAACATCTGATGGAATCCTTTGCACCGCAAACATTTCATTCCAGTATTTGTTTGTTTTGTCTTGGAGGATTCGTCTTGCGCTTTGATTTTCAATAAATACTTAAAGTAAATTCTCATTTTTCAGTTAGAGAATTAATTAGTTTTCTCTGAACGCTATTTTTATCGAAGCGTTTAAAATTGCAGATTAGATTAAATCAGGCAGAATTTTTCGGACGAATCGCAATAATTATTAAATACAATAAGATTGGTAAAAGCATGTTTTCAGCAATTAAACTTTTGCATATATTTATTTTTTGAAAGAAAAAAATATCTTTACTAGTTACAACAAAGAGCATTTAATACGGGATTATCAAGATTTTTTTTTAATTTTCTAGAATTATTTTGTAAAATATGTTTTCGCAAAACAAATTTTAAACTTTCCGTCGAATCCCTTTAATATTTATTATGAATAAACATCTCCCTAAAGGTAGGACTTATAATAACGCAAATATTAAATAAACAGTACTTAATTACGAATTAAAAGAAGGAAAACAGAAGATAGCAATATGAGTAAACAATGCTTTGCTTTTGCAATGATTATTTTTTAACTTGAACGCACAGGATTTTAATATATCTGAGATTGTGTGAAAACAAATATCAGAGTTCGTATTAATTATTCTTGTGTAAAGTAAATATGTATTTAGGGTGTTTGTGTTAGAATAAAAAGTGGGCGCATCTTAACCGTTTGGTTGTTAGGGACTAATTCTGATAAATTTTGTCGTGTGTTTTAAATAAGAAATGTTAATCTACAATGTTTTAATATATGTTTAACAAATCATTTGTGAATAATTGTTATGCAAATTAAATGAAAGCTTGTATTTATCAAAATATTTAAATAGATGTAAGATTGAGTAAATCCTATTTTCCAAAAGCGATTTTTAAGAAAATATATGTAAAATAATTAATTAACAACAGGTTGTTAAAATTTTAATAAAATATTTATTTATTTAAAGCAGATCTTTTTCAGATTATAATTCATTATGTTTCTGAGGTAGATATATAGTTTAGGCGCTTGTTTAATTGTTTTTTAAGTGATGAATAATTATATCATATATATATATATATATATATAACGCAATTCTATCTGAAGCTTCGTTTTTAATAAAAACCTATTCAAACAAACAAAAAGGAATCTATGAGAACCATTTCTTACCCAATGTTCATAACCGTAAATCTATTTCTTCTCTTTTTTTCCACCCTATAACTGGAAAACAAACACGCGAAACAAGTAGCACTTCTAACACAAAAGAACAAGTAGTAACAACCATCAAATCAACTCTAACGTGACAAACTTACAACTTACCAACAAACAATCGTAAACTTCCTAAGTTTTCAATCAAGTTTCGGATCTAAAAACTATGGTATAAGAACATAAAAGAAAAAGGGGGGGGGATTCCATTCTCTATGCCACTCTCTATATAACACAAGTGCGTGTCGCGCGTATCGCGCCAATATACTACTCTGCCATCTATTTACTCTCGTGACTTGGCGATTCCAAAAGTACTCTTTTTTTCGCCAAATAAGAGGCACTTCACTTCAAAAGAAAATATATAGATGAGAAATAGAAAGTTGAAATATTTTTTATGGATTCAAACCATCATTTTTCACCGAAAAACTTCTCTCTTTTTTTTTTTCTCCCTCCTCCTTTCGCTTCCTTCGTCTAGATTCTCTATAAAAATGATTGGACGTAGCAGATCCAGGATTTTTTCCCCTCCCCTACCTAAAGTTGCTCTTCAAATTTTGTGATTGTGTACTGTTCTTTCGTGAAAGAAGAGTGTGGGGGGGGGGAGTATGGAAGAAGGTAGTGATCGTTGACTTTATTCCAAGCAGTTGCTCGCTTTCTATATAAAATTCATACGTAAGTACGTTCTTAAAGTGTGTGCATTGTAAAGAAGTCGGAAAGGTTTTAGGAATAGGAATATCATAAAAGTGCATAGAAAATAGCGTGCAGGTCATAGTTTATATTCACGATTTTTTGAGACTTATATAATAGCAGAAAGTTAAAAAAAATACAAAGGGAAAATATCCTTCAAACAGACGTATAGAAAAGAGGAAAGATGGATTGTAGTTCTCATTATGCATTTTTGCGTAGATAAAAAAAATTTTAAAGTTTTATTTTAATAAATATTTTACAATTACGAAATTTACAATCATTTTCGAATAGCTACCAAATGACTAAATATCTGCTCTAAAAATTTCCTCTTATTCATAATATCCTATAAATTTTGATTATTTATGATTTAAACTATGTTGAAACTATGTATCTTCTAACTGTTATATATTACGTTATAATATGAATTGATAAAAAAAAACCTTTACTATAATTATAAGTACAACCTATAAAAAATAATAATACAAATAAATTAAATATTACTAATTTTATACCTTTAATTATTATTTTTAATACCATTTAATGATCAATAAAAGAATAATATGCTACATTTTCATTTATAATAAATTATTAAAATCAAATCATTCAGAAATTAAAGTTATTAAAAAGAAATATCTTTCCTTGAAAGCTTAAAAGTATTTTTAAAACCATGTTCATTTTTATTTCCATTTATATGTATGACGCTCATTTTGATTTTTTTATTAATAAAGAGAAACAAAATGAACATTAATTGTACGAAAAACGCAATGACTATCGCACAGATTATTATATTCAGTTATCTTTGATTTAACTTGAAGGAAAAAATTATAATTGGTATATTTAAATTTTATTAAAATAATGAAAGAAATTATAAAAAATAATTTGAGGGTTTTTTTTTTTATCTATAAGATAGAATAAATTAAAATGCTTTCGAAAAAAAAATTATTCTTGAAATATATTTTAGTTAGTCTGATTATCTCTCCAGCTTTCCATTATTTCATTTACTTAATTAAAATAATGATTGATAAAAATGTTCTAATTAACTTGTCCACGGTGTTTTAAAGAATAAAAATAATAATGAAATGTAATATTTTCTTCGATTTTTTCCAATCTAAAAAAATTAATAGAATTACTTTTTTCAAATTTTTGGATTTGAATCATATATTATCATAAGTAATTTGTATGTTCTAAGGTAAAGTGCTGTATATCAGAAATTAAAGGAATGTTAATTATATATTTTTACATCTATTTTTGATTTCTTTAAATTTTTTTTAATCTGTGAGCAAAAAAAAAAAACCTTAATTAATTTCTGGAATTTTGATTCATATGAAAAACGAATTTATCAGTCTCAAAATACAAAAAGATAATGTTTAAAAACTCTATATTAAAGATAATAAAAAATTTTAAATTCCCTTTAGATGATTTTCAAAAAAAATGATAAGAGTTTTTAAATGCATTGCAATCTATTAATTGATTCATTAATAAAGCATTATGTACCCTTCTGGGTTCTTTTATTTTGTTAAAAAAATAACAGAATTCTAAAAAATACTTTTTGATATTTGTTTTTATACAATCTGTCTCAAAAATTTATTTTATCTAATATGGTCTGTTTAAACATTAAAAATGGCTCATATCTTCATTGATTTGTATATTGAACATTAAGTAATGCATGTTAACTAAATTCACTTGCACAGAAGTTATTCTTTTAAATTAATAATATTTTATGGTAACAGCATAATATTTAATAGCATGATATTTAGGATATTTAGTCGAAAAAATCGGACAAAGAACAAATTTGAATATCGTATATAGTAACAGCGTTTGAAAGTTGATGGTAAAGAAAAAAAAAGTATATCCAAATAATAAATCTTATTTAATTGATTTAATAAAGAACATTCACAGAAGGCTTTTTTTAAGAATAAATAAATTACTAATAATAAAAATTTCGAATTTTTTCGAAGACAATCTGCATATTTCAGGTTGAAAATTAAATAAATCAGCAAAAAATAGCAATACGATATTTAAGTAACATTATTCACTAGCATATTATACATATAATGAATCAGCTATTAATAAATATTATCTTAGACAATAATTAAATTGGAATATTACAAACAAAAATTAATAACACAATTTTTATTAATTTTTGTTACAGAAAGTTGAAATAAAAAGGACATAAACTTGGTCTGTCTTACCAAAACCTGGAAAAATAGTAACAGTAAATATCTATGAGATTTGGTCATTCTTTCTACAGATCATGCTGATCATTGGTTAAAGTAAAACAAAATTATCATCTGCTAGCAGACGAGGAAATGATCGTATTGATAAATGAAGAAAATGATGATGGATGAAATGATCAGGAAATAAAAGATAATAATTACGTTGAAAGGATATTCTATGCAAAACTGAAAGCTACTGGGGAATTTTCGGATTATTTTAAGAGTCTATGTAGCCAGCTATAAATGATACATTCTCCTTTCACTCCTTCAAATTTGATTCCGAGTGAAATTTTATTTCATATAATTGCTTCTATTTTGACCGGTAATAAAGTATCGACTCGTGCCTTGATTCCTGGCTCAAAACTTGCTTCGTGCGAAGAATCATCCGCTAAATGGTTGTCTGTTAAATCCGTTGAGCTTAAATATCCTCTGGTTGATATGGAGAGAACGGTGATTCTAGTGCCGCCCTCGTTACCTGACCAAAGCTAAATATTATTAGATCCGTCCTTACACATCCTTGAGACAAAAATATAAAGATGAAAAGCTACTTTGGTCTCCTGCTCATTTTGAGACAATGCATCGCAAACTATGCATTGTCTAAATGATTTTTAACCAATTCATATCTTTCAGATCATATTGATTTGAAATATGTAGGTTATGCCGGTGTCCTGGCCTAGGGGTAGCACGTCTTCCCCGTGATCTGGGTGTCCCGGGGTTGAATCCTGATTTGGGCTTGGTTGTTCTTTACTCTGTGTTCTATCTGTGAGGTGTGTGAAAAAGCCCCCTGCCTAGTGAAAAGGGGCTGTGCATGCGAGTGTGTGAGTGTCATCTTCATATGAGCTGAAGTCAGAGATCTGCCCTCGGGTGCTCAGGGGTCCTTAATCTCAGAAGCTACTGCACCCCTCTTTCCCCGATTTCTTGGACTCGGTTTGAATTGGAGTTCAATCCAAGGAGGGATAAGCAACAACAACAAATACATAGGTTATACTATATGCAATAAGAATAGGTAAATTTGTAATTTAAAAATGCTTATTATCACTTATAAGTTTTTAAAACATCACAGTATTGTATACTTTGTATGTTTATGCAAATACGAAATCAGGGTACGCCCCCTTTCTTTTCTCCAAAAGATATTTATAATAATCCTTTTTACTCTTGTTATATAGAAAGCACATTCTGATAAATGTTTCAAAACCTGAAACGAAATAATACAAATACTCCTCATCCTTCAGAAAAACCTACAAACATTTTATAAGAGACGATAGGAGGTAGAAAAGAAAAAGAGAGAAAAAAAGACATTTTACAAATATTGCAAACGTAAAGACTAATACTAAGAAGTACTTCGGAAAACAGCTTTTATGGATATAACATTGCATCGGAAAAGAAAACATGAGTGCATTTGCTTTGCAGAAAAAAAAGAAGAAAAATATATTTTTTTTTCCTTCTTTCTCTTGACCATGCTACATATTTCTGTTTCCGCGATTTGAAAATCTTCGAAAATCGTGTTTCTCAATGCCCGCACGTTTAGAGTCTATTTTCCAGAAGGTTTTATGAGAGTTGTTTCTCTTTTTCATATCTAGATACGCGTGCTTTTTTGGCAATATCGAAAATAGATTGAAAGTTATACGTACTTCCCAAAGAAATGTCTTAGACAGTTCAGAAAAGAGAGTAAAACAATTGTTCCTTTCTCCATAGTTCCAGCTTATTGAGTGGTATTGTTTTCCTGCTTTCAACAGTGGTGGCATTGTTTTGTTTTTTCATTTGAAAGAAGAAAAGGGGAGAAAGTGACTGCAGATGCCTGATGTCTTTTCAAGAAAATGATCCTTTCTAGATTGTTTTTATTGGTCTGTTGACGTTTAGAGAAAGAAACTTTGACTTCATCTCTCTTTATATTTGAAAGGAAATTTGCAGGATAAATTCTTCGTATTGGTAAGTAAAAAAAAAAAAAGAAGAAGAAGAAAAGAGCACCATAAAAATGCTTTGAATTCTATTAGGATGAGATTTCTTTTCTGAAAGAAATTCGTTTTTATAGCTCTCTGTTGAAGATTCGCCGTTGCTTATCGGTAATTAAAGAAAAACTTTCGTCTTTTCAAAATTGGTGAGCTCGATGAATCGATTTTTTTTATTTGTAAACTGATATTAAGAAAATTTCTTTCAACATTTTAAATTATTTTTGCTAGAAAGTTTATAGGTATTCTAGTTAGATAAGACCATTTATGGTATATAGGTATTCTAGTTAAATAAGACCATTTATGGTATATAGGTATTCTAGTTAGATAAGACCATTTATAATTTATTGGTATTCCAGTTAGATAAGACCATTTATGGTTTATAGGTATTCTAGTTAGAAAAGGCCATTTATGGTATATAGGTATTCAAGTTAGATAAGACCATTCTAGTTAGATAAGATCATTTATAATTTTTAGTTATATAATTTCAACCGAATTAATTTCTATCGGAATTTCCAAGATTAGAGAAATATTTTGAGAATTCTTAACTTTTATCAATTAATTATTATTCATCAAGTCTTTAAATAAAAAATATTAATTCCGAAAAGGCCTAAAAAATCAAATTATTGCTTGCTTTTAAGATTTCGAAAGACACATGATTTATTTAATGAATGATGGTGATTTAATTGAATTCATTAAATCTAACGCCGAAGGTCAAACATCCTTCAATCAGTGTGGGGAGAAAGCTTCAGAGAGCGGACTACCAGCTCAGTTGCTGATCTCGTTATCTAAGTTCGGTTCAAAGTTATGAAATTTCTTTTTCAAAATAATTGATTGTTGAAGATGTTATAACTTTAAACGAGTAATTCTCTTCAATATATATATATATATATATATATATATATATATATATTTCGTGTATCTCGGAAACGGCTCAAACGATTTGGATCAAATTTTATATTTAGATAAAGTTTTGCTTTTAAAGTTTATTCATATAAATATCTTTCCTGGGAAAAACGCGATTTTGCACAAAAAAAAAAAAAAAACACAAATTTTTTTACAACTAATTATGGACATGTGGCTATACATAATCTGCGTAAGTTTGCAGAGATGGAGTAGTGTTTAGGGCTTCGTACTCAATGCTTTTTTTCTCATGTTCGATTCTGCGTCTGCAATTCATTTAGATTTCGCTTATAGCTTTAACCCTTATGTTCATTTTGTATAGTATACCATACATACAACTTTATAAAAATATACTACCACTATAAAATAATTTTTAACTTAGTTTTATTAAACACATGACATTATTTGATGACATTATTTATTTTTTGATGTTTTTTATCGCGTAAGAAGCTACCTATATACATTTTTTTTTTTTTTTTTTTTGCTTTTCTTCAAAAAAGCAATCTTGCCACGATAAGGGTTAAACGAGCCATAGGAAAGGATTGTATTTACGATTTTACAAAAAATTTTAAAAAATGCCGAGCGAACTTGGTCTTCCATGTACTGTTATTATAATCAAACTAAAGTTCATAAGCATACGTTATGTCCTGAATTAGCCTTGGTGCCGCTTTGAAACGAGAAGTTAATATAAATAAATTAAACGCAATGATTTTTTTTTTTCATTATTAAAGCACAAGCGAATGCAGCGTCGGTCTGTGACGGCAAAGAAGCATCACCATCAAAAAGAAGAAGAAAATTATCAGAATTATTAAATATTTAGAGTAATAATAAAGTGAGAAGTGAACTTGAGCTTTACTCTTTTTGCTTAAATATTCAAGAAACAAACTTTCGCAAAGCATATCAACATCCCCCCCTCTCCCGCCTTGGAAAACATTAAACTTCCGAGAGTTCAATCTAAACGGAAAGCGTATCTGAAAACATCTTTTAAGAAATTCCGCGAAGGAAACAAATTCAAGAAGATTTAATAAAGATATAACCTCCGATGAAAATGAGGATAATAAAAATATTTCCCCTCATTAAATCGAAGACTGTGAGACAAGTCCATGCATGCAAATAAGCAATTTCCACACTTTTACAGCAGAAGGAAGTAACTCTCTCTCTCCGATAGAAGCATGTCGTTGGCTTTTAAAGATCCTATTAGGAGGATCCTTTTTTAACGAAAATTAAATAACTTTACCTGCAGATTTTAACGTGCAGTTTATTCAGCTTAGCGAATGCTACTTTGGTGCCATTAAAACGACAACGCAGGGCGGCCATTTACATAAACAGGTAGAGGTGTAAGCATGAGCCATTTCGCAAACACCTGCGCATGCATTAAAAGGGAAGACACTCATAACATTTGCAGTGCTTCTTCATCCATTATTTGCTTGATGAATGATAGGGGCGTGAAAATACGGGTTTTCTGAGTAAAGTAGTTCTTTCACTAGACCATTATCAGCGGTGTAACGTAACAGAAAACAAACTACTCCTTAATGTTATTTCGTTTACTTTATTGCTGTGCCAGTTTCGCTGATACTGTGTCACCAAAACGGAAGTCGCATAAAGAAAGAGAGATAATAAGATAAAAACTTTCTTATTTAAATAAATCTTTATAGAATAAAGAATTCTTTTAATAAATTAAAGTTATTATATAAAAGGAAACTAAATATAAACTTTTTATCCTTTTTCAGGGGCGTTTCTTTAATCTTTATTTTATTTAAAAGAACAAATATGCGATGAATCAGAAAAAGTGTATTAATGACAATAAATGAATAAATTATTTTGCACAAAAATTAACATTACCATCCTGTTCAAATTATAGATATCTACAACGATAAATGACTTTTTAAATTTGTTAGTATTAAAAACACAATTATTGCTGTATAATTAACGAAATCGTCATAAATTTCAAAACAGATATATTTTTTTAGAACAGTTTCATTAATTTTAATTTATAAAATGACAAAAATTAACTAAAAGGCGCGTTAGCAATCAATTATGCATGCTTTAATTCAGTTTAATTACATTAGCGACCCGTTTTAAAAAATTACTAGGGTTATTTTAGGACGAACCTTGTAATTTTGTATCACAGTCAGATGACGAGGACGAACCTGAGCTAATACCTACTCTCCAAATTTTCACCAGCAGGAGGACGTTTGGCCCCGACGGATTTGGCCAGCATCAGACCTGCTTACACGGCGATTCTTCGGTGGGATCGGGTCACGAACATGAAACCCTCCGGTTCAGCCACCGAGAACTTTACCAACGCGTTTAAGCAACCTTCAAATATACAGGAATCGATTCAGAAAAATAATTACCCTTAATTATAAACCCAGTTTACAGAATGTCAGCAGGTAATAAATAACGAATTTTAAATAAAAATTAGAATAATCCTTTCAAACATTCTGTATTTGTTTAAATTACGGATGGACAAAATCTTAAGAGATATCTCTGAAAATGATCATTTTGGTGAGGAAAAAAAGAAAGGTAATAAGAATCTTTTTTCAGCGGTAAATAACTTAACTTCTTATTTTTATCTTTCCTTAATAAAAGTCAATCTATCACAAACATAGTTATACATTAGAGATACGGAATAAATTTACCAACTGGTTGAATAGATTTCCCTTCATATTATTTTCCCTGGAGAAAGAAATTAAAAGAATAACTCTACATTTGTGTCATCTCGAAGTCACGAATTAAAAAGTCTGCTGGTACAACAGCTATCTTAAGCTTTAACAAAAGAAAGATTAAATCATTTGGGACGAGATAAAAAAAAAGTAAAAAGGAAATTCCACAAAAAATGAAATAGTAAAAAGAAAGCAAGAATCCAATAGTATCAAGAGCCCATCCTTCCTTCTATCAGTGAATTAAAGATAGAATTTTGTAAGAACTTTTCAAGGAAACTGGTCAACATTCACGTACATTCAGAAAAAAATATTCATGGCTTCAGAGCTAAAAATAATTGTCACAATAATGATCAAACATTATATGAGCTATAAATGGAGCTATTTTAATCAGCCACCTGTTTCCTATTTCACATTTCCGTAAAAATTAACCAGCTAGGCAAAATTTACTCTTTTATAAACCCATATAAATAATTGAGTTATTCTTTCAATCAATTAATTAAATTAAATGTAAAAGGTTGATTGAAAATCAAAATAAAATTTCAATAATTTATTTTTGCACCCTGCTTTACAATAAATAACAAAAAAAAAATAATAATCTTTTTCTTTACTTATAATAGAGATCTATAAATAAAAAAGAATGGTAAAGAGAGATACATAGTACAATGGTATAAGGCCTCTATAATAGAGTGAGATATATAGCTATCAAAATTTGGTGCTTTAAAATATTTTTCTAGAGAACCTATTAAGAGACCAACTTACATAAATATTGAATTGAAATTTTTAGCGAGCATTAATCCCGGCGAGCTAATTTCATGGTCGCCAAAGACGGATAGTCAGAAATAAAAACCGATTTCTAATCAATCTAAAAAAGAAATTCTTGCTTCAAGCTGTTGACAAATGTTTGAAAAACTTTTTCTTCATAAGTTTTAAAGATTCCGAAACAATCAAGATATGTAATGACACTTATGAAATTTCATTTTTTTGGCATGATTTCCTTTATCAACAAATTTATATAGATAAAGTTTAACGTACATAAGTTTTATTTTTCTTTATTTTAAAAGGAAAATAAATGTAAAGTTGATTTAAAAAATAAAAATAAATGTATTTTTCCAAATTTCTTTAAAAAACAGTTGTTGCTCTTTATTCCAGTGCTTCAAATCCATTACAGATTTTTTCTTCTTTTTTTGGTTTTTTAAAAATAAAGAATATAAAAAAAGAAGAAACTATAATGCACTAGATGTTTTCAATTAGTTAATAAAATGATAACAAATCTCATGAATCATATTTATAAAAACCGCAATGTGTAGTTGTTTAAAAAAAAACATCTTTATTTAATAGAAGCCATTCGATATTACTAAGCAATTGAAATAAAATTAATAATAGCAACAATATGGTAAATGTAGTTTATTTTTTTTATAAGGTCGTGACTTAAAAAACACTTGCATGCAAATTTCCAAGAATAAACAGAATAAAAATCAGATAATCATTATATCATTTTATTATTCCCGATCTTATAAATTATAGAGATGTTAATTTGAGAAATTGGGAAATAAAACTGCAAGAAGCTTTTACTATGCTTGATTCAACGAAACATAAATAAAACATGACGTGGAATAATTTCCGACCCAATAGAATCTGCTGACAAGATATAGCCTGAATCCATTTCAAACATGCCCTAAATTATGTTTTGTGCATTGATTCCAGACAAAAAAAGCACGTTTACTCGGAATAAATAATAAACACGTCGAAACTGTTATAGGTCAGATAGACACTCTTTCCCAGAAAGAAATTACGGCATTAATCTGAATTCCGGTGACAAAAAAAAAATCGTTTGCCTGTCGCAAACTAATATTTTTTTTGAAGCTGTGTAATATTTTTTTTATTTATAGTTCTAATAATAAAATAAAAAACATCTTTAAAATAGAACTGATAGATTTGGTATTAATACCTGATTTAATATACATATATGAAACGAATTAAAATTCTTAAAACACTTTGCAATTATTGATTATTATACATGAAATAATGATTTTAAAAAAATCAAATGACAAAAATAAATTTGTACAAAATGGTTACTTGCAATAGGATTGCAATTTTAATAAGAGAAATGGGCTTATTAAATATCATAAATACGAAAAAAATATATAAATATTTGATTAATAACTGTTATATTGAAGAAAGTTCAGCAAAAAATTAAAATAGGGAAATAAAATAATAATAAAATAAAAATAAAGTAGGGAATTATTGATGATATTATTGTTAAATTACATTAAAATGATATTATTGTTAAATTCCTCGCTAAATTTAGCTCGGGGGGGGGGGAATAATGTTCGACTGCCTAATACGGCGGTAATTTTGACTCGTAATAATTTTTTTTGATCAGAAATTTGATCAAAAACTAAAATATTGATATTACAAATAACACTTATTATAATGAATAATATTATAAATAATTAAAATAACACTAAATAAAAATTAAAAAAAACAATTTTATAAGAAAGCTGCTATTATAATAATATATTATAATTTCATTTCTTCTCTTCATTGTTCTAGCACTTAATATTAAAATAACACTAGAAATATGAATTTTACAAATAAAATTCAGGCATATCTTGCATTTTTGAGAATACTTCATGTCATTAGTTGATCTGGAGCATCAAAGCAAATATCTTATTTTAATATATGTCTTTGCAAATTACAAAAAAATAGAATTGTGTAGAATTTACTAAGTTAGTAAAATTCTCAAAAGGAGCATTATAGATAGAAAATTACAGATTTCCTATAAATTAATTTCAATATGAATTTTTTTAAAAAGGAAAAAAATCATAAAATGTGCAGACTAGATGAATCTGATATCATTTTAGTACTCCAATGGTAATTAGTATTTTGAAAATAAAAACTCAGAGATATTTGAATAATTTTGTAATGTCATAAATAGAAAATTGTATTATAGATCATTCTACAAATCAGATATTGCTTATTTGGAAGAATGAGCAACAACTGCATAATAAAAATTAATTATCGTTTTAAAGAATACGTTTGAGCAATTTTAGGTACATTTTATTTTTCATACAAATATAAATATCCCCCTGTCATTCTCGCCTTAAGTAAAATATTAAAAATTCACTTTATTAAATATCAGTACCCAATAACATTGATATTAAAATTCAGATTAAGATTAATTATACACTAAATGACGATACTAGAATTTTAAAATCAGGAGAACAAAATATAGAGCGGCTATAAAATAGCATCCCCCCGCTTGAAGGCATCTGCAAGTAAGACAAATTAACGGAATGGACCCAAATTTTATATATAGATTGTAGAAGGCACGTGGAAATAAATTCCGAAAAATAAAGATAGGAGAGATTTTGGAACCATCAGAACAAAATATATCAACAGTTATAATGAAAGCACAGTAAAAAAAATAAGATTATGTAAAATTTAATTAATGGTCGAATGATGGAGCATTCATAGATTATGAAAACCTACAGGAAATAATCTTTTATCAAAATTCTTCGGCCTATGTACAATATTTTTAACGTGTTGAACTGCCCCCATATACAAAATATTGCCTTGGAAATTACTGGTACTTTTTCTCGTAATAATTCACCTCCCTATGCCTCCCATAGTTTTTATGTGAAATTTGTTTTTATTCTGCTTTTTTTAGTTCTAGATGAAGATGCCTTCAGATAGGGAATGTTATTTTATGATAGACTTTTACTTTAAGTCTAAGTATAATAATAAAGATAAAGTCTTGGATTGTTAGATTTATTAATGATATTATTCTAACTAGATGATATTACAACCTTTTTTAAAATATTAATGCCTTAAAATTAATATTCCGAAGAAGTTGCTTAATATTAGAGAACCAAATTTAACTAACCGTACTTCATAGTTTTGCCCTAAGTTTTCCTTTACTGAGTTTTGATTTGATACCGAATATACATTCCGATAACTTAATGCTAGCCCTTCTCTGAATAAATGATTTAAGGCCAGACTGTAGTTATCCAATAGAGAATATACAACGTGTTTCGTGCTAGCATTATAAATTTTCCCCATTCTTACATTTAACTCATTTGAAGAGAAAAGCATTTGCTTTTAACGACTGTTTCGAAGATGGTTCAGCGCTCTAGTGCAGAGAACTCAAAAGTATGAAATATTTATCTAAAATAAAAATCCACGATTGGCACATATCTCAGCAATTTTCCTTTGTTGGGGAAAGAAAAAAAAGCAAATAAAGCGTTCCCATGTCATTTCGAAAGCGCCATTCAATAAATGTTTTCCTGAACCCTCAGCGCCAGGCATGACGAGCGAAGGCAAATTTATCAAAATCAACGATTTGTAAGCCAAACAGAAACGAGTGTAAAAGCATTTGGCGCCGCCTGAGCGGACGAAATCACCTGCATAAATTCGCTTTAAATCGAGAAAATCACGAGAAGTTCAGCGATGCGACGGGGAATAACTTCGAATTTACAGTGGGGAGAAATAATAAAAATAAAAAAATAAAAAAAGAACAGGCAGCAGCGGCAAGAACTGCAACTGTCACTGTACCCAAGTGAGTTTGTACTTGTGATTCTTCGAACGTATTATCTGTAAACAGTGAGCGAGCTTGAGCTCTCTTTTGATCGCGTTCGCTCGGGTGTTTGGATTCGAAATATTTGTTTGAGAGGATGGCTCAGTTGAAAGCTCGCTCGAGCAGTTATGTTTCACAGACATAATGAGGATTTTCTGTCCCAACAAAAGAAGATATGCTTATCTAAAATTCGAAAGGGAAATAACTCGCCATTTTGTTAACGAATAAATAGTTGAAACAGAACTATATTTGCTACGGGAGATGTCACACGAAGCATGCAATAACACATTCAAAGGCTGGGACTGAATATCTGGTTTCAGTACATGCCATTTTAGAAATAAAGATTAATGGTTTTATTGTGAATAGGTAGTAAATATGTAGCATATTATCTGCAATAATTTGAAACATCGTTTGAAAAATGTATGCTTTATGCGTTTCAAATAAATTATTTATTATCCAAATTTAGGACCGTATTAAAAATTTTTGAAAAAACACAGTGAAGAACAGTACTACTCATTTTGTTTTTGTTTGTCAACAATACCATTCCATGCGTTCTCGAATGTTCGAGCATTTAATACTCCAACAATAGATATTCCATGCGATGAAATATTAACTTAAAACAGTTAAGTGATCAAACTTAAATAGACGGCATTTAAAAAAAATTATATGACTAAAGGCTTTTTAAATTTTGTTACAATACAATTAATAAAAATTTAGTTTCGTTTTATTGTATCATATGAACCTAATTAAATTCATAAAGAAAGCAATCCGATCCAATTGTCTCCACAAATTAATTTATAAGAGTGAATATAGAAATTAATATTTTTCTTTTATTATTATTATGGGTTTCAAAGACGAAAATTATCTTGTTTTAATTTTCAAAGCTCTAATATTAAAAGAAAAGAAAATTGCCTGTTCTTGTTGGTATCTTTCACGTTGTTTATTTTCGCTGAAAGTATAAGAAAACCAATTTAAATAAGCGAATTTATATTTATTAATATAAATGGGGATAATCTAATGTATATACTAGCATAACCATGAAATTACAGTATTTAATTTTGATGCCAGATTTGTGAATAAAATATTTTTAAAAATCTTAAACTTTATTTATTTATTTTGCTTATAAAGCCTAGAAAAATTTACATTTCACAGAAATTGAAAAAAAAACCCACCACTAAACTTCGAAAATTTGATCTGTACTTCAGCATCCTGTATTCAAACAAAAAAAAAAAGAAGAAGAAAAGAAGAAGAAGAAAAAAAGAACGGAAAAAAATTCAATTTCAGGAGTCTTCGATTTCTATTTTTATGATTCGTATCTCTATTTTCATGTTACTACGAGAAGAATTTTCTTTTTTTATGTTGAAGTAGTTTATATAGTATCAAATTTATATGAATATATATACGAATTCAGAATAAAATCTGATATAATACGATATAACAGACTTTAAATAAAGGATTATGCAGGTATTTTCAGTCGATTCAAGTAAATTCTATCATTCATAATGCGATACACTAAAAAAAATAACAAAACTATCAAAGAATAACAATATATCGAATATTTAAAAAATGATCGAACATTTTGAACAATATGTGGAATACTGTAAAATCTTTCTGATCCAATATTATACAATGATATTGCTCAACTGTATCAATACTGAATGTATAACTACTTATAAATAAAGTTGAGAAAAAGGAGAAGTCATTGCGAATTTACATTTTTACGAATTCATATAACCATACAAATTATAATAATAAGAAAAATTAGTAAAATCAAAAATAAACCATCTGAAATGTCATTATGTTAGTCTTAAGCTTTTGAGATGATTCAAGTTCGTGACAAACTTAAGCCGAATATAAGAGCAAGTATCACAGGTAAATGATGTAATATTCCTTTTTAGCATCTCAGAATTAAAAAAAAAGTTCAATGAAATGACAAAATTTTGTGTTTAAATTTTGAGTTTATAAAACTAGTTTATAAACATAATATTACTACTAGTACTATTATTATAAACTAAAATTAAACATAATACTAGTTCTAGATCCACTAGTATAAACTGAAATTAAATAGAATACTGTTTTTACTAATATTTAAAATCGAATATAATGAATTTTATTGATCAGATTTAATATATCAAGATAATCTTCTGGATATTTAAACAAAACAAAAAAAATATCTCGTAGCTTTTCCAGTACTATCAATTAGTATTTTCATAGTTTTATTTTAAATTCATGAATTAAAAAAAATAGCACTTCAAAAAATCATAAACAAATCATTTTAAGAGAGTTGTTAACAATAAAAAAGCTGAGATTTTCAACATCCGAAACGGAAAAAATTAGCTTTTTTTTTTAATCTATAAATTACAGAAATTTTTTGCGAAAGGCTTTCTTAAATTAGCTGAAGAATTGGGACAGAAATTAGAAATTGCATTAAAGTAAAATTAATAAATTTATCAGTCAACACATAACATATTTAATGCACATTTATTGCTGTGTGCAAGGTCCAAGATAAAAGTTTCCAACGCTAAAAGAAAAAAATATTAGTGTATTGTATCCAGAAATCAAAACAATTCCTGGAAAAAATAAGTTCTAAGGTTAACTGCAAAGTTCAAACAACGAATTTAGAAGATGCATTAAAGCAAAACAAACAAATTCATCGTGAATTTTGAAGTGGATAAAGACATTAACATTTTTTCTCTCTGTTTTTCCACTTGATTAAAGCATATCGACTTTCTCACCGTACGAACAATCGTTCATCCGTTCCAGCCTATTTTAAGTGGATTATATGTGAATCATCTTCAGATAAAACAATAAATCCCACCCAAATCCCACCTTGCTTAGGAACCAGTGCGTTCTGCCGTCACAGTGTTTGTATGATAATTATTGCAAATGAAGAAGTACACTTGTGAATGTTCAACTCTCTTGGGCATTGAGGAAATAAAGCCTGTCTTCCCATGACTAAGTTTAGAGGGAAGTCTTTGTTTCGTCTCTATGCGCTTCGGTGGCATTTTCCACAGTTGGTCACGAGGATGGATGTTCAACAACAGCAAACATTTATTTATCCCTGGCTCGTATATTCCGCATGCTTTTGTTGTTAGAATTGATGAAATGCAAAATAAATCCCGAGTATTTATTGCAGGGTGGAAAATTACTTGATAGGACGGAAAGTGAGTTCAGGACGGCAGAAATTTTTATAGCTAAAAATAAAAGAAGGATGAGTTTTATCTGTTACGAAAGATAAATAAATCCATCCAAATGGCGTAATAGCTTCCGCTGAGAATTTCCAGTTGGTGGAGCTCGTTTCATTTTTATACGTCATGATTCGAATATATTGTGACTGTCAAATATAAGAATATGGGAAATAACCGACAAAGATGATTTATTTATGTTTTCTAGGATATATATAAATATAAAGTCACATTCAAAATAATATTAACTGATATTTAATTTGTTAGGATACTATTAAATTTGAAGACAAGTGAGAAATTAGATTTCTAGAAGTAAAGTAGAATAACCAGTGGGAGAGGTCTCCCCAAAATTGACTCGCATACTCTCTAATAAACTTGTCATGCGAGAGAACTCTTTATATGTATTGGCGTACAATACTTACGAAATATTAATCTTTGGCATGAATTTGGCATTTTAACTGGATCTATCGTGTCTTCCTTGGTGAATTATTTGGCCATTAATATTTTGTTATGCCAGAGAATTCCTTACATGGCATTGGCATACAATAGTTACGAAATATTAATCTTTGGCATGAATTTAGCCTTTTTACTAGATTTGTTGTGTCATACTTGGCGCATTATTTGGCGATTAAACTTTGAAATGCGTTAACAGTATCGAAAAAAATCTAATTTATGTTTTAGAAATGTTTTTCGCAACCGACTGAAATAAATATTTGACACAAAACCGCACATGTAATCACAAAAATTCCATACGGAATTTGATATATTTAAGTCATTGCGTTTTTGGTTTATCCTGTTTACATTTTTCTGAAAGTAACCGACAGACAGTCAACCCTTAGTTGGATTTGGCGCAAAATTTGATAGTGTCGACACAACATATGTTAAACCTGTGCACTGAATTGTACCTATGTAGCTTTTTTCGTTTTATAATTATCAACTTATATTCGAATAACAGGGCAGACGAACTTTCTCTTATAATCAATTATATTTCAATCTAAATATTTTAAATTGAATTATATTTTTCATAAGTAGAGTAACTCTACGAGCCATTTCCATTAAAATTGTACCTTTATTAACAAATTAATTTCATAACGATGTAAACCAAATCTTTGACTTTTTTTTTTCTGATATCCATTAACAGCTTCATTAAAGGAAAAAAAATTAAAAACTGCTCAAGATCCTAAATAAAAAAGCATTGATTACATAAACTAAGGGTTCTTCTATAATACATTCCTATCATTGCAGATAAAGTCACTAATCATTTTTGAGACTTATGAAAACATTAAAGTTTATTTGAATTGTATTAGTAAGCAAAGCAATAAAAAAATTCATATTCACTAACACTATTTCTTAGAAAAAATATTTTAAATGATCAAGTTTAATAATAAGGATTATCATAAAATTATACTTCATTTTCTTCTATAAATATATTTTTTAGAAAACAAAATTTTCGTTTACTGGTTGGAAAACAAAATCCTTTTTTGTAGCAAATATATGCATACCTGTGGCAAAATCCTAAAAGGCCCTCATATATATGATATTATATTAACTTCTACACTGTTTTCACAATCAAATTAAATGACACCTCTGTCATATTAATGTTTTAACTTACTGATTCAAGTAAGAATCCATAAAATATTTGAGGTTTTCTAGATTATGTGAAATTTTTTAAAGGATTATAGTGTCTTTGAATGATTTAATTTCAGCTTGCAACTTTCAGATGCAATATTTAAATGCACGGGCAAGACGATTAAGGGGTTAAAGTTTACATTCCCAGATATCACTAATACATAATAAGAGAGCAAATATACTTTCATTATTTCTAAATGTACACTAAAGAAATTTTAATGACACTTAACAAGACAAATAAGAAGTTTAATTTGATATTATGATTCTCAATCAAATTACTTAACCAATTACATTTATTTTATCATAAAGGCCATTTCCAATCTTTAATTCAATGACAAACGATGCTAATTCATTTAGGCAAATTCTGCTAGTGGAATTTAAGGTTTATTCAAAGGTTTTCCTTCAATATCAGCTGTGCTTTTCTAAGCTTCTCTAATTAACTTGTATTTGTCTAACCGTGAATTTAAGCTAAAATCAAACAGCTGATAAAAATTTGACACGCATGTGTTGAATATAAATTAATTGCTTCATCAACAGATGGGATTCAGCATTTTTCATTTACTAAGCCATTTCAGCATTTATCATTAATACTTGATATGTCTGATTCAGCGATTTTTTTTGAACTTTAGTCCATGATTAAAAGCAAATATTTGAACGAAGCTGACTTTTTATTTATTTAAAATTGATCAGGAAAACAATCCTAGTGTAATAAAAAATGAATGCAATTAATTTTCAAATAGTAATTTCATGCAGATTTTTCCAATTAATACCTGGTTGAATTTGAATTAAGGAAAATGTCAAGTAGGTAAATATAAATGTTTTATCAAATTCTACGTCATTTTATATTGCTGGAATATTTAAATCCGGTGCGTTTTATTACACAAGATTAGTTGTGCAAGAGAGCTATTACTTGTTTTGAATTTCGATGCTGCTTTCATAATTTAATCAAAAATAGTGAAAAAAAATTCAATGGAAATTTAGCTACCAAGATTATTAATAAGCAATAAAGGTCATTTAAAGAAATATAATCTTTCGGCAAATTTAAAGGATTTTCTATTAAAATTGTACATTAGCATTTATTGTACAAAATTTATGCATTTTAATAAAAACTAATTTAATAAGCAAACTAAAAACTAAAACACAAGTTAATGTAATAATTTTGTCATCAGTTTTACTAGAAAAATACTAATTAATATTTTTTATCATAAAAAAGTCGAAATATTTAAAATTAATGCATAAAAGATTCTTTTTTGGCAGCAGTCCCTAAAATAAATTAATTATTCAATTTCAGCTACATCGTCAAACGCTATCATTGATCATTTGTCTTCCCTTTCGAGTTTAGAAAAGTTTTTGATTCATCAGATACAAAGTACTGATGAATCAAAAAAAGTTATTTTGGAAAACGTAAACTTTTATGGAAATCGACTGAAATGCAGACAAATGCATCTTAAGAAAATCAATAGATATCATTAATTTCTCTACATAGTCTTGAATGAAATAACACATTTTTATTTGAGATTATACGTTCTGCTTCCACAATTAAAAAAGAGTACCTTAATGAAAGAATTCTTAAATTTATTATTATGTTTTGTCTTTCTGCACGTGTCATAACTTTATTATGTAACACTGACACATAATGTCTCTGAAATAAAATATATTTTATATCTTTCATCCTATCTGAGGCAATTACAAAATTGATGTTATTTAAAATCAATATATTTTAGCGCTTGAATGAGATTCACAGAAATTGTATAAAATAAACGCATGCAAACATTATATCACTTCATTTTTATGGAAAATATTTTACTGAGTAAAGTTTGATGTTAACTTTTTTGAGACTTAGAATTATTACAAAATATTAGAAATGATAAAATAAGAAAGAACTGTAGAAAATAACAAAATAATTTAATCGTCAAATTCAAACAGAAAAAGAACACAAATATTATATATGGACCGTCTTTTAATGCAATCAATTCTGTATAATTCATTTTAAAAGTATTCTATCCTAATTTTCGTCTTCTCACTTGAAAATTTGCCAATCTGGCATTCATATTGATAATAATAAGCTTAGAATAAAGAATAAAAGCACATCAATATTCCTAACAAATGCTATGCTGAAATAAAAATCGATTAATTAAATTGCTAATCCATTCTGAACCTATTTTGGGGATATTTGAGAAAAGATAATATAATTATTTTGAGCCATGATCAGATGGCATTGCGGTGTCTTAACTGGCAAAATCATTACCAACACAACACTAAAAGAAGCACATTTAGCACAGTTACATTAGACCTTCATAGAAATTGTTGCATGAATAAAAATTATATACACTGAAAATTATATCAAAAGTTTACATATATGTAAAAAAATATATAAATATATTTGTGTTAAATTATTTCACAACTACGTGGTTGAATCGCGTAGTGTTTAACCATGATTAGTTAAAGACCTGCACTAATCAAACTCCAACACCACGCTAACATCAGGTTATTTACCAGCTGACCAACAAAAACTTTCTATTTCTATGCAATTAGGTTACGCAAAACCTCCAACCCTAATGCTCGCCTCCACCACCAAGCCATTCTATAAGCCTTTTCTGCTTCTTTTCAATAAAATGGGGAATTCCAACTAATTTAATCAACTCCAGTTCATCTATAAATTTATTTATCCATTTTCTCACAGAGATGACCTAAAGCGCATTTTGTGGGTGCTCCCCCAGTATCGCAATTACGCTCTCAATCTGTCCTCGGGCGCGGGGGCGGGGGAGTGTTCCCATAACTCAGACGAAGAGTGTGCTCACCTGTGAAAGCCACTCGCCGCCCATTTCCAACACCGATCCCGACTCCGGCGTCGATACTTGGCGACGGAATCCTATCGCCAGGAAAAAGCTCTTCGCTGAATTAGATTCCCGCGCTTTTTCGCGATTCATTTTATTCCACGAACACAAGTTGACGAAATAAATGGAAATGTTGCATTGGAAGAGTTGTGATTTTTCAAGCCACGGGGAAAGTTTTGTTTCTTCAAGAAAAGGGGAACTGAAAGAAGTTTGTAGTTGATTGAATTCGAAACGGAAACTCAGTTTCCTCACATTGAAATACGATTTCTGAACGATTAATTTTGCCAATTTAATTAATATTTATCTTTTTATCATCTTTTGACAACACAAACTAAATATGATTGGGAAATTGTCTAGAAATCTTAAGAAACGATTAGAAGGTTAAACATTATTTATTTTAAAAATAAAATGTAATATTTTTAAGTTTCAGTTCAATATAGTTTTTAAAAATTAAAAAAAAATCAGCAGCAGATGTCAGTTTTTGAATTGAAAATTTGAAAATAATAAGAACAAAACATACAACAGAAAGAAACACAACAATAACTAAATTCTGTTATAAAAACAAAGTAAATTTATAATTCTAAATACTTCTGACAGTTCTGTAGATAGTATGTTGGGAATTTGGCAATATAAATATTTTAACATGTAAGCATACCATCAGTAAAATTAAAAACCTGGATGCATGGTATATATATATATATATATATATATATATATATATATATATATATATATACACGATTCAAAACTGCTACAATCTCGAAACATTTTAAATGTAACTGCTTTCTTATCCTTATTTGTTACACCCAAAAAATAATGATATTTCAAGTTCAAAATATATTTTATGGTAAAAAAAATTAAAATATGAATTTATAAAGGTAACAAATGACATATTCGAATATAATTTGTCTCATTTCAGTATTTTATTTTTAAAGTTAAAGTACATATTTTTACTAATATTACGTATGAATTTTCTTTAAACATTATTATAATATAAAGAAAAAATATTCATTTATTATTACTATCGCTTTAATAACAAAAAATTACTTTACAAATCCATTCATTCACTTTCGTCGCAGAGCAAAAAGTGAAATAGATCCGTTATGATTTCTTCAAAATATGTTTAAATTAAAAAAATTATTATTTCATAAAATTAAACTATTGATTATTTATTTATTTTTATATAGTATAGCATATTTAAGCTCATGACAAAAGTAGCACGCTACCTTATCTCAAAACGTAAAAATAAAACTACATAAACGCAAAAATAAAAACGAAAGTAAAAGTTATCAAAGTCAGTTTATCTCTCATAATTAATATTACATTCATATCAGAAAAGATCTAAATGTAATATTAAAAATCACAATCTATTATTTCGTTAGACGTAAAAGTAGTATATTTTTAAAATTAAAAGAAGGCAACAAAATCTCAGATATTAACAAGTATGCCCAAATGTAAATTAAATCCTACATGATTTCAGAGCTAAGCATCAAGAAATAATAAAAGAATAAAGATCGAAAGAGGAAAAGAACATGAATGATAGCGGAATTTGGAATGTAAACAAATAATTCCAAATGTAAACTAAATGATATAGAATATAAAGGCTAAATATTACAAATTACAATTTGAAACTAAGATATAAACGCTAGAGATAAAGAAATTCAGAATATAAACAAAGATGCCCAAATGTAAACTAAACAATGTAAGATCTCAGAGGTCAATGTCACAAAATAAAAAAAATAAATAATAAAAACTCACTTCCGAAACTCATCAAGAATCGTTTGGTAAACACGTAAAGAAATGCACAAAACTCATCAAAACTGACATCAAACATTGGAAATGAATCTATAGCAATGCCATACGGCGAACTGCAAGAAAGCAGCCTTACAACAACAGCCGCATCAGCTAGCTCGCCGTAGTGACCAGTGGGTAAGCGGTCAAACATGAAAGGAAACCTTACCTTGCAATCCTCTCTTTCTTTCTCCACAGAATTCTCCTGCTTCTAAATTCTTAGTGACGTCAATAATAATACTCGGGGACTCATGAGTTATTCAGTAGTGGTACAATGCAGTTTCTGAAGCTGTTGTATTGTGATGTTACTTAGCACGAAGTTATGGAACTAATCGAGAGAGATATTAGTAGGTCGCCTGCTTTGGAAAAACAACATCCCAAGCAGTGTTCTTCCGTTCTCTGGTTGGCTGCGATCCGCGTGTTCCGTACAGCGCTACCAGCGGCGGAATACTGCGTTTTTGGAACAGGGTTGCCAAGGAGAAAACGCCTCAACTCGCCAATTAGAAAAGCCAAATGTATGCCAAATGGGAGAAGAGTTTTAGTTTCTCTATCGAACTTTATAGTTGGATTACGAATTATTCTGAATTATTGAAAGAGGCTTTTGATTTTTATTGTTGGCCCTATTTCTTCGTCATTTCCGCTCCTATTTAGTTTCCGTTTATTTCTATAAGCTCAATTGTATTTATTTATTAGTTTTCTCTACTAATATTTTGTACTCACTGATCAAATGGAAAATATTTTATAAAAATTGTTGTCCTATGAATTAAAAAGAAATTTATACTTTCTAAAATCATTTTTGTAAATATTTTACTTGGTCGATTATAGATATTTATTTGTATCTTGAAGTTATCTATAATTTTTCAAGAGTATCGCATTAACTGATTCAATAAATCTGATTCAATCTGTTTGATAACTTTCATTGAAAAATAAACACCTAAATACAATTGTTTAAGTTTGAAATAATTTGTAGCAAAGGATTAGTAATTGTAAGCAATATTATTTTCATTTTGCATATTTAAAAATATTAAATGAAATTTTACAGTCGCTTTGACATTAATAGCTTATTATAATAGTTTGATAAATGTTATTATTATTTATATTACTGGAAACTGAAAAGTACAACTATAAGTATCTCAAAGCATATAATACAATACTATATGTAAAATCTAAAAAATGATTCTATAGATCGTACGATAAAAGTATGAAAATAAACCGTAAAATTGAAATTTCAATATAATTCCGAAGAAAACTTTATCTACATTATATTGTTCATATTTTTGAAAGATAACCTATGGGATTGTGGAGAGTTATATAATTAACGTTTCAACCCTTTCCATATAACATCCAATTGCATTTTTTTTTCACGATGTATTAAATTGTTATATCTCTTTCTTCCAACAGTGGACTTAAAAATCGAAATTAAACATCTTGATTTATTTATAATTTTCTAATGTAAACATTTTGAATAAAATGAAAGAAAAGAAGATAAATAAAGGGGAAGAAAGTGAAAAAAGCAGTAAGAAAAGCGATTAACAAAAAATAAGTGATAAAATAGTGAAAGTTTCCAGGGATAATATTTTTAGGTTCTGCGAAAAAGAAAAAAAATGATGTTTTCTAACTTTGATAGTTCAATGTTTATTGAGTGAATTCGCCTTTAATGATATTGTGAAAACTTGCCATTTCAATTTATTCTTTTCGTATCAAATAGCAAGCAAAAGGTTCCTTATTTTCGGCGAAATCACCCATAATAATTTTAGATCGCAAATTATTAAATTGATTATAATATGAAATTTAATTTCATAAACACAATTATAATTTGAATATATGTGGAAAATATATCATTTGCTAATATACTGGGCATGATACTTAAAAATTCTAAAAACATATTTCACTGAATTTGGTAACGATATATGATAACCGTTTTTTACCAACACAATGTTCAAAAATTGTAACTGTTAATCTCATCTATTTTTCTATGCATAGAAGTAATATTTCAATGTTTCATTAAAATTCAATCATATGGGTACTTTCAAATGTATGATGTTGTATATAGGTTTAAACACACCTGACTTTTATGAAATAATGCAAATGTTTAATAGTAATTCGTCTTATTTTTTAAATCGTAACAATATAAATAGATAATTTAATATAGATATCTATAAAGATTTATCAAAAACAAAATTACTTGATTATTATATAACATCGACAAATAACAGTGAAATATTCCATCTATAATTACAAAAAAATATATATAATTTTAACAGGAATTCAGCTTAATGTTTTTATCCATACAACATAAACAGGTCAACTAATAATAAAGGTGTTCCAAAATTAACGCAAAATTTGAATTTGCCACCATTTGTGTTGTTAAGTGTTGGCATCTCTATTAAAATAACCATTTGACAGCTGATTGTTAGTAAAGATGGAACGTTACAAGATTGAACAACGCGTTTTCATTATTGAATAATATTTCAAAAGTAATTAAAGTCTGGTGGCTATAGTTAGAAAATATGAGCATTGTCCCTTTAGATCGAGCGATTTTCTTTTATGCGGTTATTTGAAGTCACAAGCCCACAAGCACGCAAGCATTGAAGGAGAAAATACAACGCTGCACCAATGAAATGCAGCCACATTCATGCAAAATGGTCATGGAAAATTTCGACGAAAGAGTGCGTATGTGCCAGCAGAGCCATGGAGGCCATTTGCCCTGTATGTTATTCCATACATAATTCTATGCTGTGTACTTTTACAATTCAATAAAAATATAACAATTTAAAGGGAAAAAATGTGATTTTAATTTAGTTTAAATCTTGAGTTAACATATTGTTCTATTGTGTGACCCTCCATTTTTACTAACCCTAAAAGTATCAGCTGTCAAATGGTTTTTTTAATAGTTTTTAATAGGGTTGGCAACACTTTATTGCACGAATGGTGGCAAATTCAAATCTTGCGTTAATTTGTAGACACCCTTTATGTATGTACAAATATTTCCTATATGCTTAAGTACTGTTTAACATATGCAAATAGTATTGAAATAAACCCTTTATTAATATTTATCATAAGAATAGTAAATTTGACCAATTTATAGAAGCAAGAATTATTGAACGAAATTATAGTCTTCAAAGTTTGAAGTAAAAATATCTTTCAATAGAAACCAACAGCAAGAAGTATAATCGATAACGAATACAAAAGAATCTAAGAAATCTAATGAAAGCAGGAAAATGTTTATGTAAAGTATAATGATTGCAGAATTAAATAAACATCATAATGAAAACAGAACAAAAAGAATAAAATACAGACTATTGCAAGATAAGCTATAAATATAGCTTATTCAATAATAGAATAACTGCTTCAGAAATTTCTCCGTTTCTGTCACTACTAATATATAGATATCGTATATTAAATCATGAATATATCAGATTAATAGATGGCGTACCATTCATGAAAGGTATAAAAATAAAAGGGATGAAAATATTAGCAATGTAGGAAAATACTAAAATAAATATATCTTCTACGTCTACATTTATGAATGATTCAATGAATTCTGTATTACTGTTATTACATTTAAGAGAGTAAAAAACATTTGCTCTGCGCTTTAGAATTATACTCGATTAACACTAATTTACATTAGATCAGTAATCTCTCTGTCTTACGAAACAAGGGCTTTAAGATGGCAGAATTTTACTTTGTCTTCATGTAACCTTGAATTAGAATATGGAGATTTCCACTATACTTTCCTTTTCATTATTTAAAAGAGCATTTTTATTAAAAAATAAATTTGAATAAATGATGCTAAATGGCTTCTTCAAGTTAAAACTAATTTCATTGCTCGTATTCAATATGGCGACAATAATCCATGCAATTTCAATGGTAAATTAGGCTTAGTTTCTTTTTTTTAAAAACATGTGATAATTTTCATATAGTAACATTTTTATGCACATTAAGAAAATTAAGTGCTTGTTTCAATGCTTTATTTAGTAATAATACACTTAAACAAGTTGAATTGATTTTTTAATAGGCAAAAATATAAAAAAATAGAATAATAGTCGCAATATTAAAAGTGTCTTTTAATCACAATTGTTTTTGTTCCCTTCACTTAATTATATGTTTTCAGTTCTAAACAATAATTTATTTCGATAATTTATAACATCTTATATCATTTCATTGAAAAATGCCCTTCCGAAATTTCAAAGTATTTATTTTCGAGCATTTATCGTTCATTTTGCAGTTCCTTTATCATGAAAAATGGAGACTTTATTTTGAATCAAAAAGCGAAAAGTAATTAAAGCAATTCAGTGAATGCTTCATTAACACTATTAATCTTTTTTAAAAAAACCCGCCTGGATACCGTATTAATAAATGAGATTTTTATTTTTCCGTATCGAATTTCAGATAATGCTGTGAGGTACTTTGATCCAAATAATAATAATAATAATGTACTAAATTTTTAAAAATTCAGTTTAAAAAAATTCAGCTTAATGTCTACGCCAATTAAATTGTAATATAAATATATACCAATTTGACTTTGCAAAAATTCATCGCATTTTTAACTAAAGCGTCTCAAAACTATGGAACATTTTACAGTTTAAAAATAATTTGAAAATAATTGATATTCTTCTAATAAAACGAAAATATTGAAATTTTCAGAAGAGTTCTTATACTATATCTAAAGCCTCTAACAAAAAAGCAAACTGAACACTATTCTGTGTCTTCTTCAAAATAATGCCTAACGGTTAACTATGATCGTTATTTTTTATTTCAATAAATTCAATTAGTCATTCTAATCGGTGAAGTTTAACGGTCATGTGTATTGATTATATAATGTAAAAGGAAAATAAACTTCCTCATTCCTATCATTCATGAAGACTTTGCAACGCCATTTCTACCGCGGCATTGTAGATCAATCTAAATGTTCATAAAGTACCAAATTCAAATTAAATTGTACTCTATCTTTCCAGAAGTTGAATTGCTAAAAATGTAATACTAAAAATTTCAAATAAGATTCTTACTAAGAATTTAGCTTACCAAATGAGCTTCAGTATATATCGCTAGATCTTCAACAATAGCAATTCTAACTAAAAAATTATAATTAATTTGGCGGAATGAACTTCAAGACGCAATGCAAAATTTTGTTTTATGTCTGGTCATAATTTCTATCTCTGTCCATCCTCCTACATCCTCTGAATTTCCTGCATTCTGTTACAGTGTTATAAATGCAATATCTACTTTTGTAAAACAAAACATCATCAGAATTGTGCATAATCAAAAACGGTGTGTTGTTTTCCGTTGTTTCCTAAAAAATTCACTGTTATGACACTCATCATACAGAATGTCGGCTCTTATCATTTTCCAATAATTAAGTTACAAATAACTAGAGAAATACATATAATTCCAAATGGAAAATTCTTTTAAAAGTTGAAAAAATTATATTATCGAATTTCTACGAATTCTAATTATTATATGACCCCCCATTCTTATCAGTCATATTCTGTTTTAAAAAATTATCGATACCCTAAAACATGCAATTATCAAATTACTGTCGTCGTGTGACTAAAATTATCGAATTTGAAACTGTTTAATTTAAATAGAAGTTGTATACAAATTTGTTTTAAAGAGCCATTTGAAATGCTGCATGATTTCAATTTGCAAAAGATCCCTTAATATCTGCTCTGAGACTCGGAATTTATCTTCAAAATTTTTTTATCTAAAATAGTCATTTTCAATGTTCATAGGTCGATTAGTTTTAGTTACAAAAGAATGGAGTTATTTATTTATTGTTGTTGTTTAAAATATTGCAGTATCAGGAATATTTTAATAAAAAATGTCTGATAGAACTAAGTGATTGCAGATATTTTACCTTTAGAGAAATATATTTATTGACTCAAACAATATAAAATATTATTGTTTCCATCATTCAAAGCATTTTTCCAAAATAGAAATATATGTCTATTTGTAGTGATTTAGAAATTAATTACTGAGAAATAATAAGAGTAGACGTTCTGTAGATTTAAGCATAAATAAATTATATGATTTACTTTTTTAAGATTACATTCGAGTACTAAGTTGTTTATTTTAGATCGGAGAGATTTAAAAAATTAAAAGTTTGAAAGAAAGAATAATCGCATTATAAAATGAGGACACTGGCGATTTTCCCGTGAACGATTATCTTTGAAGTAACTACTTATTGAGATATCTCAAGTCAAATATTTTCTCTTGGGTTTTTTTACACTGTTACTAGTTTTTGGTTGAAGCTTGATTTTTTTATTTCATTAATATTATTTTTTTAACAAATTATCAACAACAACAAAAAAGGTTAGAAGCCACTTTGTCAGAATTCTAGAGATGAATTATTTGTACATTTATATCAAAAACTTATTCTACGTATGTTAACAAATACATCAGATTATAAAAACGGAAAAATAAAGAATTAGTGCTCGTAAAATGAAATATGCAAATATTTGTATATAATTATCTGTGCCTGTGTTCTCGTCCTGCAAATAAAAGTGATGATAAAATTGAGAATACCTGGATTAATGATTTCGATGTTTATGTGATCTAGGTGAATGCCTTGGAATACCTCGATTCTATTTCATTTAGAAGATCTCGGAATGACAAGGTAAAAGAGAAATTTTTCTTACATTTCGATAAATTTGAATTTGGGGCCTAGAAATCCCAAAATCTGGCATCCCTGCCGGGATTTACGAATATAGAATTAACGTAAATAGATATAGAATTCGAGGTATTTGGAATTAGAATTGAGGAATAATTAGAAATTGATGTCGAAAACATTAAAAAATTAAGAACTCCTACGAGGAGTAATTTTAAGAGATCGTTAAATAAAGCTTGTGGAATTTTAGAAAACAAAGTAGGGGACACAGATATCTTGGCGCACAAATAGTTCTGTTAGAACAAAAATATAAAGAATTAAATGATTTAGATACAAAGCTTTTAGCTATTTTCAAAACGATACAATGTGCACTCAAGAAAATTTTAATTTGGAATATGAAGCTATTACTATTTATGAAGATAGGTTTTTAGAAACAAAAACGAAACTACAGAGAAGATTAAATTCTTTAGAAAAACCTAACAAGATGTTACTTTAATGAAAGAATCTGTCGATAATATTAATCGTAAATTTAGGCTTCCAGAGCTGGAATTCAAACAATTTAATGGAAATATTGAAAAATGGCTCCAATGGTGGGAGCAGTTTAAAAAGATTCACGAGGATGTAGATATTGTAAATGATGACACATTTCAGTATTTGTTGCAATCAACACAAAAAGATTTGCCAGCTAGACAATTAGTAGAATCTTTCCCGCCAACCAGAAAAAATTACAAGGAAGCTGACAGATGTTTAAAACAGCGATTCGGAAGAGATGATTTACTGATCGGAGTTTATATTAGAGAGCTTCTTTCGGTAGTCATAAATAACGCTAATCCTCAAGGTCAAAAGTATTCTCTAGTTAAAATGTATGATACTTTAGAAAGGCAGCTCAGAGCATTAAAATCATTAGGAGTTGCAGAAGATAACTTTTCGAGTATATTACTATATCCTCTTGTGGAGTCATGTTTACCAAGCGATTTATTGAGAGTTACGAACGAAATCAAACCGAATTAATTACAGCAGTAAGTTCATGGAGTGATAGGCTGACTTATCTCTTAAACTTTCTTAAAAAGGAAATCGAATCGGAACAAAAATTGATTATTTCGCGTTCTTCTTTCGATTTAGAAAAACATAATAAAAAAAATGCTGAATCATCATATTTGTGAAAGAGTAAATAGGCCATCTGGTTTTGATTTATTTAATAATTCGAGAAGAAATTCACATCCGGCTGATTCAAAAAATAAAGAATGCGCTTTTTGTTGTAAATCGCATGCGACTCAAGATTGTAGATTTGCGAAGTGTTTAACATACGAAAAAAAGAACGAAATTCTTTTAAATCACGGAATTTCTTTTCGATGCTTAAATTCTAAACCGAAACATATTGCGCGTTTCTGTAAACAAACAATTCATTGTCCTAAATGCAATGGGAAACATTTGTCTATCTTGTGTAATGCTAATGATGAATGCGCAAGTAATAAAAGTAAAGACAAAAGTTCGGAAGAAAAAATTGTTACAGACAGCTAGCTCTTTAACGAATAAAACATCCTTAAGTCAAGTTTATTTACAAACATTAGTAGTTCCAATTCGTGGGAACGATGAAACTAAATTAATTTGTTGACTCTATAATACAGGATCTCAACGATTCTACATATCAAAATACGCCGCAGAAAGAATGAATTATGAAGTTATCAGTGAGGAATCTATTGTGCATTCTTTATTTAGTGGGGTTGAAAAAGCGGAAAACCATAAAAAGTATCCGGTACGCTTAAGTAATGTCGATAATAGTTATCATTGTAATTTTGAGGTGTTAGATCAGGAAAAGATTTGTTCTAATATTTCTAGAGTAAAATTGTCTCCCTATGTGAGAGAACTTAAATCTAATAGAATATTTTTAACTGATGTAGTGCATGCTTATGATGACCAATTATTGTATTAGTCTTCTCCATTAGAAATTCATTTGTTGATTGGGGCTGACGTCGCTGGTAAACTGCTCAGAAGAAAGATAAGGCAACTTAGTTCAGGAGTAGTATGTGTAGGAACTAAATGAGGCTGGACGCTGATGGGAAAGACAAATGAAATAGAAAAGTGACAGTACGTCTGCTGTTCTATCCTGTCACGTTAATGATGCAGTCATCTCAGATTTATGGCGATTAGACACACTTGGAATTTGTGATTCAAGTGAACAGAAAACTAGGGAAGAATTGGAACAATCAGCAAAGGAGCATTATTTTCGAACTGTAACTAGAAATGAAGAAGGGAGGTACCAAGTACGATTACCTTGGGTGGAAGGACATCCCCCCTTAACAATCTGCAAAGGTATTTCTGAAAAAAGACTTGCAAATTCCATTAAATCTCTAAAGAAATTAGGAAAAATAGAGGAATACGAAAGCATTTTTAAGGACTATTTGGATCAGGGTATTATTGAGAAGATAGATACTTCGTCCTTTTTTCAAAGAAAACTCCACAACGAAGATCAGGCTCGTCTTTGATACATCTGCCCGAGACAAAAATTCGCCATCAATAAATGATTGCTTAGAAAAGGGGCCCAATTTGGTTGAACTTATTCCCTCTGTTTTAGACAGGTTTAGAATAGGAAAATATGGAGTTACTGCCTATTTTGAAAAGGCATTTTTGCAGATAGAAGTCCATGAAGATGATAGGCCTTATTTGAAGTTTTTGTGGTGTCAGGATGGGCAGAAAGAAAACTTAAAACTTTTCCAGCACCAAAGAGTAGTTTTTGGAATAACCTCCAGCCCTTTCTTACTGGGAGCAACTCTTGATTATGATCTGGATAATGCTCCCCCTGATTACAACGAAACGGCTCGACATCTTTTGAAGGTTTTTTATGTGGACAACTGCCTTCATAGTGTTGAAAATGAAAAGAAATTAATGAAATTCATTCATGAATCGCAAGAGATTCTTAAACCTGCAAAGTTCAACTTATGAGGGTGGGAGCATACCCCTTTTGAAGAAAATGAATCGTTCACAGGACCACAAGATAAGCGTCTCCAGAAACTCCAAATATTTACAGATGAGAATGGACCTTTCCGAATTAAGACAAGACTGTCGTTAAAGGATGGTTTAAAGAATTTTAAATTTCCTATAGTGTTGCCAAATGAGCATTCGACAGTTGAAAAACTTGCACGCTGAAAACACTGCTCTTTAGGTCATGCAGTTGTTCAAATAATGATCACCAACCTCAGAGAAGAATTCTGGATTCTGAAATATCGTAAAACTGTTCGCAAGAACTGTGTGACTTGTAAAAGATATGATGCACGAGCAATAGAAAATCCAACAGCTCCATTGCCAGTCGACCGGCTTCTGTATTTGAAATTATAGGAGTCGATTTTGCTGGGTCTCTGTATCTAAAGAAAAATCAAAACTCCTGGATTGTCATTTATACTTGTGCAGTGTTTAGAGCAGTACACCCAGAGCTGACCACTTCACTATCAATAAAAAGTTTCTTGCAGTCATCCCGTAGATACGTGTCTCGTCGAGGTAGACCAGCTGTCGTCTATTCGGACAATGGAATAAACTTAGTCGGAGCGAACAACCTCATCAAAAGGATTAACTAGGAGACCATAACCAAATACAGTAAGTACTGTGAACAAAATTGACTGGAAGTTCATTCCCCCGTCTGCACCTTGGTGGGGTGGCTTTTGGGAACGTTTAATTGGTATTGTTAAACGAATCCTTAGTAAAGTTCTAGGACAAACATCTCTAAATTTTGAGGAATTAAGCACTGTTTTATGTGACTTTGAAAGTGTCATCAATGGACGGCCTCTAACTTATGTAAGTGATGACTCAAGTGACCTAGAACCTCTTATTCCCAGTATGTTCTTGCAAGAAGTCAGAGATTGGAATACCAGATCTGGATCTCCTGGATAGTAAATCTCTAAATAAAAGGTTTACTTAACGCCAAATATTAAGACAAGACCTTAGAAAGCGCTTTCGCTCTGAATATTTGGGACAGCTCAGACAATTTGAAAGAAAGATAAGAAACTCGCCATCCATCAAGAACGGAGACATTGTTCTGATTTCCAGTAACAATATGAAAAGAATGTGCATTAATTAAAAGTGAGTATTTTTCTTCTTTAAGTAAACATTTTATTTCTTTTCTTTACCCCAAAACATCTTTTAATTTTACATTACATGTTCAAATACTTTTATCATTATCTCATGCAGATAAAAAAAAAAAACTTTTTATAATAAAAGCAGATTATAAAAGTGACACAGGTCTTTTTTTTTTCTTGAATATTCTGAATAATATTTATTTTTGCATAAAAAATGAAAAAGATATTAATTAAAACTGTTAAATTATTTTGAAATAATTTAGAAAGGAAAAAAAAAAAAAAACCACTATCTCAGACTCGAACCCAGATTTCCTGAATGCTACGCCAGTGCCCTAACCACTGCACTACTCGAGTGCTCGTTTGGGTAGCCCATTATTAGTATATAAGCTAATTTGAAAGTTTTAAGTTTGACTATTGAGTCTTAATATTTTCATTAATAAACATTCTAAATGTATACTATCATTATACAAAATCTCATTCCGAACTCAATTTTAAACCTCGTGCCTTCTCCTTGTTAATATCAGTTTTAAATATTTCGCTTCTGGTTTATAGTGTTGGAGGTAACTTTGCTTCTAACTACCGCAGAAACAAAATTAAATCATTTTTGGAATCTTAAATGTGTTGATTTCATACAAAATAATAAGAAAATTCGAAATTTTTACGAAAACGGTGATTTTGGGGTATGTGCATATCGCAAGTTATTAATAAAGTTAACATTCAGACAAGATTTTTATCTGTAAAGACAGCATTTCTTTCTTTAATAGTTTATCTTTAGAATATCCACTAGTTTCTTATTAGATCGTAATTAAAATTTATAAAAATATGCAATTACTGCTAGCACACTTATGAAATTTTACTATATAATATTTTCAATAAGATGTTTTAGTTTCACGATTTCATTCACAATGATGATTTAATATCTTTTAAGGTATAATACGATTCGAATATTTATGGTAAAAGAAACATATTGGAAATAATAAGAAACTTTATTTGCACTAAAATTAATACACAATTATTAATCGGTCAATAGTGTTTTTTTACCATTACCAATACCAATTATCAATAGTGTTTTTATGTAAACACGTGTATTGGCGAGAAAAAATCACGTCAAGCTTGCAGCCAAGCACTTGCAACATATTCGAGATTAAAATAAAGCAAGTAACAAAATATAATGCAGTTACATCAGTTTAAATTAAGCTTAATAACAAATTAAATAAATTTAATACAATAACTAAACGAAACTATGACATATTATTCAGTTTTAACACTAAAATCACTGAGTGTTGGAGGTTACGAAATTTTAAATTGACTTAAAATGGATATAAACAGAATATGCTTATTGTAAATGCCTGTGAAATGATACAGAACTATCCTTAGAAGCTTTTTCTTTGCATCGAATTGCACAGCAATAGTTAACCATGGCTTAAATAAGTTTTAAAATCCAACAGTTAAAAGCGAGAAAAAAATCTGCCATTGAAATATAATGGGGAACGGAGAATGTGGTTACAGTGAACACAAATTCTGTCCCGAAGTCACGTGATTTTTATCTTGTCCTACACCAAAGTAGGGTTGCACTCCCTCTATTAGTATCTCAGCTCTATGACCAACACTGAAGTCTATAAATTATTTGACAAACACAAAATATCAATTTTCCTACACAAAAGCAAATAGTGAAAGACGGAAAAAAAATACTGACTTAATTGCCATGTATGCGGAAAAGGGTTACTCATTGATTAATGAATACAGACTTAGTTGCCATGTATGCGGAAAAGGTGTTACTGACTGATTAATGAATATTGACTTAGTTGCCATATATGCGGAAAAGATGTTACTGATTGATTAACGGATACGCATCTGATATGAAATTAAAGAACAAATGTAGATGACTTCACAAATGGAAGAATTGTGAAAAAAATTTTTAAAAAAAGCATTCAATCAGAAATGTTTCCATTGAATTCGGAACAGTCAAAGACATCATTGGGCGGTCAAGTAAAGGACTTTATTAAACTGGTAATTAAATAATTATAGTTTAAATCAGTCAGCCCAAACTACTCTAAATAACGGACAGTTCAATAACAGTAAAAAAAAAACATTATCGAACGCTGTCAAACTGGCATGCAAGAACATACATGCATGATACTCAAGATTATCACACCAGATGGTGACTAAAAGATTCAATCGTATTTGTTTCTTTGCTTGTAAACTAGTCAGATGCACTCCGTTTTGAATTTCCTGCAAAAGGAAAAGATACGAGCCGTGTGGTGAACTGGCCAACTAGACTGATCGGCATTCGAGAAGTATACGCGTGACTAAAAGAGTAGATTTTGTTTATTGTCCAGTTCATAGCATCAGTATATTTGGCTCGAATCTATTCTTCCACAGAAATCTTGGAATATGATCACCACAAAGGCAATGATGTATAGTCTGAGAATGATTAAAGTTAACCGGTTATAAACAATGTTTTATCAGAGAAATATGAATGTAAACATATTTGTAGGATAATATAATGTTTCACATACTTAATTTTCACGGAACTAATGAAAATTGTTTAAAATTCATGGTTGATAACCCCTCCGCTGTCCTTTCGCACCCTGTGTAGACAATATTTTCTCAAAATAAAGTGAATAAAGAGAATAAATCAAATAGAGTTGGCACCTTTCTGACCGAGTTTTAATTCTATAGAATATATTTGGAATACATTTGGGCAATGCATAACAAAATGCAATCATCCCACCGTTTGCAAAAAAATTTCTTACTGTGACACTGAAACAAAAAGAATCCTTTTACGCAAAGAAGTTCCGCGAAGATTAAATGAAGAAGAAAAATTATTAAAAGAATAACTCACATAATGGTACTTGCATTATCTCTGGTTAACATAAAAGTGCTCATTTTCTCATAACTAATTTAGTAAAAGGAATCTGGAATAAATTTTTTGAGGAGATAAAATTTCACATTTATTGAATTGTAAGCAACTTTGGTTCTTGAAAGATCAACAGAATACAATATAATATTTATTTGACGGAACAAATTGAAGTACAGTAAAAAGAATAAAGCAGAAGACAAATGTTACTTTAATGAAAAGAACTCGTTTTTTTACATTACTTGTCTTCGTTTTATTATATTACTTATTCTATATATATTATTTGTGTGTTTTATATAGATTATTTGTTTGTGCGAATAAACTTCTCTTTCAGAAATTTTTTAATTCACTTGTTTCATTTCTGAATCTTATATTAATGTACCTGCGTATTCCTAATATTTTCACATCTCCCCTTCCACGTCCTGATATGCTTCTACGACACTGCACATTTCATGTTTAAATTAACAGTATTGTAATAATTGGATTATATAATAACAGTATTGTAATATGGATTTTCTTTACTTATACTAATTTGGCATAAATTTCAAAATAGATACACATTTTTTTTAATTTCAAGACTTTATTAAATATTTCCTTTGTATTACTTCTTGCATTTTTGATATATTAAGTTCATGCATTCACGGGCTGGCAAATAAAGGGCCTATCTATTGAAGAATTTGACCCAAAATTAGATAGAGATCTATAATCTTGAAACAAGAATATTATAACAATATCTCCGTCCAGCTCATTGCGTTTTTGAATTATCGTGTTCACTTAAGCATAAATGTACTTAAAGGTTAATTTATTGAATTTAATATAAACCTTGATTCTGATAGACAATTCTAAACACAAAATACTATGATAATTTAGTCTATGTAGATACTTGATTTACGAATTGTCGTTTACACATCGATATGGTCGGATATATAAATGTAACTATTTTGTTATCAAGACAGTACACCCAAATTCATATATCAAGTTTGTTCTTTTTTTCGAGATATTGTATTATAAAGACAAACAAATACAAGTTTAAAAATTATATCTTAGATTCAAACAGAAAATTTCATCAATACGTCGAGGTCAAATTTTTTGATTATCGCAATAGCGTTCCTTTTATACTTTCTATAATATAAGGTAAAAGTGATTTTATAAATGTAATACCAAAAAGCTCGGACAATGGTTAATTTTAAATATAAATTAAAATTCCATTACAAATACCGAAATAATTGTGAAGGGGGATTTCGAAATTTTAATAGTATTCTTTAAAAAAAAACAACAACAAAATAGTTGCTGTAAGTCTAAAATCCTTCATATGAACTCAAGTTGCCAGATTTTAAAGGACAACTACTGTAGATACGCAAAGCATAAGAATTCATAATCACGAAATTAAATTGATGAGAACGCGAAATACATCATTTCTCATACAAAATCTATGACCACCGAATCCCAATCAACGAATCCAATCTAATAAATACGTCATTTGACATTATATCTGCAAAATTAAATCATTTGTGTCTTGTTAAATTATTATTATCCAACATATCGGAAGGCAGAGGAAATCTAACGTCTAATTCCTCGAAATCACGATTCGGATCTAAATTGGGGCACTTTTCGAAGCAATAATAATGAGTGCGGTGGTTTAGGTCTATGTTTTAATGTATTCAAATATGAATGGAAGCATAGGAAATTCAAATCCCTTTCGAGATTTATAATCTGGATTTTAGTATGCAAAAGAGTCATTTCGAATTGAAATGAATTTTAAAGGTAGGATGTTTATGTAAGAGCCGGTTAAATTAAAAGGATCGGAATTGTTCAAATGCCCACGATTAATCGGGAAACGAATATGTAATGCTTCAATATCTAGGCGGAGTTATTCTTAATTCTTGATTAGATGCCTATTTCTGATTTCGAATGCGCTGGTTTGTTTATTGAAATCATAATTATTTGATTAAGTTTGTTTCGATAGAGGACTTTTAAAAACTCTTCTTAGTCATTGACAATGAAAAATTGCTGGTAAATTTCCAAATATTCCTATTTTTCAAAGTGATGTTTCCTTTTATAAATCATTAGTTTACAGCGAACATGGATGCTTATACCTAATATAAGCGAGAGATTGATAATGTGCATTTAATTAATGTGAAACTTCGAACTGAAATTTGCTGTTTGAATTTTACAATTTGAAATTTACAGTTACAGTAACAGTCACCTGGAATTTATCTTTTTCAATAAAAAGAAAATTTATAGATATTGTTTTTAAATGAGAATCTATAGAAGTAACACAATAGGGAATTTAGCCAAAAAAATATTGCCATATAGTTCAATATCTATATTTATTGGGATCTAAGTTACCCCATTTTCAAAACAGTATATAAATGATACAAAATAAAGTGCCAATTAATTCCTCTAGGATTTTTTTTATCTCAGTCAGATTCTGATGGTCTAAAGATGTTTTTACCAGTTTTTGTTTCATAACAGAGAGAGTTGTTATGTTTTCTAATTTCAAATACCTCCTCCTATTAGTGTATTTTATTGTCCACCACCATCTGTCATGCTGGTCGAGTAACATGACCAACTTTTCATTAAAAGTATATCATTAAATCACTTGTCATTAAAAATATCACCACCCTTTCTAATGCGTCATTATCGAATGCACAAATACTAACTTCTGCTTTGGCATCAAGAAACTCAAAAAGCTTTCCTTATATTTAAAATTACTTATTTATCTTTCTACAAATAAACCTAAGCATGATTCAATATGTTCTTCCTTCATGAACCAAATTAAAAGTGAAAGCTAATAGTTTTTCATTATATTTTTATTCGCTATTCGGTATTGCACTTTTTTTTGTGAAACATTATTTGTTTCAATCCGATTTCAATTACCTTATTTATTAGTTTTGATATGAATGTTCACAAGCCTTGTGGATAGAGAAAATACCATTGTAAGGAATTAAAACTTTTTATATTATTATATATGTACATCTAAAGTGTACTTCAATTTTTTAAAAATTTCTTAAGCACTCTGCTCATGGGCATGATATTTTCTATTCCAGCTTCATTAGTTAATTTGTAGATATTGTTTACAGGATAGCAGCCCGTCTAGACAGGTACATCTGCCAGTTTATTCATAGTCATTCTGTTCATAGGATGTTTCACAAAGGATGAAGAGCGTTTAATTAGGCTTCTGTTGGAATTAAATAAATATTGTAAATTACAAAGTTTTCAAGATAATGTAAGAAGTTCGCTTAAAGTTTTATAAATAACCTTATTATTAATTTCCGAAAAGTTACATTTTAAAATTTTTATGTTTTCCTTTTAGACAAAATCTGTTAGTTGGTAAATTCTGCCTTTGCTCTACTGGATCATCTAAAAACATCGACTTCTATATTTTTAAAATTGACCGAGTTGTGTTTAATTGAAAAGGACAGATATTTATATAATAAATTGGCTATAGAGAAACCAAAATGACAAGATTAAGTCTTGTGAATAATGTTTAGACGCATTAAGCATTAGAAAATTTTCTGCGTTGTTATAATGCCGCATTGAAGAACCACAGTTGAATCTCCATGGCATAGCACTGGTCTCATGATCAAGAGACCCGGGTTTGAATCCCTCTAGAGACAATGCGATTAATAGTATATGTAAATACTTAATTTTATGTTTTCCTTTATTTCATGTTCCAGAAGATACTGGACATTTCTTTAGTTTACCAGACAAGTGTTCTGGACTTTTCTTACTGTCTCCAGAAGAGTATTCTGGAGCTTTCTCTGCTTGTGTAAAAGCAGAAGATTTGTCAGTTACTGGGTTTTGATTGCTGAGTTCAGTTAATAAATTGGTTTAGCTCTACCTCGTGTGTGTCATTGAGTTCTATACTATAGTTCTACGTGACATTCTTTGGTGGAGGCGCCGGGTAGCGATTCCAGTCAGCGTGGAAGCGAATTTATGAAGAAGAGATCCCTTAAAGGCCTTGAACCAGAATTTGGACTTTATTTCCAACCACCCAGAAAGACAAGGAAAATGCCTATGGAATCGGAGACTAAAACGGTCATCCTGATATCAGCACAGCCACAATACAGGAATCCTTCTGTGTTTAAAGGAGACGTGGGACAAGACCCAAACAAATGGTTGAAGGAATAAGACAGTGTCAAAATTTAACAGATGGGATGACATGACTTGCCTCGCAAATGTGTTCTTTTTTCTGGACGGCACAGCGAAGCAATGGTACGAAAATAATGAGGAAAAATTGACTTCCTGGGATGCTTTTAAATCAATTTTAAAAGAAGCATTTGGAGAAACACAGCACTATGTAAAGAAGGCAGAAGATGAGCTCAAGTATAGAGCTCAAAAATCTGGTGAAAGCACGCAATCATACATCCAAAGCGTGTTGGGATTATGCCATTAAGTCAAACCAGATATGTCAGAAGAAGAGAAAGTGTCTCATCTGATGAAAGGAGTCGCCGAAGATGTTTACCAGGCACCTCTGACGAAAGAAATAACCACCACAGAGGACTTTATAAAATGGTGTAGAAAAATCGAAGAAATGCAGCAAAAGAGCATCCGTGGTAGGAAATTTGAAAGGCTCCCAAATGTCGTACCAATGGCTGCAATTGATGAAATACTGGATCTGGCATCACTAATACGTCAAATAGTGCGAGAGGAGGTCCAGCGCCTCATACCTCCAGTAGTTGATTCCGAACTCCAAGACCAAGGCATTGAAGCCATTGTTCGAGAGGAAGTAGAAAATGCTTTGGCTCCTTTGTCACAAATAGCACTAGAGTGGACAAAGGTCAAACCAAGACGCCGACCTTCCTATGCTGACGTTACCAGACAACCTACGCCGGTAGCACAGCAACTACAAAGGAAGACAGATGTCTGGCGCACCCCTGATAGAAGACCCGTATGTTTCCATTGTGACCACCCTGGCCATGTAATTAGATACTGCCGAGATCGTAAAGCTATTTTTGAGACATATCGGGCTAATAGGGGAGATTTCGGCCGTCCACAGTCAAATGAGGGACGCTATGCCGACGAATACAGCCGACCAGTAGCCATCACGAGGACGATCACCGACACGCCGCTATAGATCTCTGTCGCCATATAGAAGACCCAGTCAATCTCCTAGCCGCAGAAATCAGGAAAACTAAGCGGGATGACCTTCCTTGGGGGGTGAGGCCGCTAGTGACAAAAATCCTCCGATTGCCGCTAAGATGTCCGGAAACAACATTGAAGTAATCGTCGACAATGAGCCAGTATCTGCCCTTGTGGACTGTGGAGCCTCATTTTCTGTAATCTCGGAGAAGTATCGTCGCCTACTGAAGAAAGTTATGTTTCCAACATATAACAATGTTCTTTTAAAAGTCACCGATGGAAACTACGTGAGACCAGTGGGAAAATGTACGCTTCGTCTCGAAATCAATGGCAGACCTTAGGCATTTGAATTTATTGTTTTGCCGCAATGCAGTCACGATATCATCCTTGGTTGAGACTTTTTGGGCGCTTCTCAAGCTGTTATAGATTATGGCCGTTCGGAGCTCTTTTTTCAAGACGTCATTCGAGAATCTCAAACTCCAGACTCCAGCCGTTTATTCACGATAGAAGACTACACAGTACCTGCTCGTTTTATCAGAAAGATTACTGCCTTAGGCCGTAAGAACCTTCGAGCTATCGACGTAATAGTAGAGGGAAATAAGATGCTCCTCTTGAACAAGGAAGTTGCTATTCCGTCTACTATAGTTACGCTTCTTAATGTAAAAGCCGAACTATTGGTTGCCAACGTACAAGGAGAACCTCAGATCATCCCTAAAGGCATGTTCATCGGGCATGCCGAACCTTTACACGAAGACTGCGTAAATACCATAGATGAGGGATCGCCTTATTCCATGACCACTTCAAAGGCAAAGTTGGGTGTCATCGATTATACGACGATGATAGCTCCGGATTTGAGGATCGACCAAAACGAAAGAATGGTTCATCTACTCTAGAGGTTTTCAGAAATTTTCGATCAAGAAAGGACGTTCAAGAACGGAAACCAACTCAAGATTAAACACCGAATAAACACAGGCGATCACTTACCTATTAGTCAGAGAGCTTACAGAGTGTCCCCATCCGAACGCCGCATTATCAGTGAGGAGGTAACCAAAATGTTAGAGAAAAAGATCATTCAACCATCTGAAAGTCCATGGTCATCTCCAGTCGTCTTGGTCAGGAAAAAAGATGGAAGCTGGCGTTTTTGTGTTGATTATCGCCGACTCAACAAAATTACCGAGAAAGATTTGTATCCATTGCCACGTATTGACGACACATTGGATTGCCTGAAGGGGGCAAAATATTTTTCGTCTATGGATCTCTACTCCGGTTAATGGCAAATAGAAGTCGATGAAGCCGATCGTGAGAAAACGGTTTTTATTACACCTGAGGGATTATACGAGTTTAAAGTGATGCCATTTGGCTTATGCAATGTTCCTGCAACTTTTGAAAGGATGATGGATAATCTTCTGCGACATTTAAAATGGGCAATTTCCCTTTGCTATTTAGATGACATTGTGGTGTTCTCAGAAACATTCGATGAACATCTTCAGAGGTTGAATACCGTCCTTCTGTGTATACAGAACTTCGGCCTTATCCTTAATCCAAAAAAATGTCGCTTTGGAGCACAAGAGATAAAGATCTTCGGACACCTAGTATCCAGTAATGGCGTACGACCGAACCTAGAAAAAATAAAGGCCGTGAGTGACTTTCCCGTGTCTAGGAATATCCATGACATCAGAAGCTTTCTGTGACTTTGCTCTTACTATCGCCGATTTATCAAGGAGTTTTGCCATAATGCCGAACCTCTACAGTTGTTACTGAAGGGGGACACAAAATTCTGTTGGGGACCTGAACAAGTGGAAGCTTTTAATACCTTGAAGAAAGATCTTACCTCCGATCCTGTCTTAGGCCTTTATGACGAAACTGCACCAACGGAACTTCATATCGACGCGAGTGAATACGGAATAGGCGCAGTATTAGTCCAAATCCAAGATGGGAAGGAAAAAGTAATAGCTTATGCCTCGCGGACTATTCCATAACTGAAAGAGAATGTCTTGCGGCCATATGGGCTATAACTAAGTTTCGGCCATATCTCTTTGGAAAGGCTTTCAAGATCGTCACTGACTATCATTCCCTGTGTTGGCTGACAGGACTGAAGGATCCCTCTGGAAGACTCGCTAGATGGGCGCTGCGACTCCAAGAATACAACTTATCAGTGGTGTACAAAAGTGGAAGGAAACACAAAGATGCAGATAGTCTGTCCAGAAACTCATTAAAAGTCGATGCTTCATGGTATGGGGATTCCATAGGTGCCACTTTATTCACTAATCTCTCAGAAGAACAGATGAAAGATCCGGTATTGGCAAAAATAATAAGAGACCTACAAAGTACCAAAACAAGTAGGCTGGGAAACTTTGAATTAGTCGAAGGAGTCCTCTACAAGAAGAATTTTGATCCGTCCAGAAGAAAATTCCTACCAGTGATCCCGAAGCATTTACGGCTCAGTATTCTAGAATCTCTCCATGACGACCCTACCTCTGGACATCTAGGATTCACCGGGACGTATGACAGAATAAGAAAGCGATTTCATTGGCCAGGTTTGTACAGAAATGTTCGCAGATATGTGATGCACTGCCGAGAAGGTCAAAAGAGAAAATCTATTCCTCAGAAGCCACCAGGTCGTCTCGTGCCTATTCCACCAGCTGCTGCTCCTTTCCATCGCATCGGAATCGACCTTCTAGGACGATTTCCAAAATCTGAAGATGGTAACAAATGGATTGTATGCACCGATTATTTGACACGGTACGCAGTCACCAGAGCTTTACCGATGGCGGAAGCTGCACAAATAGCCAAATTCCTACTAGAGGACATAATCCTGAAACATGGAGCTCCACGAGTTATCATTACAGACCGTGGTCAAGTATTCCAGTCCAAGCTGGTGTCCGATATTAATAGACTGCAATATCACTCATCGAATGACTACAGCCTATCATCCGCAAACAAATGGCCTCACAGAGCGATTCAACAAAACGCTAGCAGATATGATTTCTATGTATGTTGATGTCGGACAGAAGAACTGGGACCAGATATTGCCATTCATCACTTTCACCTACAACACTGCCAAGCAAGACACGACAGGTTTTACACCCTTCTACCTACTACATGGGCGAGAAGCTGAAACGCCGTTGGATACGATGTTTCCTCTCTGCCCCAGCCAAGAAGACGATTATGTTAGTCATCTGATCAATAAGTCAGAAGAATCGAGGCAATTAGTTCGTGCACGAACTCTCGAGGCTCAGTAGAAAGATCGCCGGCATTATGACTCCAAACATCGGATAGTGACATAAGAACCAGGGGATTTAGTGTGGATTTTTATTCCAGTTCATAAAAAAGTGCTTTCCGAGAAGCTCCTCAAGAGGTACTTCGGCTCTTATCAAGTTTTGAGGCAGTTGTCCACCGTCACGATTTCGATCCTAATTCTAGAAGGCGGAAACAGAAGGAAGATGTCCAAACATGAAACCATACCATGACCAGAAGAACAAGACGAGCAACATTCTTATAAAATAATGGAGGTTCCGGAAAGAGACATTTCTCAAGAGACTACTCACCGTGAAGACATGACAACTTATACTGGCCATGTGACTCGATCGAGAGCTAGAGCCACACAATGAAATGTCATAACGTCGAGACGCTGTTCTTCTAAGGAGGGAGCAATGCCGCATTGAAGAACGACAGTCGAATCTACATGGCCGAATGGTCATGGCACTGGTCTCATGATCAAGAGATCTGGGTTCGAATCCCGATAGAGGCAATGTGATTAATATTATATGTAAATACTTGATTTTGTGATTTCCTTTATTTCATGATCCGGAAGATGCTGGACATTTCTTTAGTTTACCAGACAAGTGTTCTGGTCTTTTCTTACTGTCTCCAGAAGAGTATTCTGGAACTTTGTCTGCTTATATAAAAGCAGAAGATTTGTCAGTTACTGGGTTTTGATTGCTGAGTTCAGTTAATAAATTGGTTTAGCTCTACCTCTTGTGTGTGTCATTGAGTTCTATACTATAGTTCTACGTGACAATATTGAGAGGAAAACATTTACCAATTTTTCTTATTATTGGTACATACTCTTTCAAATAACGCAGTCCTTTTCTTTCTTTTCTTTATTATTTTTAACAACTCATCTGAAACGCTGTAAGTGGTCATCAGCATTTTTCTCACGGAAGCTTCGTTTCGTTATCAGGGATATGGAGTATCTTTCTCACTCTGACAGTGATTGATTACTATATGACGTACATTGTCAAAGCTCCAAACTTACATGCGAAGATAAAGGTTTTAATGTGGCAACCTTTTTAAAGCTTGAACGCAAATGACGCTATTTAATGAGTGAGTGAGCGCCTCTGACATGCAATCATCACATCTGCCATGGCATATTGCTCAATTAAATGATTCTCCACTTGTATCAGTCAAAGCTGTATGTATTGAGGTTGGATCATTATATCTTATGTCAGCATTTCAATTATTTATCAGATAATTAAAAACTTCGTTACGAATTTATTCGTCTGAGTATATGCCATATATTTATTCAAAAAGCTTCAAACAGCCACTTTAAATTTATACACTTAGAAAGACAAAAATCCATTTAATGTCAAAAAAATGAGTGGGTTTTTCTATAACTGAAAAGGCTATTTTTAGAATCAATTTTTAAAAAGAAATTCATATTCTAATAACTAAATAGCTTTTTACCTGCTGCTGCTAAAGCGTTTTCCACCTGCAGTCATCTATTTTTATTGTTAACTGGTTACGAATGCGCATACATAACAACTGTCATCTTGTCGCCATTTATGGAATCGATGTTTTAATCGATATCGAATTCTAAGTCTTTATTTTATATGTATCAATTCCGAATATATTTGCCACAGATGACTCAGTAATGAGACTTTAAAGCCTTCCTTTTTTATTAATATTATTTTCTCATAAAATTCGGGAGAGGGGGAATCGAACTCGAGATTTTAACGAATTTTCATGATACAAATCACTTTGGTTGTTTATACATGAGCACGATAATGCCATATCATTTTGATCCAGATAAATAAAATTTAATAAGTGGATTTTACATCAAATTTTAAATGAAATCATTCACATGAAGGCTATTGTTTGTGTGAGAGCAAGAAAGCTCTTTAGTTTCAAAACGTAAATATATATCTAAATTTAATTTGTTATATTGTTTTAATTTCTAAAGTGTGAATCTGTACCGAATTTTGAATAAAACCGAACAAAAGGTTGACCATCAGTTCGCATGTAAAAATGTTTCACCATAATAATTCAAAAACGTAACGACTTAGATAAATAAGATTTGATGTGTGATATCGTTACTGAAATTGTAAATCTGCACAAATTTTCCTTTTAATCGACTAATGAATAGATATTAAAAATACATATTCGCCTTTTTTCTCTATATATACTATGAAAAGTGATATTCTTATGCTCAAAACACTGAAAATTGAAATCTAAGCACTCGTTGAATTTGCAGCCTTGTGCAAGGTCCACAATAATTATACTGGGGAGAGGCGATTCAGCATATGTTTGTTGGAAGTGTGCGAGAAAATTTTGAGGAAACAACTCTCATAAGTTTTAACCATCTTTTTTGCCTTTAAATTCTGGATTATTAGATTATCTAAATTATAGTCTCACACTTTATATTTCTATCATGTTTCTTTCATTTATCGTATATTAATAATCTTCAAAAACAGCAATGTAAAACCAATTAAGATATTCACAAGATCTTTAGAAATCTCAATACTACGTTGTTTTTTGTTAAATTGTTATATCGTGAAAATTATTATTCTGTGAGGAGCACACATACATAAATTTGTATTTGCATCATTTCCTTTTACATCACTGCCGAAACCAACACCACTTAGCAAAATTTACCTTATCTCCACCGCTGAAAGGCCATTGGTCGGCGGAGAGGCATAAAACACCCTAGAAGAAAGCTCCCGGAATTATTTGACGCACCCGCGCGTCCCCACCATTATAAAAAGTCCATTAAGCTCAAAATAAAGAGAGACATTTAGAAAAGAGAAGAAAAATAAGAAGTAAGAGGCGACTCCACTGGCCAGTTCTTATGCTCGATTTTTTCCCCCTTTGCTTTGAAGAGTGGTGGGCTGTAGTATGGGGGGAGGGTGCTATAATCACAACTTTGAATTCAGAAATCTCGGGGGAGTACTAAAGGTTGGCAGGCCTCTTCTTTAGACCCGGTTGGAACAGCGTCTAAGAAGTTAAGACAGTGCAGGTGGTGCTTAATGACCTAAAAAAGAAATCTCTGGCAAGGGATGCAACAAGATAGTGAGACCTTAACGGTCAAAGAATTCAAATACTAGTTCGCTGCCCATTACTTTTAACAGAAGAAACGGCTCTGACATGTAACTTTTTTACTTTCTCGTCTATGAAGTTTTATAGGAAGAAAGTTCTATAATCGCCAAGGTATTCTTCCGTGACTTTTTGATGAATCTCTACATTTCCGAGTGAATCGGAAGTAAAATAATTTTCGGAATTTTATCAGTATATCTCTGAGCCCAATTTCTCGGAAAAAAAAGGTTGAAATTTGATGTGTTCGTTTTTAATGAAAATTGCAGATTTCCATTAAATTTTGATTGAAATTTCATGAAGAGAAACCTGTTTAGTATTCATTCGTGTGCAAATTAGCATTGCAATTCAAACCCCGCTGAGTTTGTTGAATGAAATGGGAAAATAATTTCATTTTTGTCACTAAGGTTATAGATATGTGCCAAATATTGACTCAAATCTTCATTGGGTTAGCTGTTTATAGAAATGTCAGATAGCGAGGCTTTAATGGTCAAAGAATTCAAATATTAATTCGCTGCTAATTATTTTAACACAAATAACTGTAATGCGTTGATTTTTACATTCAAATATACGCAATTAAGCAGGAGAAAGTATTTTTCGAGTTTCAGCTGAATGTCTACTTTTCAGACCTCCTTGATTTGAGTAAGAGTTTTTTGAGAATTATGCAGGTCTATCTTTAAACGTAATATCATAAAAATGCAAATAATTAAGCTGAAATTTGATAAGTTCAATTTAAGCAAAAAAATGATAAAAACTTTAAATTTTTGTAAAATTTTTTATCGGAATTTGTGGAAAGTCAGTCTATATATTTGGATCCAGTTAATAATGGTTTTTTTTATCAGGTATAGGCTGGTACTGATAATCGATCATACCTGATACAATTGGCAATATATCTTTTTCTCATCCATACTTATTAAACACTATCTATTAATAAATATCAGTTTGAAAGACTGTATTCTCCATCAAAATTCCTCATTATAAATGGCTTTATTTGTTAATTTTAATTTTATAATGAAACAAATTTAAAAGATTTATAGAGAAATTTGATTTTTAAATACTTAATCATATTTTTATATTTATATTTCAAAATATTGCAAGTGTGTATTTTTTTAAATCGCCATATTTTAAAAATTCTTTTCATGCTCAGCTTTCAATTTTAGTTTCTGCGCCATCTTTTTTATTACTAATTATTCTGTTGCTTGAATTACTTATTTCTTAATAACAAAAAGTTTTAAAATAGGTATATGTATTCATAAAAAAATCCCATTATTCTTGCATGCTTTAAAAACATTGCAAAGAAAGATAAAAAAAAATGCTTCAGATATTTTTTTATTTCAATTAATTCAGTGAAATAATATATATAAATAGTTAAAGGAATATAACGGTTGCTAATAGTGTAGCAGAGGTAGAAACAATGATCAAGGTCTGGAAAATATTATATTGATATGATAGTTTGTATCAGATTGATACGGTATCACCCAACTGAAAGCATTGACATCGAAGAGATATCAATGTTTTCATTTGGTTCAATGTTTCACCTAAAGAGATCGAAGGGATTCAGTGTTTCACCTAACTTAACTATGCATTGATTCGTCTGCATACTAACACTGCCATTCAAATACGCACTGAACTAAATAGACGAAATGAAGAAAATGTTTTTAATGCTAGAATTGTGGAAGGTAATTTGGATGAAGTTGGTCCTGATACCACATTTAGTTATCTGTATCTCTATTAATGAGTATGCACACTTGATAACTCATAAATTCTCCAAGCTAAATGCATGGATTTGATCTTTACTCGAAAACTGTTTAAGAATTTGAAACACAAAGGAAGTCAGACAATTCAAATCAAACAAATTGAATCAGAAAATTCAAATCAGACGGGGAGGGGGGAATGAATATTCAAAATATTCCAAAGTTAATATTCGTTTTTTCCATAAGATAAATAAAAAAAAATAACAATAAAAGTAGAATATTTTACTGATTGTAGTTGAATATTTTTGATAAACATATCTTGCAACATTTTTTTTATAATGTAAGTTTTTATGATTTGATGAATAATCAAAAAAAGTCACCAACATTATTTTAATTATTTTTTTAATTAACTGAAAAACAAAAAAATTGAAGATATTTTAAAAAGTCATACATGATTGATAAAAGGCGTTTGTTTGAAATAAAAGAACACTGCTGAATGCAATAATCTAATGCAGAATCTTTCCAAGTTCAACACCCGATTCCATCAAAGAACTGCCTTGTTGGTGGACCTAATGCATGTTAAAATTATCGGGATCAAATGTCCGTTCTCTGGTGGTGCACCAAAATTGAAGTTCTAAGTCCGACTAGTTGCTTCAAAACTGGAAGAAAATATAACTAACTTAATCCTGGTGCAAACCTTGGTATCGGAGGATGGTAGATTCGAGACTTGAATTAATCGAAACAAAGTGAGTTTGTGGATGAGAAAAAAGTCGTAATAGACGTGGATGAATTTTGTTTATATACTTATCCTCTTCTATCATTCATTTATAAAATCTCTAGTATATTTAGTTTCCTTGCTACCTATAATTCGGATTTTTATGAAGCGCAACGCATTCTCTGAAATTTCACAATTCGAATTCTTTTTATTCTAATTATCCAATTTTATTCTATTCTTGTGTATGTTTGGAAATTTTAGAAGTATTTTCTATAAAATAGATTATTTTTATGCAATAAAACGTAATGAAATGAATTTTTAAATGAAATGATTTAAAATATCAGCGATGATTTTTGCATCCCATCTTCATCATTTATTTCATATAAATTTAAAATTCTTTCATTCTAGACTTTACATGACTTACTGTGTAATGATTTGTACTGTTTCATTAATTTTGTTTCCGTGATCATCATCACATAAAATAATTGTTTTATTTTGTAATAATGATTTTATGCTAAGAATGGAAAATAAAAATAATTTATAACGTTGAAAAACAATGTTTGTTTCGCTCATTACCATTATTATACACAAATATTGTCATCTTAAAAGTAAACAGCACCAAAAATAAGTATTCACCGCTCAAAGGATAAATGACTCATCAATTTGGTCTTCCAGGCTGATGTAACTTGACAATCCGATCATTTCTGGATTCTTTTATCTGCTTGTGACGACTATATTTTCTATGGCGAAAACCTAGTTAATACCCAAAGTGAAAAATATAACCAAATCCAACACTAATTTAGTTTACAAAAGGATCAACTACTTTCATTTAGAAAATCTTGGTATATCATAACGATATTGAATGCCAATATGTTATAGCTAATGTTAATGCTAATATGTTTAAAATAGGTTATATGCTAATATGACCTATTTTAAATACTTAAGAAAATTTTATTCACTAATTATATGGAAATGTTTCTCATAAAAAATTCATTATTTGTAGATAATTTTAAGATGAGTTTTAGATTTATTTGTAATATTCTTTGAAGTAAATGTTATTGAATAAAAGTGAGGATTCACATCAAGTTGAAGTCACGTGATAAAACCATTTATGTCATTTGACATGTAATTATTTCTTGACTTATGTTGTGTTATGGAATCCTCTATTCTCTTTCAATTTGAAAAGAGTTCAAAACAAAGTTATATCTAAGTTACATCTTATGAGTAAAATTTGGCTCTATTAATATCATTAAAAACTATCTATAAAAATAAAATTACTGGTTCTAAAACTTGGAAATTCGTCCAAAACTCGAATTTAATTATTTAAAAAACTATTGCGATATTTTCTTTTTATTAAAATATGTATGCAAAGAAACAAAAAATAATAATTCTGAATATTTTTTACTTGTATTAAAATTTTAATGATAATTTTTACAAAAAAATTATATAAAATAATTTATTTTCATTCATTCTAAGAATTCAGCCTCTAATTAGTGTATAATTATAATTGCGAAATAGGATTAACATATTTTTTTACAATAATCATTTTGACAATATTGTTTCCCTCAATTTCAAAATAGGATAACGCGATCAATGAATCTGTAAAGAACGATATTTATACAAAATGACATGATATAATTTTTTTTTAAATAATGATAGTGAGTATTTACAAAATTTTTCATATTTTTCCTGTATACTATATTATACATATGTACAAGCTTTTTCTATAGAATAATAAGCCGTCATGCACTGAAGGGTTAAAACTATTTTTCATATAATTTACAATGTATAAAGCTTATTCCACGAAAGAAATATTTAAATTTTCATACACGAATCATCTTTTGAATGAACGAGGAATTTCCAACAACGATAAAAAAAAAATGCTTATTTTCCGAAAACACGAATCGGATTACAAGCATAAATTTTACTACAAAAGAAAAAAAAAAGAAAGATTCTCTTTCAAACTTTGATACATCAAACGATGAACAATGGTACTAGCAAGGGGAAAAAAGCCCATGCAAGCAAAGGATGACAATGGCAGGGAGAAAAAAAAAAGTATAACCCAGACCCCAAAACTGAAAAGCCCTAGACCACCAGGAAACAAGGCTTAAGGAAAATTACTCTTGCTTTTATATCTCTTCTTTCATACAGAGGGAAACCCTTTTTATATGCTTTCAAAGACAAATTGCGCCTACTTCCTCTGAGTAGGAAATGGTTGGTCATCAAAAACACTTCAAGCGTGTACAGTACTTCACTCAATGGATATTAAAAGAAATTCGAAGCTTTTTAGAGCTCCGATTTGGGCTCGGTTTCAACTACGTTACAGCGTTTGCTGATCGCTTCTTGCGTCAGAGCCTATTGCCTCTTGTGGTAGCTTTACCTTTTTATTTCTTCTGTATTCTGATCTGAGTGAAGGGTTATTATTGTGAAAATGGTTTTACGTCCTTCGGGTTGGATCTGGGAAGATAGTCTATACCACCGCCTCACTTTCGAATTAGTCTTGAGTGGATTGGACTAACCCACTTTTTGTCTTGGTCTGTAAGAGGCGCTTTTAAGTTAATTGGAAAATTTTAGCTCTTTGCTGCTTTTGCTATCCTGCTGAGGTGGGGAGGGGGAGCATTAGATCCAAAATATGATCGTTAAGTATGGAAGTTATGAGATGAAGCGGAAAGAGGATGTTAAGGTTCATAAAAGATTTAAGGTTTTATTTCATTCAGGCAATGATGTCGTTTTGTGTAATTTCCAGATATCTTCTTTGAGTGTAATAGAAAACAGTATAAGCTGTTGAAGTATTGCAAACCAAGAACTACACATTGAAGATGGGAAATAAGTAGCATTTTTTTATTATTTTAATCTCTTTTCAATTAATTATAAAATGAATGCGTGTGTATTGATGCTGTACAGGACAAAACGACCGGGAGCTACCAAACATTTTACATATACATTTTGATGGATAATAATATTACCAACAGGTAGATTTGTTTGAAGTTTTAATTAGAGATTAAATTAATTAAAAAGTAAGACAAGTTTTGAATTTTTTCGAAATAACTTCCGAATATTATAGTAAAAAATCAATTTTATCTCAAGTTCAGATTTTAAAAAAATTACTTTTTTAACTATTCCAATTTTTAGCTAAATATTTTTTCTATTTTAAGTAAATTTTAAGAAATATTTTAAACTTATTTTTCTACAATATATTTTATTGTTGAGAGGATATTTGAATAATTTTCAATTGCATTTTATCTTGGCTATTATTTTTTTTGTTAATGATCAAAATGGGTAATTTCGGCTTATTTTATCTATATTAAATAAGTTTCAATATTAGGTACGATTTTAAAAATATTTTTTAAATTGGGTTGGCCATAGAATAAGGGTTTCAACTTCAGAATCAAGTATGAAAAAGTCTTAAAGTAGCTCTATTTTTAAATATCACTGTTATTTCTTGTGATACAAACGAATATGTAAAGTGTTGGTAGGTGAGAATGTACGTCTTGGAGCTATTTTTAAAATTTTTTAATTAATCAAGAATTTAGCATAATGTTGAACTTTTATCACGATAACTTCTGGAAATATTATAGCACAAAAATGACTTTTCATTCATCTTACAATTAAAAAAAATTTTTTTAATGATACCAATTACACCTAATTAATTTCCCCTAATATTACTAAATTAAATTCTTATTTTTAATCAATTTTTCAAAAAATATTTTAAGCATATTTTACAGCATTTTAATTCAAAAGCTATAAAAATAAATTTAATCTGCTCGAGCATGAGTTCGCTTCTATCAATGTGTTCACATCATGATGACAAAAACTCTTAAATTGGGAAAAACTCTTAAATTAACTCTTACTGCAAACTAAATCTAAAAGGGAAATTTTTAGCACGTCTCTAAGAAATGAAATAGACATGAAATACGATGTTTTTTAAATGATAAATGCAAAAAAAAGACTTTCCCCAACTTTTAAAATATCTATATTGTTGGTATAGAAGCGGGCCTGTAGCATTTAAGGCAAATATTGTGTGTGTGTGTGTGTGTGTGTGTGTGTTTATACAAAATATGCACTCTAATCGGGTCCCAACACCTAATTTCTAAACAGATAGTGTTAGGCATGTATATCTGACAGGAAAAATGGCCTATTTCAATCAAAGAATTGTATTTTATGTATTAAGTTATTCAATTCAATTGTCAATTCAGTTATTCAATTGTATTTTATTTATTTCAGTTAATAAATGTTCTGATGAATTACATATTTTATATTTTTATCCTATGTGTAATGTTTAGTAAAATATTCTTGACTCGCTAAAATTTTAAATAAAAAGAAACATTTATTCTATTGCTACTAAAACTAAGTGAATTATGCAAGTTTAAATATTACTGTCTTATAAAAACGCATGGTTTTAGATTATTCCATTGACCATCTCAAGAAAGTTAACCAATGTGCAAGCACCTTGAGTTTCCCTAAGGCTGAATAACTTAAAATTATAAAATTGTTGATTGTTTTAAAAATAGTGATATTTATAAATTCATAACTCCGTCAGATTTGTTTCACAGAAGATAAAAAAACTTTTCTTTATTTAAAAAGTTGGTGTGTCAAGAATATTTTACTGCATAAGATTCCTTCATATCAAACGACATTTAGACTTCATATTTTTTTAAGAAATACATTTATTGAGTAAAACAAAATACAGCATTATTATTTCTCTCATTTAATCTTCATGAGTGTAAAACTAAAAACTGAGTTCCATGATGAATCAGAGAAATTTTTATTGAATTATTATATGCGATATTGCATAAATTATATAAAAAATATTCTATAGTGCCCATAAGACTTGAATGTTGAATGATTCTGCTTTCTGTACTCACAATTTAAATATGTTCGGTTTAAAATATTTTTTTGAAGAAACTATTTAGAGACGTTACATAAATTATTGAATTGAAAATTTTAGCAAGCATTAATCCCTGGTTGAGAGCTGGTGGCCAAAGGCGGCTAGTACTATATAAAAGAAATTATTACAGCAAAGGAATAACTTCCTTCAAAAATTATCACGTTTTTGTGTTAATATTTAAGATAATTGGTGTTGTCTACGATATGAGATTGCCGATTGATGCAATCATCACTTTAAAATTGTTCTTATCATGTTTTCTTATTAATTCTTATAATTTTTGCACAATTTTTTTTAAACCTAAAGCTAACAAACACAGTATTTATTACCAAATAGAAAAAAATGAAAAGCAATCAAATTATTTGAAAGGAAAATCCTTGCCTTTATGATAAAAAAAGGATTATTTTCTAGTTCAATCAACAAATTTAATTTTCTCCCAAATAATAATATCTGTTTTTAATCTTGTGCCTATATAAAGTGAGGGCAATTCCATTTCGCAGTAAATCGATTCAATCGATAAAGAATATATCTATATTCATTTTTGTAAAGTATTTTAATCAAAGAATGGAAATTAATCTTCATAAACTCGTCTGTTTAATATTTCGAGTAAGAAAATCTCTTCCCGTTTTTCCATCAATTCTTATAATTGGAATATGCTCTTTTACTATTACCATGCCTTTATTAATCAAATTCAGAAAAAAAAATCATAATCTTCCTTGCACATTACATTCAAATGAAAAACTCGCTTTTAAAATACTTTTTTAATTAAGATCTCAAAATAATTTATAGAAACTACGTTAGAAAATGAGCTGCACAGCTATTGGATTTCAATTAATTCTAGTTTCAGATTTAATAACTTCATATACTTAATTCGGCCGAAATAACCTCGAAATTATTTCGCTCCAGTGTTAAAATAAAAAAAGAAAAATAAGAATTCCTTTATAACATCACACGCGTAGAGCGTAACAAAAGAAATAATAATTTGCTTTTAAAATTCCTTCTTACTGCCTAACGGAATTAAATAACTTAATGGTTTGCTCGCCTAAGATTAAATTAAACATTTGAGCGCAGATGAAAAAAAAAAGAATGTAGGGAAAAAAAGACTCAACAAAAGGGATTTTTTTTCTGTGTTTTATTTTGCGCTACTAACGACAGATATCTAACTTGGCATGCAGTTTTTAACGCCAAAAAAGACACAAAAATCGTTGGTTTTGTCGCCAGTGGCTTGTCGTGTCCCGCCTTAGGAGTAGATTTGTCTCTTTTTATCCTAATTCGCCATCATAAAATTTGGCTATATTTTTTTCTTCCTAAATTTTGTTTTGACGATTACTAAACAAATCGACAGTAAGGGATTGAACATAAAACTATTTTTGTTTCTTAACTATTTCTTCTAAAAATGTTTGTGTATACTTTGAATTTTATTATTTAACTTAAATAAACTAATTATGTTTTATAGATTAACTAGCAGGAGTGGTCTTCCCAAAATTTTATCGCATACTCCCTAATAAACTTGACATGCCTGAGGACACCTTGCATGACAATGCCATTCAATTGTTACGAAATATTAACTTCTGGCGTGAATTTATAATTTTTACTGAATCTATCGTGCCATCTTTGGCGATTAAGTCATGGTATGCGGTTAAAAGTATCCGAAAATCAAATATGTGCTTTAGACATGTTTTTATCAATCGATTGAAATAAAGAGTTTTAAAGCAAAACTGCAATTGTAGTAAAAAAAATCCCATACCTAGTTTGATATATTTAAATCCTCGCAGTTTTGAATTATCCCGTTTACATATTTCTAAAAGTAAAGACAGATAGACAGTCAACACATTGTTGGTTTTGATTCAAATTTGACGGGCATTCAACACTATGAATGTTAAATCTGTGTACCGAATCTTATCTATCTAGCTGTCTCCGTTTCTTAGCTATAGTGTTAACATATATTCGAACAGACGGACTTCCTCTGAACAGATTTCACTCAAAATTTGATAGAAATCTTCAAATTTCATGCAAAAACTGTGTACCAAATTTCAACCGTTTACCTCAAAATGTTGTTTTAGTTATTTGTCACAGACAGGCAGATATTTTCTAAAAATGTGTTTTTTCGAACTCAAGGAGATCTGAAATGTGGAGATTCGTCAAAATCTCTAGTTCGAATTTTTTGACGATTACTATACTTTCTCTATACTAATTATACTAGAAAGCAAAAATTCATCGTATTAAATTCTTAAATTTGATGTTCATTAAAGTCACCATTCATTAAAGCTATTAAGCAAAAGTGAATGCTCTACAATAGTTTGCACAACAGATTACTTGCAAAGTAATATATAGTTTCGAAAATCTGGAATTAGAATTTTTCTATTATGTTTTACGATTATAACTAATCTTATAAGTTAATGTCTTGAAATTATAGCAATATTTAATATATTATCGGATTCTTCAAACTATATCTAAAATAATGTAGTGTTTCTAATATAAAAAAAATATTTTTGTGGTATTGTTAAAATTATATACCGAAATCTAAAATCCTTGCAATTATCTTAAACTGTGAAAGAATTTTTTAAATAATTTTTATTTTGAAAAAAAAAAGTTTAAAATTATCTAATAATGACTTAATTTTTAACATGATAATAATTATGGTGATGAGATTCGCATAATTGGCGCATAATTCTGGCGAGCGATTTGAAAAATCTTTTAAAACGCTCGCCAGAATAGATCGTTGAACTTAAAGCTACGAAACTTGACTCGTTGTTACTTCTTAGATCGTAGGCACTCACTAATAATTTTAATTAGAGCTTTAATTAAAATTCAATCAAATTTTTAAATTCGTTTTCCGTTATTAGAAAATATTAAAGAGAAAACCCTTTTATATGACATTAAAAAAATCATACATAAAAAAAACTTTCATTGGTACTATTTTTCTTTTTGTAGATTTTATTTTATAATTTTAAATTTTTAAAATTATTTTAGAACTTATTTTACAGCAATTCATTTCCTTCTCAAGCATGTTAAATATAACTTTTTTTGGCGTAATCATTTACATATAGTTATGAACAAATTTTAAAAATAAAATGAAGACAGATGAAAAAAGACTAAAGCATTTTTATGCTATGATATTCTGCATTTAATATTCCAATAAATATCGGTTTTCCAAAAAAAAAAATTGGTAGCGAATGTCGTCTTTGAAGCAGTGATATTAGTAAATCAATCATAATTATATTCAAAATAGAATTTGATTGCATAGATATATATTAAATATACAAAATGAAGTTTGCCGTGCTTGTCTATTATTTATGAACTAGCCGAATTTGGCGACCAGCCGGTTCGCCAGTCTTAATGTTCCTTAAAATTTTAATAATTAAATATTTTATGTAATTCCTATTTTAATAGCTGCTTCATCAAAATATTTTAAAACTTCAAATTTTGATTGTCATATAATTCACTCATAATATTATAAAGGCCTTCAGTCATAACGTAATTTGTATCTCTCTAATTTTCTTTTAGCTCCCGTAGAATTTATGCTTTAAATTAAAGTGGAAAGAAATAATCTGCAATTAATATAATAATGAGTGACTGAAACAAAGCATTTTTTATAATATGAATTACTGAAAACAGAGTCACTGAGCATCTATACTTTATGGGCACTAAAGAATAGCTTTCTTAATTTATTTAATATCTCAAGAATTTGTCAACAAAATTTTCTCAGATTCATCATGAACAGATCGATTAATTAACAATGTTTAATTTGCATTAAACACTAGGAAAATAAAACGAATCGTTCAAAATAATCGGTCGAAAACAGGTTAAAAAAACTACTTAAAAAACGATGTACTTAAAACTATAAGCATATACAAAAAATATATAACTGACATAAATACAATTTAATTACAAAAGCATGCAACTAACCTAAAAATAATTTAAATCAACCGCTGATAATGGTTGTCATGTCAACAATCAGAACACAATGCGCATGCGTGAATTTTCAACGCCAGTTACGGTGACGCAAATGCGTGAGCTTTTCTACGCCAGTTAGGGTAAAGCTAAGATTAGAAATTTTTAATTTCCTTTATTCTGTTTTATTTTAATTCAAAAGTACTTCAGAATGAATCTGAAAGATCGATTCATTAACAATGTTTAATTTTAAATGCATAAAACATTTAGAAAATAAACAGAATCGTTTGAAATAATCGGCCGAAAAATCTTAAACCTAGCCTCATTACTGTTGGGGAAAAAAACTGAAGCCTTACTCATTTGGTGGTAGGGAAAAAAAAGAATTTTTTGGCGGGAAATTTAGTTTTTAATTAATAATTAAAATTCTAATTAAAAATTCAAAGCACGGAACCCCAGGTGTACATTTCCGACCTCCAAGGTATACATGTACCAAATTTGGTAGCTGTAGGTCAAATGACCTGGCCTGTAGAGCGCCAACACACACACACACACATTGAGCTTTATTTACACGAAATATATTTGCTATCGTGTTCAGTTCTGCTTTTCACATGCGTTTGTTTTGAGCAACGCTCGATATAGATAACTGACTTTATATTTTTTATAAAGATTTCGAAATTGAGCAACGATTAAAATTATTTATTTATTTATTTATTTTTATTTGGAATTCTTGGAAACTATGTGCGAGCAATGTCCGTTTCTAAATTTATCTTTTTAAAACTCTAAATATCATGTAGTATTTTTTAGAATTTCAAAACTTAAATTTTTTTTATGTGAGGATTTCAAGTCATGGCAAATGAAACAAGTATAGGTGTGGAATCACAGCACGGAATGATATTTCCTGACATGATAATGTCAAAAAACAAACTGAACATACTATCATTAGATTGACATATTATTTATAAATGATGTGATGCGATTTCATTAAGTGGAATAAAGATAAATAGGAAAATAATATAAAAAGTTACTACAACTTAGATAGAAGGACGATCAAACTTTTGGACAGGCATATGAATGAACTGAAGAACAGATGACCGAACGGATGAATAGAGACATTCTTTCTGTTAATTGCGCGATATAAAATGGTTACGCAATGTACGGAATAATTGATGCAATCTAGCCAAATGAAGACAAGATAGATGAATCAAGTCTAAATAAGCTTAATATTTCTATTGGTTCAAAAAATAAGGTTGAAGCTGGTTCAAAAAGTAAGATATTAAGTCTGTTTTCAGAGAAAAAAAATTATTCGAGAAATTAACGAGATTCCCAAATGTTGAAAGATATTGGTGCATGTTACTTTTTCACGATTTGCCATGATCGTTGAAACAATTGTGCTATCAGTAAATCAATCTTTTGATATCGGTAAAGAAGAAATCCATATCCAGATCGATTTCCTGAGATTCATCATTTTTTTGAAATAACCAGAAACATCTGAATGAATCCAGGAATAATTTATACAGCCAGGTGCTTCTTCAATAGCTCGAAGAGAGGAAATTTCTTGATGCAAGATATGGGTTGTAGGAGGTGTTTCAATACATCCCGTCGTAAATGCTGTACCATATTACTTGAAATCGAGACTGGGTGTTGCTTGTATTAATAGGACACCTAGTACTGCAATAACAGGAAAACAGAACTAATAATTTTCCTCAAAAAGCTTATTATACTTCGTTCTTCAATCATGAGCCACGTATCCCTCAATGCCGCCATCTTCTAACAGAAATTTTGGAGTGCTTCTACACAACTATTTTGATTTACAAGTGGCATTTGAATGCTGAGATTGTCCTATTCTATTTAGACATAGGATTTAATCTGTATGGAATACATGTGCATCCTCTAAAGATTTTGTTACCTTACGGTTTGAATTGCAGAAGAGAGATTTGATTTTTTTTTTTAAGGATTTGGACTAGAATTACAAAATTTAATGAATATAACAAATTGAATTTTATTTGCGGTCGTGATACCAAAGTTCCAGCTTTATTCTCTTCATTAAATTGTGGTGTCAAACACAAAACAAGCTTCATAATAAAATCAAGAACATAATACTTCCATTTATTCCGTATATCTCCATCCAATCTGTTCATCTGAACATATCAAAACTGAGAAATCAACAAGAAAAACTTATTAGCAATCAGAAGGAAGGAGAATTTTAGATTCTTTTAGAAAATCACATCACGAACGCCAGTGTTTAACATTTATAAAGTACTTTTGAGCTGAGATTATAAATCGTATGCTAAAATGGTATATTGCGAGAAAGCTAAACAAAATACTCCTAAATTCCTCTTCTACAGAAATAAAAATTTTGTAATAATTTAATTAAACTGAAAATGGATCTAGAGTGTTTATTAAAGAAAATACAAATGTAACAAATATTAATTGTAAATACGGCAATGTTTGCAGACCACTGTCTTCAAGCAAAATGGAGTAACACCCCACATTGGAAGCTAAGTCAAAGAACTGCTTCGTGCTAGAATCATGTAATATCCAGGGCAAGAATCATTCATAGCGTTTCCGGATGTCTGGCCTCCCCGTTCGTACAAAAATCCCAATGATTTCTAATTTTGTGGATTCCTAAAAGAGCATGTTTATGGAGGAGGAATTAGAACTTTATCTGAGGTGAAAGCTAGAATTACAGAAAGAATTTCTTCGCGCTACCATTGAACACGCTACAATGCGCTTTCAACACGTACTAATTGATGCCCACGGAGCATGTGCAGCACATTTTGTAATGGAATAAGTTTTAATGATTCTTACAGATTTTTTTTGTCCTTCATCAGGAGCAGCATCTCCCTAGTGGTCAAAAATTGAACTGTTTTTATTATTATTATTATTATTATTACAGAAATCTTTTCACCATGGTCTATATATCGTATATTCCAAATTTTTATCAAAGCCCAAAATGCAAAATGGGTTCTTGAGGGATCAGAATAGGGTCACTTTAATTATAACTACCCTGTATAATCTAAGTACAATTGTGATTTATTTTCTAAAACAATGCCCAAATCACGAACGAATGTTAAGAATAATGTTCATGTCTCTTAAAAGTATCTGCAAAACTAATTTCGGAATCTCTACTGTACTCAGGGTTAAATTTAATAACTAACAAGCTTTAATTTGATCTAATAAGCTCCCCTGCGACATCTTCATGTTATTACAAATCATTACTTCGCAATCATTAAAGGGGTTGTCAATATTTGAGAAAAGTGGCTGTAAGTGCACTTAAACAAATGCAGTAAGCAATTTTCGTGCATTTGAAACGAAATTTTCTAAATGGCTCTCAAAAATTATTGGAACGCACTTTAATATAATGAATGTGCAGAAAGTAGCAAGAGTTTTAGATTGATTCGGTTGAATTTTATAGTGGAACTCGTGGGATAAAAGAAAATCAAATATTAGATTTTTTTAAACATTATTGTATAATTTTTTTTGAGGATAACATTTTATGATATTCTAGGTTTATTAATTCGTTTATTCTTATAAAAAAAATTTCTCACTTCTTTCTCATTTTTAATTCACATCACTTCTTTGTTAAATGAAACTGATAAAACCTGCTAATTAAATACTTTTACTTGATGATATTCTTATTACATATATATATTTTACTATATATTTTTACTTTTTCCATCTCTGAATATATTGCTTCGAAATATTCTTAATATATAATCTCTTGTATTTGTATATATAAGTTTGAGAGATATTTTTTAAAATGTAACTTCTTTTTTTATCTTCTTGTATAATAAGTATATAAATTACTGTAGTAGTAAAAAAGAATGAACACTAGATGTTGTCAATCCCCCACATTTCAGATATCTCTGAATCCGAAAAATGTATTTTTAGAATTATATCTGTCTGTCTGTGAACACGTTAACTTAAGAACCTTTGGGGTTAAACAAATGAAATTTAATATCAGGTCTTTACATTAAAATTGGGTCGGCGCCCTGGCATTCCCCGTGATCTGGGCGTCACGGGTCTGAGTCCCGGCTCAGGCATGGTTGTTCTTCTTCTGTGTTCTATCTGCGCGATGTGTGAATGTGTCTCCATGTAAAAAGGGGTTCTGTGACGCATGAAGTAGTTAAGTCGTACTCTTGGCCCTAGTTGGCGCTACTGAAAAAACAAGAGACGCTCAGTCGGCTTAAATCTTACAGATAACTGTCAGCGAGTTTGTAAAATACCGTAAGTTACAACAACAACATTAAAATTGTAAATTTCTCTGAAATTTTCTACTGAATCCATATTTAGGAAGTTTATATTTTTGTTCAAGTGCAAGTGATTTCGATAATTTCAAAACGCAAAGATCTCAACAGATAAAATTTGGTACACAGTTTCAGCATCTAAAATGTAGATTTATACTAAGTTTTGAATAAATCGATCAAAGGGTTGATATTCTGTTTTTCTGTACATTCGTAAACGCGATAACTCAAAAATAAAACGAAATGAATAACTGGAATTTGAAATTTGATTTGATAATTAATGCTGTAGTTGTGTGAAAAATCTTGGTTTCAATAAATAAAAAAATGCATATTTGGTTTTCGCCACTGTATTAGAAAAAAAAAATGGCTAAGTGTAGAACTCAGAAAATAGAAATCTGAACACTCGTGGCACCCACGGCCTTACCCAAGGTCGTTACCAAGGTCAATTGTTAGGAAGTATATGAAAAGTTTACCATTCCCGCTGATTTATTTACTTTTGTTTTATAGGAACCTGTGAGCAACTTGCTATTCTCATGATTTCGTTTCTATTTAAGTACATGTACAATGCGTTTTAATTGATTTAATGCTCAATCAGAAAATTGGGCGAGTAGAGAAAGGCACTTCGTTACGATGTAACCCGACAGTAATTTCTTGATTACATCACTAGAGAGTTATTTTAAAGTTGATTTTATTATTTTGAGGAGACCCCCGGGGGGCACCTCGAAATGAGGATAAGATGCTTCCGGTATGGTGGTTGGATCTCTCCACCCTGGATTGTACACAAATAGGTGGGGGATCTGACTACTCCCATGGATGACGGGACGTACTTTCTTCGGGGAGGGTTGTACCGTGGCCGGTGAGGGACTCAACCACAGTTCCCTCCAGTGTTGCTGTTGCGGCGGTTCGGTCATTAAGTTTCATGGTTTAAATCCGTGTGCCTTCGTGGCGGGTCGGAGAGTCAGATGGCTGACTTATGATTTTGAGGTATGGTTTGACTAATGAGGTGAAACCACGCTTTTCGAGCTTTGACCCTAAACCAGTTTTGGGATATTTAATTGACGACAACAGATTTAAAGAGAGGATTTATTAGTAAGCCAACTCCGCCACTAGGCCATAATCGTTTCAAAAAGACGATGTATAGAAAGCATTAGGAATATTTTTAAGAACAAAGAATATAGTTAATGGGCATTAACTGCAATTATAACAGCTCGCTATATTAACACAGAATGAGCAACATTCGAAACTCAACACAAAGAACAGAATATATGTGTGTTGTGTGCGTGTGCATGTGTGATAATACTTTTGTTAATGCCAATTTATTTTTAAAATATAAACTGAATTATTTATTGTTTTAAATATTCCTATTATTAATTTCAAGTTACTATTTTTGCAACTTCTCTCAAAAGTACAAATTACATTTCTAAGACAAAATATCCAAATAAGCTAGTATTTAGAACCCTGTAAAGATATTGACCTATAAGAAATACGGTGTTTTTCTGTTTCGAAAACATGAAAGCTGTGACCGGATTTCCCATTTCCTTTTTTTTTCTTCTATATTTGATACTTTTGTGAAACGCGTCGCGAAATATTTATTATTGGTTATGAATATTTCAACAATGACATTGTTTTGAATTTAGTTAAAATATCCTCTGATAAATGAAGACTTTAAATACAATCTGATTATATTTAAACGGTCGCTAATCCTTAAAAAGTGTTTACATCTTCAACCTTTATCTTTCATACATATTCGCTGATTAAATTCTCGCCATTTAAAGATTTATCGCTAAATTTTATTTCAAAATAATGATTTAGAAATTTCTGCTGGCATACACATTGCTAAAATATTCCAGAGTAATGCAAGTTATTTAAAAATTATTGTGAATCTTCTATAAATTCTTTCAGATTGAATTCAAGGTTCTTTTACAGCTCCAATTTGCATAACCAATAGATTGCTATATGTTGCGTTTAAATATCATTTATAAGTTAGTTAGTTAATCATTTATGATTTATTTGCTTTATCACTAATATTGCGGCTGTAACGAGAACTGGATATGATGATGAGACAGTTAGTATCTGTTTTTGTATTTGATTCGATGACTAGAAAGAATTATAGTTGAATAAGCCATCTAAATCTTTTTATTTAGCCTATACAACTGCTGCTTAAATTTAATCAAATAAAATTACTAAAATATTTGTATATAGACCTTCAAGCTACTGTCAAAAAATTTGATACTGCCAATCTTTTAGCAGCTTAGATGTTGCGCAGTGGACATCAGTTCTGCGCAGTGGACCAACTGTTCGAATTATATTATTGATTATTTTTTGTGAGTCTGCATATTTCCATTTAGTGTGAAATTATATGAAATTTAAGTCTACGTTGAATTTTATTTTATATAAAGAAAGTGAGTATTCTTTTATTGCATCTTCATATAACATTTTTTCGATAACTTGTACATTTTACCATTAAGAACTAATTTTTATCCGAATAATAAAGTTTATTAATATAGCTTAAATTAAAGTCAACTAATAAAATGGATCGAATTGCTTAAATATTTTTTGAATTTCAAATCTAAATATACATAGCATCTTTCAAAAACGTCTGTCAGCATATTTCACATTCATTTGCATAGATATGCATCAAGTAGCATTTAAAGTCACTAAATTATATATTCCAAATCGTTGTTTATGCTAGTTTGACGTAGTTAGAATTTCTAGATGTTCTTTTTTTTTTTTTTCATAATACGGACCTTTGAAATTTCTAAATTATATATTAGTTTGCAAATTCATAAATTGCTAGAACCGGTCTTTTTCATCTACGTATTGTGCATCTGAAAGATGCGTGATTTATTCTCTACAATTTTTTTTCCCCATTGGACGTCTCAATCAGATCTCCTGATTTCCACCTGCATAATAATGTTATTCCGAATTACTATTGCAAAAGAAAATAATGTAGCCCTGACGGCAAATCTTACGTGTGTGTTTTATGGCTGAATAACAGCGGGACCAGACAATAAAAACGTCTTCTGCAGAGTCAACCCAGCTGCACTGCGCTGTAGGTTATTGATGCATAATTTTTGTATTTCTGAGTGTCCCAAATGGATTTTTTGGCAAGCTCTCCGCTTCGGATCGTGAGTCAATGCGAAGTCACCTGCTCAACAAATAAACTGAAGAAGGGAACAACCATAATTCGATCGCCGCTTTTGTATCACGATCTGACACCAGATGTCACGATGTTATGTTGGCAGTTTCACACTTGCGAGGGAAGCTGCGCAAACGACAGTCGACTCGACGTTTGTTTGAGCACATCTTGAATTGGGTGCAGTTTTGCTTGTTGGGTCTGGTAAAAACACAGTGCAACAATCTGCAGCTAGAATTGTGGAATGTTTATTTATTTGAATGCTAATTGAATTTACTGCTTAAGTCAGAAATACTAAAAAATTCTTAAAATTTCCTAAAGAATCTTCCGATACTGCTAAGAAAAATAAATAAAATTCAAGAAAAACGTGCAAGATAAAACGAGTTAATTCTATAAGTAGAAACAAATGCTACAAATATTGATATGCAAAATTTGAAAACTAAAATACCTTCTGGCCTGAGTTTATTTCATCATCTCCGATAATAAATTGATAAGATACTATATAATACTACTTCATCGTTTTAGTTTATAAATTGGTAAGATATATAATATTAGTCCATCATCTCACATAATAAATTGATAAGGTATATAATACTAGTTCATCGTATCAAATAATAAATTGATAAGGTATACAATACTAGTCCATCGTCTCAGATAATAAATTGATAAGGTATATAATACCAGTCCATCATTTCAAATAATAAATAGATAAGATATATAATATTTGTTTATCAATTCATATAATAAATTAGTATTTCTCAAAGAATATTAAGATACTGAAGGAAACTAAAAAAATCCGAGTAAATTTTCTTATGTCTTTAAATGAAATACAATAGTTTCTCCGCATTCTGATGAATATTAAATTAAAAAACTTTCATATTAACAAAAATACCAAAATAATGAAGGTTTATTGAAAAAAATACTTTTTAATAGTAAAACTCATACTTATTGCATAACATTTGCAAAATATATAAAAGTATGTGGAAAATTAAACTTTAAAAATAAATACTTCAAAATATAATTCAAAATCTGAACAACTGTCTACCTCACTCCTTTGGCATTAAGGTCTGCAAGTGAGATTTTTTTAATATTATTTTGATTTCCCCTTTTGAAAATTCTAGACTATAAAAACTGCCAGATTTATTGAAAATGTGCAATATCTTAGAATTTTCTCCAAAGAATATACATATTCCCTGCTTTCTCTTATTGAGAAGTGTGAGAACAAAAGCAAGCACAGAAGTATTAAATAATTAACACTTCTATTGCAAAAAATATACACAAATGCAACATCATTCGAATAATATGTGCATATCCATTTTCATAAACAAATTATTTTTTTAAAATAAATTATATTCTGTATTTTTATTTCTCAAATGCAAAAAAAAAAAAAAAAGGAAAAAAAAAAAAGAGCCTTATCTCTGTGCCTTTGCGCATGCGGCAGCAGGTTTCTATTTCACCAAAATAAGGGTTAGATGACAGAAAACGCCCTTCTGAATAAATTCGTCCGGAAGTCAAGGTCAAAATTTAACAAAGAATTCCGGAAATGTGACCATTTTACAGTATATAGCTCTTTTCAGAACAAACTCTTTCATAATTTCTAATATCGGTATCGTGAAAATGTATCTGCATTTATAATAATAGTACTTGAAAGGAAATTTGTAATTCTTTTAGTTCCAAATAATAAATTAATGTTGTGCAAAATGGTGAAATAGCATATTATTTATTACTTTACAAATTATTTGCATTGTTTAAGAATTGATTCATAAATTTGGTAAAACGTAAATATTTTTATAGATATAAATTATTGTGATGGAAGCTTATAAGTCAGTTAATAGCTACGCTACATAGGCAATTGCTTTTGTATCGTGGTCATGTTCCTGGGCTGCAAACCACAAGGTCTCAGGTTCTATCCTCGCTCAATACAATCCTCTACATTATCATAAGTATGATGAAATAAAGATCCTTTTTTTAATATACCAAAGCATTATTTGTCGATACACGCAATCACTCCTATTACTGCCGGCGTCCTGGCATAGGGGTAGCGCGTCTTCCTCGCGATCTGGGCGTCCCGGGTTCGAGTCCCGGTTTGGGCATGGTAGTTCTTTCATTGTTCTATCTGTGAGATGTGTGAATATGCCCTCCTGTAAAAAGGGGTTGTGCAAGCGAATGAGTGATGCGTGAGTAGCTAAGTCGTTCTCTTGGCCCTAGTTGGCGCTACTATAGAAACAAGAGACGCACCCCCTCAGGCTTAAACTCGGCTGTCTCTGACGGCGGGGCTTGGCAAGTGCCATAATTAGACCAGACTAGACTCCTATTACTTCTAATTGATATGCAGTCAGCTGCATCGAATTATTTACTCAAAATATACAAAGTCTCGCATAATTTATGCTTATAAGTTTTATTATTAAAAATAATAATTATAAGTTAATTATTAATATTTAAACATTAACAAAAAGAAAGATGACAAATCCCTTTGTTGATCAACCCAACTCCTGTAGAATACAGTAATGAAACGGAAAAATTCGTTATTTAAAATCGTTTTAGTTAGCATTTAATAAATAGCTCCTTAAAAGCAGAAATTTTACATGGGATATCTTATTTTTTTAAACTTTTATAAGTTAACAAGAATGAATTAATTTATTTTTCTGTTAAAATTTGAAATGAAAATTCCGCTTCGAAACTGATGTCAAAAGAAATGTTTTTTAAAAATTTTAATTTTGGCATTAGTAAAATTAATTGTACTGATGGATGGGTGGGAATAGATTGGTCTATTGATCTAGTGCATATTTTAATAGATGGGTCTGGATTTTATAATGCTAAAAATTATTTGTTGTAAATTATGTATTGCCTTACAAATATTTATTAAAAATAAAGAAAATATTGTACAAAAATTTATATCATTAAAAAGGCATTTTTTTTGTGTGTGTTTTAAGATGATACAGCAGCCATTTTTGTGAGATAACAGTTTTGGAAGATATGATTGTTGGTATAGGTTCCATAGGCAAGTCACAGCAATTATTCATCCAATGGCCTATTTCCTCTTCCGATTAAACTTTGTTTCAACCCTATATTTTCATTTCTTTTACACTTTCTTGCCACTAATTGAATAAAAATTTGGGTGAATTCTATCTGGAGCATATCTAACAATATTTTGTAGCTTCATTAATTAGTAATGGGCTGAATTATGAGCAGTTGGAAAAACGTTCATTGAATATCCTAAAATGTTTATATGGTGATTTCTTTACATTTGATTGTTGCCATTCGAGAATATGTTATAAGATAGATTTCCATACCACTTACGTTGCGTTTTATATATAGACGTTAAAATAAAATAGCATACAAAATACTGTAATATAAACCTATATATTTTATATTAAGATTTGAAATGAAGATTTTTGTATCAGTTAAATAATTTTAAAATCTGTAAAAAAATGCATAGTGTTTATACATTTTTTGTTATACTAATTTTAAAAATATATATATTAAGTTTTTATGTTTGAAGATATATTGAACAGGAATTGAAAAGTACTTTTTATCTAACGTAACCATTAAAATTAATCATGCATAAGAAAAGAATCGGTAAAAGCTAGCTTATACACCCCTTTTCCAAAAGACATCAGTTTAAACAAACTTTAAAGTGTTAATTAAAAAAATTATGATTTTTTTTCCTTTATTATTCTTAGGCAAGTTTTTTTTCTATATTCTTCTCAAATCTGTTAAATCAGCCCTAGGTAATGAAACATGATTAGAGTGAACAAATTTGCACATTAGAAAATAAAATTATTTGCGTATAAGAAAATAACATATGAGGGAAAAAAATCATTGCTTCTGCTTATTTTTGAAAAAATAATTCTTTTGTTTTTTTAAACGATAACGATGGTTTAGTATTGAGACATAATTAATACATCATACAGTGCACAATAGCAGACTCAGAACACGTTCCATTTCAGTTGAATAGATTTTGATAACGGAAAGAAGGTTGTAATGTATCAATCTGCTTCTGAGTAACGAGCATGAAACACTTTTTCCTCAAAAATGTCTACTTTCAATTGATAGTAGATTCTTTTCAGAATGGAGATTCGATCCATTTTCTTTCCTGCTGCTGTGACATTGATTCATGGTTTACAAACATTATTTTGAAACGTATATCATTATTTTTGTGAAATAATTACCTGACACCTGGAAAACTGCGCAAAAGAAAGAGAGAAGAAGACTGAAAAGCGCTATATTTCATAACACCTGTGTCAATATAAAATCGCAATAGAGATTATTTAGCTATTTCATGTTATAATCGTATGATTATTTTTATTAGATAATTTTGAAACATATATTAAAGTACTTTTTCAATAAAAACATAATTAATAAATGAAATAAACAAATCAAAACAATTTGTCATTGCGATTTTTCTTTCCATTTCACATTCATTCAAAGTCTATAAAATTTTATTTATATTTACGTCGCATTTGAAAGCAAAAAAGGGCTACTTTTTAATTTATTTATTTCAGTTCCAATGCAGAGGGATATTTTGTATTTGAATTTATTTAGTCCATCACAGTAGTGGGCTTATTTGAAATAAGCCCAGTACAGAAACTATCTCTATTTACAGAGTCCATTAATCAAAAATACACGAGGAACATTAGCCGCAAAGCAAATTAAAAACACATAAAAAAGGAACAGCAAAGAATAAAGAATTAAAAGTTCTAGACCATATGTAAATAAAAATGCAAACAGCTAGTGAGAGTCAAAAAGTAATATTCTCCCAACACCAACACTAAAGCATGAGTGCATATAAATATCGCAATATGTATAGTTAAAAATAATGTGCAGTTAAGAATTAAAAAAATAATAAAATCAATAAAAAAGAAGTAAGGTCAAGTAGATAAAAGTTGAGAACAAGTAGTTTAAAAACGCTTCGAGTCTATGATGAATTTCAAGTTTCCCAGAGATCCTGTTAAAAGTCTTATAAAATTTATACAAAGAGAACTTTTTAATATAATTAAATTTAGAATAAACATTTGGAATAGTACTCTGGTTCCTAAAAACATTTACAGGCGCATTTAGGAAGGACTACGTAATTTCGAGCTGTGCTAAGATGATCATGGTCATGTTTTTTTCAAAAATCAAGGCTGTTTTAATCATTTCCATGAAATAATGCAAATGAATTTAAGAATATTGCATCAAACCCTACAAATTTTCTATCTTTTGTTTAATTCGTGTAATTTAAGCATGAAAGTTCTTTGATAAATAAGATTCGATTAAGATAAATAAGTTTCTATCAAAAATTTAATACGAAATTACTTGCAGATTTTAAAAACAACTCCTAGTTTTATAAAATCCCATCAGTTATCGTGCTCATTTTGGGAAACTTAAAAAATAGGGGCAAATTATGATTATCTACGTATTTTGTCTCTTATAATACGTAAACAGTTATAGATCCATTTGCTAGTTAAAATAATTTTTACTACATTTCATTCTTTTTTACAAATAGTAGATGTTTCTTTTTTTTACAAATATTTTTTCGAACAGAAAATGAAATCAAAACGATTTTAATCTCCTGCTCTTACTCTCCTGCTCTGAGCATTAGCCTGATACGAAATATAACATGATTACGGCTGTATCCATCTTCATTCTTTTTCTTTTTCTTTTTTTTTACTTTCTAGTGTGCAAATTGCAGTAATTGTCAAAAAAAATCGAAATTTTAACGAATCTTCATATTTCAGATTTCCCTGAGTGCGAAAGATACTTTTGAAATAATATCTGTCAGCCGGTGAACACTATATAACCCAAAAACATTTTGATCTAGACGGATAAAATTTGGTAAATGGCAATGGCAATAATTAAAACTGCAGGTTTTGTTTAAACAAAATTTTAAACGAAATCCATTTAGAGGATTCTGTCTATCCGGCTGTCGCAGTTTAAAGTGTTACAAAATATGAAGATCTAGATCGATAAGATTTCGTAGTCAAGTTTAGCACCTAACATACAGATCTGTATCATATTTGGAACAAAATCTGTCACAGGGTTTACCTTCTGTCGCTCGGTACATTCGCATGTATGTAAATGCGATGACATAAAAACTCATTGGATTAAGTTTGATAAATGATTTTGTGATTACAATTGTAGTTTTAGGACAAATTTTGATTTCAATTAGCCAAAAAAAAAAAGGCATCCAAAATAATATTTTGTTTTCTGGTACTTGAGTATAAATTGCATGCCATCTAATGGGCTTTCTAATGAGCTCTTTCTAAAATCTCATTCTTCAAATGTATGCAGTTAATGAACAAGTGCAGAGTTTCTTTACTATTCTAAGAAGCATACGATTCTCATGTGCAGTTTTCCGAAAATAAAAATCCGAATCCCCAGGGCATTCATGAACTTGCTTCGCTTTCCACACTTTCATGAGAGCGGAGGGGAATTACACATTTATCAGACAAAATTCGAGAAAGTGTAGGGGAAACTACTCCAGCGCGTTGTTTAAATTGTGTGTGTTATGAACTTAGAAACTGTAAAGCGCAAAGAGCTAGATGGGTGAAATTTAATTCATAGTTTTAATATGAAAATTACAGATGTGTATTTGAATATAGATTGAAACTATCAAAAGATGATCATCTACTGGTATATATGTTTTAATGCAATATGCATGTGCAAAAGTCCAATGAGTTAAATAAGTAAAATTTGATATAAAATTTTGAAAAAAATTGCATATTTTTATATTCTTCACATCGCTAGGAATCAAAGGAACGAACAATATTATGCATTATTCATATAGGAGATAAGAGCAACCCTGCTTAAAGATTTAATCTTGAGAATGCTTCAATTCATGTGATCAAGTCAATAACATATTCATGTAAAAATATCTTATGATCGGAAGGAAAACAAACACAGCCGAAATATATTCCATTAATGTGAATAATGCGAATGTGTAATCAAAATGACTTATTCATGGATATTATGAACCCTTTAAAGAAAACATTCTTTTTTCTAGTAGTGGCATATTAAAATATTTTTGGGATTGAATTATTTAAAAGAAACTATTCATCAAACCTATTAGTTATAATGGATCTGAATATAATATAAATATATAGTATATGTCTGAATATGAAAATAAATAATCCAGATTTTTGTTTCAAAGAAAAATTTTATAAGAACATGAAGCAACATGAATAATTGCATATAATAATTGATGAATTTCGTGGCAATGGAACTATTAAAATAAATTATTATCAATAAAAATGCACAAAGGTACAAAATTCCTCAATTCCAGTATATCAGGAAATGAGTAAATAATAGATTATGAAATTACATCGTTATAAATATGAAATAATTCGAAATATAAAGTACTTAAAAGTATTCGAGATTTTAAGTACTTTGTATACTTTTTTGTACAAAACGATTTTGGTTGATTTTATTTGAATAAAAAGAAAATTTTATTTGGCTTCTCAGATTGCTCTCACACAACCATATGGTATTAAAAAAAATTCATCTTTTTTTTCCCCTGATTATTTATATAGGAATTCAAAATTCCATTTTCCCCAAAACGGAATAGTTCCATACAGAGATCAGTATGAAAGCAAATGGGAAATATATGCTGACATTATAAAGTTTGTGTTTTCAGAGAATTCGCAGATAAATTCTTTCTTCAAGACCACTTTAATGTAGAAATAAAATAGATAGTATTATATAAAAACTAAAACTAAATTTACAAAATTCTAATTCTAATTTTTTTAAATCATACACATTACTTAATATAGTTGTGGATTCCATTTAATACCTCTGTTTGGCATATCAGGTTGTAAAAGTCTTCATTACTTAATCATAAAAAGGTTTTTAGAGACTTTTGAATTCGAATCCATTTTATTCCCTGTAGAAAGAGTAAAGAAACATTAAAAAAATGCAAAAAAGGCATTGCGTAATATATTCTGACATTGCAGCGATGTCCCTTTAAAACAGCCACAGAAAACTTTTCAAAACACGATTCATTTTTGCAGTAGCATTCAATTCAACGTGGATTTGTAGGAATAGGAATCATTTCTGATCATCTTTTGAAACATTTCCTTTCAAGTCTTTCAAAAACAAACAACAAAGCTATTCATATGAATAAAATAATTAACATTCTAACTCTTTTCCTTGATAAGTTACGGCGCAGTTATCAAAAGAAAGTTACTGCATGTAGAAACAAAAATAACTAATGAAAAAAACATTGTTGCCTAAAAGTTAATACTAAAGCATAAACTTTTGACCCTAATAGAAGAAAAATAAGAGAATGTCATCTGCGCACCGATATGTCCAACAACAAAGAAGTCGAATAAATAAATACTTTTCCCGAGACGCGCGTGTTCAAAAATTGCTAATTATGAAAAGATCATTAGTTTTCGATCACGATGGAAGGAAAAACTTAGTGACGCCTTCCAATCAATACATCAAGTAGAATTGAAATCAAATTAGGGAAACTATGTTGTAAAAAAACACGACTCAGTAATTACTTTTCAATCGAATGAGGCAAATTTGACGCATCTGTCATGACTCTATTTTTCTACAGCGCACAGGAAATTTAGAAATAATTAATACTCGATACTCATTGCGGAAGCGGTCGGATAAAAAATAATAACAACAAGGCTAAGCGATAGATGGCGCAGAATGCGGGCGCCACAACATGTTGCCAGATTCGCCTACAGATATAAAAATTGAAATGAATAAAAATGGCGGACTTCGTTTCGATGCACAGGACGCATTCATCCGAGTTTATCGTTTATGAACCGTGGCGTAACTAAATATTAATTAAGCCATAGCTATGTTACCATAAATTGATGACATAATTAAGCCAGAAGCGCTTCAGATGTTGATATATGGGTGCAGCTGAATAAAAGAAATACAGCGCCTCCTACCGGAAATGTGGGTTTAATGACTGGATATTAAAAAAAAAACTCCCATGATGCATTTAAAATTGCCTATGATTGTTTCCTGCCGTTGCTGTAGTGTTTTTCTTCGCATAAAGTCTGCAGTAATTGATAAACAAGCACATTTTCACTGCAGCGTCTTAAGTGTAAAAAAATTACAGCTCCCATACTGAATATTTACAGGGTTATAACTTTGAAGATTGTTTCAAGCTGATGAATAAATTATTTGAGAGTAACAGCTCTACACAAAAAGGCGACCTGATGTCGAGTAGTATAATTATTTTAAATTCCTCTTTAATATGAGTAAATCATTTTTAAAGCAGACAGAAAAATGGATCCCCGAAAGCGTGCACTTACTTTAATTGAAAGCAAAAAGGAAAAATCAATTGCCTTTTTTTTTTATCACGTTACTTCCATTCAGTTGAGCAGAAAAACTGCAGCTTTTATATCCGAACATCTTTCAGATGGGTATTAATTAGTTTATAACGCTCATGCTTTCCAAAAACTGCTTATATTTTCACGGTATTTAGATTTGCATTGACAGCTTCCATTAAAACGGAAACTTCACCGAATTAAGTATTTCGTCCAAAAATTTTTTTGTCTTCAAAGCGCTGTATAAATTCGTATTAATACAGAGACTGATTCTACAAAGAAAGAGAAAACTGTTTTTGAAAAAGGAGCATCTTTCCGAATTCTTATTACTTTGTAGTAGAAATATCTAAAGGTCTGCAGAGATGAAAATTGGATTTTTATTTCACGAATTAGATTTTTCCCTTGAGATTGCTATCGAAGGATCGCCTTAATAATCATTAATATATGTATGCAAAGGTTTTCTTTCATAAACAGAAAATATTCAGGAGAATTTTTCATCCAAGAGTGCTATAAAGAGAATATTTAAATCAACTTTTAGATTGAATTTTTGCATTTACATATTATCAGTTTTAAATATGCATCATTTAATCATTTTATTGAAGACCCTTTTTTGGATGAAAATCTTCAATTTCGACAATTAATTGAATTTTGTGATCAAAACATTGTTTATTCTCTGTGTGCATATGAAATTGACAAATAAATCATTTTTTCTAAAAAAGCTTTGATAAGCCAGGATGGCAGTACTTTATTCTGTAGTTTTTTAACAGGCATATCCAATATAGATTTTTTTATGATATGTTGTTTGTAGTGTCGTATCTACAGATTTAGACCCTTTGTGCCTACAAATTTAATTTGGATGATTTAGGCAAAATTGAAAAATAGGTCTGTCTCTCGATGATTTAAATGTAATAAATTTCTTTTAAAATATGTAATGGATACAAACGGCATACTAAATGCAATTCTTTAAAGTATTGATTTTTAAAAGCGTGTGTTTCATAAATGTCATCAAAAGATGGAAAAACTATATTAATAAGAAAAAGTGAATATTATTTAATTATGAAAATATTTAAAAGAGAAATTAATTTCATCAAGCAAAATTTGTTTCATTTTTTTATAACTAAGCTTATAAATATAATTT
>JAPMOR010100476.1:459452-499784 GCA_026543865.1 Argiope aurantia | reverse complement strand
ATATATATATATATATATACAGTGGTGGCCAAAATTGTGGACATTTTCGAAAATTTGTGTTTTCTAAATTTGTATGCTTATAGAAAATGTAATCTTTTCACAAAATGCAAACTCTTATATATCATTTTAAAGAGAATATAATGCTGATTTCAATACAACAAGTAAATATTAAATATTTGCAATACAAAAAAAAGTTGAGTGGCAATAATTATCGAGATACATTAGATGCTGGTGACTATAGTGAGTTATCAGTACTTAACAGGGTAACTTTTATTTTTTATTATTGCTTCACACTGATGTTTCATTGAGCTGACGAGAGTTCTCTTCTCTTGTTATTGTAAACTCTTCTTTTGTTGCATGATGCCAGGAAACAATTACATACTCAATTAATTCTCTTTTATTTGATGAACGCTTCATATGTACAAGAGTTTTCAAACGTTGCCCTAAGTTCTCAATAATTTTGAGGTCAGGACTATTTACTGGCCATGACAACAATTCAATGTTCTTTGTACTAAACCACTCTTTCGATAATTTTGCTGTGTGGCAAGAAGCTAAATCCTGCTGAAAAATAAATGATGCGTTGTTGGGAAATAGATTACTGATGGAAGGTGTAAGCTTTGGCTCTAGAATAGTGCCAATATATTTTCTTGCATTTAATGTATCATCGATAACATGATGGTGATACTTATATCGTCTGCTGACATGTATGACCAAATCATAAGACTAACTGAGTTCTTCATAGTTGCCTGAATGCAGTCAGGATGTAGCCTTTCGCCTATTTTATGCCTTACCTATTTTCACCACCACTGCCGAATAACGATATATTTCTTTCATCACTTATATAACTTGTGACCACTGATCATCTGTCCAATGAATGCGTTCCTTTGCCCACTGTAATTTCTTTATACGCTGCTGTAAATTGAGATAAGGATTTTTTTAGTCAATTATACCTTATAATCCAACATCTAATAATATTCTCCTGATTGTTCTTGAACTGACACAAATACCAGCATCATTCAATTAATTTCTGATGGCCTCATATGACATTCTTCTATCTTGGAAACATAGTCTTTTTATTTTTTTGGTCATCAACAAATGTGGTGTACCTTTTTCAGCCATTTTCTGCTTTGTTTTTTATTGAATTTGTCTCCCGATATCGTAAACAAAATTTTCGTACTCCAGATGTAGTCACTGAACCACCCACTTCTCTTGCAATTTTAGCATAGGAAAGACCCCATTCATGTAACACAATAATCTTAGTTCTCTTTCTAGATGCCCAATATATTCTTTTATTTGATTTCATTGCTTCCTGACTAAATATTAAAAAAATATTTACAAAAACTCCAACAGTATATTAAAACATTTAACGAAACTTCTAACTTGCAATTTAATTACATAAAAAATAGTCACAGAGAAAAGCGCAATAATGACTTGTTCCTACTTTAAACATGATTTCAGCTTCTGTTAGTAGTTAGTAATATTTTATTAGTTCTCAAAAACAAGAATAGTGATTTGTCAGGAAAGTTAGAAAATAGAATCCACTTCATCACTGTGTTTGTTATTCAAATTAAAGTAAGAATAATTTTTTTTTTTGCATTGCCGATATTTGAATTTTGCTTCTTGTATAGAAATCAGCATTAAAATTTCTTTAAAATGATATAGAAGAGTTTGAATTTTGAGAAGTGCAAGATTTGCTATAAATATATAAAGTTAAAAAACATAACGATTTTCAAAAGTGTCCACAATTTTGGCCACCACTGTATATCCGTTTATGAACATGATAACTAAAAAAAAAACTAGATAAATGAAATTCAGTACTAACTTTGTACTAAGCGTGTAGATTTTTATTAAATTGCGTATGAAACGCATCTGTTAAAAATATGTTCATTTATATGTATGCGATTTTGATAGTGTTAACGCAACGAATCATGCCCATTTTATGAGTAGAATTGTATAGGGTCTACCAAAATTAACGCAAGATTTGAATTTGCCACCTTTCATGCATTAAAGTGTTGGAAACCCTATTAAAAATCCATTTGACAGGTGATAGTTTAGGGTTAGTAAAATTGGAACATTACACGATAGAACAACATGTATTGCGCAAGATTTGAATTAAATAAAAAACACAGTTTTTGCCTCTGAATTTTCATATTTTCATTGAATCGTAAAGCACACTGTATGGAATAACACATAGGACACATGACCTCTATGCCTTTGGTGGCACATACGCACTCTTTTGTCGAAATTTCCCATGACCATTTTGCATAAATATACTGCATTTCGTTGATCCGGGGGGGGGGGGTTGAATTCCCTCCTTCAACGCACTCGTACTTGTGGGTTTGTTGGCATAGACATTTGACTTCAAATAATCCCATAAAAAGAAATCCAATGGTGTTAAATCACTCGATCTAGGAGGCCAATTCTCAAATTTTCGAATTGTAACCGCCAGACTTCCATTATTTTTTTAATATTGTTCAACAATGAAAATACGTTATTCTATCGTGCAACACTCCATTTTTACTAATCCTAAACTGTCAGCTGTCAGATGTTTTTTAATAGGGTTGTCAACACTTTACTGTACGAATGGTGACGAATTCAAATTTTGCGTTAATTTTGGGCCACTCTTTAGAACAGTATGTTGACTGCTGTCCTTTTATATATTCACGCCTATGTGAAAACGATAACTTAAAAAGAACAGAAAATCAAATGGCAGAATTTTAGCATATGTTCTTTTCAACAAATTGTAAATGCTTATAGAATTTTACACTAGATCTTGTATGGGGTAGATATTTTATTTTTTGCCTATCCTCGTGTATGAACAAATTGGATGTTGCTTTGCTGAGTTGGCGGCTGATTCGAATAGTGCATTTAGAGAGAGAGAAAAAATATCAAATGGAAATAAAGTCACGGAAAGTTCATAGGGATGTAATAAATACCATTTTGTTAAACTTGAAATATATTTAAAAGGAAATTGAAAATATCAAAATTTAAAACTTCAGAGTGTTGATCGCGAATCAGTAATTATGAAGGTGTGAAAGCTTGTAAGATGTGGCAAACTTTGATTCAAACCCTTCGTCCAATTTTTAAAAAAATAGATTCGCCTATTATCACATATTTTTTTTTACATTACATCCGCCAACTCGTTAGAGGCAGGTATAATTAAAAGAAAAATCGGCAAAATGAATAAAATTTGGTATGTGTGAGAAATCGGGCTATATCCAACTTCACTTTAGAACATATTCTCTCCTCAAACACCTGCTCTTTCTTCAAGAATTTCGAGGCAATAAATGTGTAATAAATAACTTTTTAAATGAAAACATCAATTATAATAGACAGTATGCAAAAACAGATAGTAAATAGACAGTATACACGAACAAAGTAATTGATCTTTCATATTGTATTTACTTCCTGTCGTATTTTATTACTAGAAAACAAAGTTCAAGAGCAATCTCCTGATATATGAGCCTCGTAGATTTGCAATAGTTAGATAAGAAAATAAAAATCCTCCTAAAAGTTTGAAATTTTAGTTGAAGACCAAATTGGGACCTCGTAGTGGTTGCAATAGAGTGAAAATTCAACCACATTTTATTTTTTCTCAGGCAAAATAGGTACTGATAACCATAGAGGAAATTCTAAGAAAACTTTTCGAGAGAACAAACTGTCAGAAAGAAACAAGCTGAAGTATAATGAAATTTGGTGGGCTTATACATTGAATTTAAGAACATCACCTTGAATTTGCTTCCAAAAATGTAATTCTATTCTAAAATTTGATAGTAATCCGTAAGAAAAAGAAAAAAAAGAGAGAGAGAGAGAGAGTACGAAATACGTTTCTCTTTACTATACTGTGAAACTTATCATATTGTTACGAAATTTCCTGCCGGCGTTCGTTAGATAGTGGGAGTGATATGATGTAAAGAACGCACAATCAGCAGGCAGAAGTAGAATAAAAGAACGACGTTTATTTTCACGAAGACACACAGGACAGCACAAAAGCGACAACTATATACAGCACAGAAGACGATTATCTTCACCCGAGACGTGTAGCATACAACAGCACACACAGCAGCATACAACCAGAATCTACTGCAGACAGTAGCGCACAGCTCAGTTCAGCACTAGCTTGACTCCGTCGCTTCCGACTACTCTGTCTTCGACTTCTCCGACTCGGACTCCTACTGACTGACTTCTGACTTGACTTCGCTGCTCTCGAAATCGGACTACTTCGCTGCTCTCGAATTCCCCTGTCGTCTACCTTCACGACGCGGCTTCGACTTCGATGAAATGCTTATCCGGGCACCCGTCCTTAAGTAGGACTATCCCCTTAATGACAATACTTTTAGACATTGCGTTTGGTATTTTGGCATGACCTTTAATGGTTCTTGACGCGACGGTGAAGGGAGAGAGAATGACATGGAACTTCTGCCGAAATTTGTACTTTGCAGGTGAGGGAGAGTGGGAGAGATGTCTCGGCCAATAGGAATGCAGGTTGTCAGGGGAGTAGGAGAGGGTGATGCAGACGGTTTTCCAAGTTATGAGGGATAAACTATTATCCATGAGCAGCCAATCAGAAAGCTGGGTTATTGAGGAGGCGTAACTTGAGTTTTGGAGCATCTTAGCCGATCAGTGCATTGAGAATGATTAACTTTTTCTCTTCTTTATTTTCTGTTTTCCTTGCTAGCTTGGCGGCTTCTATTAAATTAGGGAATTCTTTGAATATTTCTCTCAGTTCCTTGAGTATTTGCAGAGTTTCTTGGAGGGAGGGGAGATCTTCATTTGCTGCCAAATTTGGCTCCGTGTTCTGTTTAGGTGGTGCGGGGATGGGCTGTTGTACTGGGTTTCGAGGAGTATTTCTTGCTATCTCAGCGTAGGAGGGTCTCCCGTTAATTGTTGTTAATTTCGGGAATTTTCTGCACCCTTTCCAGGCAGCTGTATGACCCTTTTCCTGGCAATTTACACAAACTGGGTCTTGCAACTTTTCAGTGATACTGCAGGAACTGGTAGCGTGCGAGCCGCCTCATTTTATACACTTTGGAGTTATTCTGCAGTTCCTTGCGGAATGATGAAAGCCTGCGCAATTATAACAGATAGTTGCCGTTTGTTTTCTTCTGTAGCTCTCGATTTTAATTTTAAGGTGAAGGAGGGTTCTTTCGTTGTAGATATTGAGTGCGCTTCTGGACTTCTTAACCTCCAGGAGGAAAATAGGGTACAGGGTCTTCATTTTGTAGTTTCTTAATTGTGAAATTCTAGCAATGCTGTAATTTCTTTCCCTGAGTTCTCTGGCAATTTCTTCTTTATCTGTGTCTATTGGGAGGCCTTTTAGAATGACTTTGATGGGTCTATCATCAGAAACCTTCACGACGCGGCTGCAGCTGCTTCCTTTTATAGGTCTCGGGAGGTGGGGCTAGAAGCCTCTCAACCAATCAGGAACGTTCGAGGTGTATCTCGGTTCCTACTGGACGGATCGGGAAAATTCTCGAAGTTTCGGGTATAATCTATTTTGGCGCCAAAGTCGCCAAGTTTGTCGCCAAGCTTTGGGACCTCCGACGCGCCACCTGGACTCTGTCCCATTCAGATGACTGTAAAACTTTCTTTCTGTTGATGGAACAAACTATGCTGGGAAGCCGAATTGCAGGTTTGTAACAATATATAGAAATATCATTGAAATCATATCTATAGTAGATTTCTCCATTCTAGTGTCACAGGCATTTTAATATACCAGTTTCCTATCAAAATTATTGTAATTTTTTCATTACAAATTCATTTTTTGGTATCGCATTTCTTTAATAAAAAAAAAAAGAAAAATCTTTGATCGAATTTGCAAGCCTTCAATGGAATTAATTCAAGTATTGTCACTGACAAATATAAACTGCATGTCACATGTAACATAAATTGTGTATATTAGATGTGCATTGTCTAATTTTATGTTGTACGTAACTTCCTCATTCCTCGCGCAAATGGTACAAGAGAATCCAAAATCCCACTGATAATGCTCATTTTATTTGATCAATGAGCAACATTGATCAATTGATCCGTGATCAGTTAGCAGTGATGACCAGAAGACATAAACAAAGTAACCAAAAGCCTTTCTAAATTAGCCATATTTGGAGATTTTTGATTTTGTTTAATATCAAAAACATGATAGAACATGGAGGGAATGAATGATTATTTGTAGTATGACAGAGATCAGCATGTATTTAGAAAAGAAAATTGATCTCTACAACTTTTGTTGGAAGAGAACAATTTTCAAAAATGTTTTATAAGAATGGATAAAGTAAACTACATGGATCTTTACATAACAAAAAATTTCGAAAATGTACAGAAGTATATATATTTATTTTGCAAGTAAGTTTAATTCTAAGACACTAAAGAATAAAACTCAGATGTAGGACTAGTCTTTTGAAGTATCAGCTTATGCATTTGATAAAAGTAAAAATCCCTTTTTGCCATATGGATTACACTTATTTTTTAAAAATTTCATTTATGAACATCAGTACTTAGAATAAGTGATTCCCAGGCATAATACGATTTCCCCCTCCTTAGTTATCACCAGCGGTTTTGCAAATGTAAATGATGCCTGGGATATGATTTTTCGCTCTTCACCAAACCTGGCTTTAAAAATGACATAAATGTATATTAAGGATTTGTCTCCTTGATACCTTCTAAAGGCAGAGATAATACCTATATCCCCTTTCTTATTTCTCGTTACACTAATGTCAAGGAGATGCAGAAATGCAGTGATAATGCTATTTGATATATAATGATATTGATATTTCATATGTAGTGACACTGATATAGATATGCAATGATATTGATATAACTTACTGCAATCACAATAAACTTGCTCTTAACTTTCTTTATTATTAGCCCAGGAATCTAATATCTCATCGATCTCGAATCGTCAGACAATATTGCTAGAAATTATTCATAAAAGTGCTAGAGCACCACTGATATTTATTGTGGGCCAGTCCTGCATATCTGTATGAGCAGCTATAATCCCACAGTACACACACATGAGCCCACATATCATCCCGAAGGCATCATATGGTTTACAATATTACTAATAAGATATGAATGGCTCTATCACTAGCATCTGGTACAGTAATTGTCATTGATTATAATTATTACTTGAGAGAATTTACTTCGGCTAGAGCTTCAATCAGTTTTTATCCTAGCTGTAACATCAGAATTCTAATGCCAACAAAACTGATGATTTTGCGAAGTCTAAAAATAGCATCAATAAATGTCATATTAAGGTGTTTTATGTGCATTGATTTCCTTTCAGAAAAGTATTGCGAGAAACATATTATATTCTCTGTAGAGTCCCAATGGAGTCGGCAACATCTCCATGCAGTGTTCCAAAGAAAAAGCTCTCTCAATTACTCCTGCAACTCCAGGCGATCCACCCAAATGACCATTCCCTAAAAGCAGACAAGCGATTCTGGCGTGGAAGGGGGTCTGCCGAACACAAAACGGCCCTCTCCGCTATTTGCGTGCGAACCCCTTCAGGAACGCTGGGAGGTCTTCAGCTCATTCCCCGTTTCCGCTGAAAGGAACGCTCACATCTCATCAATTCCAGCCTTCCTCCGTCCTTTAACAGATTGCATGCCAGGTAGGCAGCAGGCTCATAGAGAGAGAATCTCGTCCACTACCCCCTGCACCATCCCTTTTCTTCTGTGTGTGCGGCTGCTTCGGAAATTGCGGCCCGTTGTCCATTACAGCGTCCATGTCTGAGTTCTTGAAGCGAGAAATTGCCTTGTAGCTTTTAGTGGGCACCCTTGGGTGCCGCCCACACCCCCTTCCCTCCCACCTCCCCGAGGGCAGTAAGGGAGATTCGATGTAAGAGAAAAGGGGAGCGTGTGCAAACTAATTTGGAGAGGATTGGATGCCCCCTTTTTTATTATTGCTTTTTTCCCCTTTCCGTCGTTTTAATCCTTTGGTAACTGACTGGACGAGTCGCCTCGAATCAGTTCCATTACGGTGGGTCGGTTAGCTTTGAGTGAGGCAATTTCTAGAGAAGATTCGGGTATAAAGAAAGCGAATAAGATCACTGCGAAACAGGGTAATCTTTGTTAAATTAATTAATTTTAATCTCGGATAAAGTTTATAATTTATCAACTTGCATTTAATTACGCCCAAAATTGCTTTAATTTCGTTATGTACTGATTTTGCAGCTCTACACAGATGACAAGGAATAAACAGTAGTTAGAAAAATTCCTCCGATAATGAATCAAAAATACATAAGTTGCCGCTTCCTTTTCTAAAGTTATGAACATTAATCATAAGTATATAAACAAACGCGCACACACACACACAAACAAACAAACAATTAGTTAATTTTAAAATAATTTTTAAAAAGAATATATAACTTTAATTTTAATATGGTTTTTTCTAATCTCTTCTTATTAGCCTTCATGCATATGTAGATCCCGAAATCATTTGTAAAAATTACTACCAACTTCATGCGCAAAGTACTTATATCAATTCGTCATAGCTTCATGAATTAAAGCATGGGAAAGATGAAACATGAATAGAAGGATGAAAGCTATGAGCATATTATCAGGCTGAATTACTAATCAGCTTTACTCAAAAACTAGTTAATCAGTGTTCGTTTTATCAACAAATTGCTATTATGCTATTTGGTTAGCTAAATTGCTATTATGCTATTTGCTCTATGCTATTTGGTTAGCAGCTATCACAACACTTTACATAGAGTTGCAGCCATATGCGTTACTTGTAACGAACACAAATTTTGTTGATTTTATGAAAATTACAATGCATATGCGCGAGCACAAATTTTATGTAAATCGCATCCAACTGTAGGCACATAGAAATATGTAATTTCGATAATTTAGTTTATTTTGGATCTATCATGTTAAAAATGTCTGTGTTTTTCATGCTGCACATGTTTTTCGAAATACTTAAGGGCGAAAATACTTAGTGATAAATTTTATAAATGCTTGATTTTAACATTGCATATTTCATATATGTAGGGTCGGAATTCTGTAATCGATTTTTCATTAATATCCACATGTACCAGAGTTCTAAAATTTTGTACAATTATCAATTCCCGATAACAACAGAATATTTTAATAGTATTAGAGTTTCTAATTATTTAATATATTAATTTAGTTAAAAATTGAATTCACAGAGGTGGCGACATCTAGAAATGAATTTGAAAAATATTAATTCTTAGATTCTATAATATTTATATTCATAAATTATAAAATATATCAAAAACTGAAAATTAGAGAATAATAAAAGTAAAGGTATTTTTAAACATTTTTAATGCATTTAAAAAATGAAAAATAGCTGGGTTTTTTTTTTTTAATTTTTTACATAGAAAAGCGATTTTATGCACGTAAAAAGTTAAAAATTTTCTTTAAAAATCTGGAGGTTAAAAAAAAATCCTAAATTTACGAAATGCAGAAAGAAATAGAAGAAATTACAAGTACTTCACATAAAATTTAAAATGGATTATAAGGATGACTACAAATCCAAAGTGCCTTTTATTTTACTCCCAATGAACTCTTAAGTTAGAAAACTGTATTGTTTAAAGACAAGAGAATATATCGAAGCTAAATGTTAAAACTGTAGCTTTAAAACTCGTTTTAAATCTTTAAATGTATTTTAATTCTAATGTCTTTGAAATAGAAGCACATTCTTAGTTTCAAATCTTTTTAATCAATTTCTAACAAACTTCAGTCTTCTTTCTCTTTAAGAATAGATCTCGATAGTAATTCTATTTATTTTAAATCAATCGAATTAGGAAGCTAGTCTTTGTTTCAAGACTTTTGAGCTTGTTAATTTTCTGTTTAAACAGGTAGTTTTCAATTCAACCAATTAATAATGTTCAATTAAATTAGTTTGTGAACAATAGCAAACAAAAAAGTGTAAATACAAGGGAATTAATTCACATTACTTTACAATTAGATGGTAAATGTGATGGAGTCAGTAACTTTAAAATCACGAGATAAAGGTAATTGCACGTTTTTGTTAATCTATTTCTCCTAGAAGATATGGCGTAAATTTTAGAATTAAATTAATATATTCTTTTGGCATTTATCACGAGATCATCAAACCAGATGATAGTGTGGGCATTCACCGGAGAATGTTAATATTTTCTAATTTCGGTCGTTAAGGAACTTATATATTCTTAAAGTATGCCAACCCAATAACTTCTGAGCTTGGTGATAATTTAGTATTATATAATCACAAAAATTTGTTTTATTTGGAGAAGACGAATCAATACAAGCATAAAGCTAGTTAACAAAGATTAGAGTACACGTTATTCAATAATTCGAGGCCCATGAAGGGTTAGAGGCCTTTGCTAAACAAGAGCACCGCATAAAAACGTTTACATCTTGTACGGTAATGCCATAGGGGATGAACACGAACTTAAACCCATTATATGTATAGCATGGTTGATGACCATTTATCGATGGGGAATGATTTTCCTTATTCTTAAGCAGCTATTTCCGAAAACTTATAAACTGAATTGCCCAAAACAGTCGGATTGGTTGTTAGAGTTTTTGTTTTTTTCAAACCAAATATAGAAGTGTACAATTTGCCCCTTAAATTTTATAAAAAGGTGCCTTACATTTGTATAAGTGTTGAGAGCTCCGGGTGCTTCGAAACCCTTTGGTTTACAGAAGGTGCTTCATTTTTCCTTTACTGCAATTATTATTATTGATTTATGATTTTCGCAAGATTTGATAGACGATTCAGAATTAGAACCATTATAAGCACACTGAAAGTAGAAATATCTGTTGTAAGAGTTTAAAATCTGAGCTAATGAAGTTCGGATATCGGTGACAAATAACTGATTAATCCAAGAATTGACTTGTTACAAATTCTGTGATTACCAGCATCAAAATCTGCACAATGGAGAGACATGGCTCTTTATAAATTTCCTGAAAAGAAGAAGAAGAAAAATCCCGAAAAAAAATTTCATTGCCACCAATCAAACTTACAAATTGGACTGAAAGCGTAACACTTGGATCAGCTATTTAATATTAGAAGGAGCATAAAAGGGCTTTGAGAATATGGCTGCCAGGATGTAATTTGAGCATCTGCCCTCTTCTGAGCAAAGAGAGGAAAGAGCGTTAATTTAGATTCTCCCTAGATTGCTGCTTTGTATCCTTTTCGAGTACAACTGAGAACTGAAGTCCAGCCGTCTTTCATTAAACAAACCCCTTTTTATCGAGGGATAAGAGCACATATTGCCTCTCTGACAAGAGGCTGCGTTTTTATAGCACCAAGAGAGAGGGTGAATAATTAGTGGTGAATGGAGAACTGCCAGTATCATTTTAAATATCCAAATTTTTAAACATGTTTTAGTATCAAAAATTTTAAGCATTAGAAATATTAAAGGAGATTTACGTTTAAAAAATTAATTATCAATGTTTAAAAGAATTTAATTACAGTTGATGATGATGTCATGTCCGCGTTACCACGGAAAGGGGCTGCAGTGGCTTCTAAGGGTAAAGACCCCCCGAGCACCCGAGAGCAGAAGTCTGACTTCTAGCGCATATGAAGATGAAACTCCCACATTCGCTTGCACAACCCCTTTTTACAGGGGGGCACATTCACAGATAGAACACAGATGAAGAACAACCATGCCCGAACAGGGACTCCAACCCAGGACGCCCAGATCACGGGGAAGGCACGCTGCCCCTATGCCAGAACGCCGGCTTTAATTACAGTTATCAGTATTAATAAAGAAAACTAGTGGAAGTTGTCTCCCCAAAACTTTCTCGCATATTCTCTAATGCGTGTTATACTAGAAAACGCCTTGTATGGCATTAGCGTGCGACAGTTACGAAATATTAATCTTTGACGTGAAATTAGTATTTTTTGAGTGTATCGTGTCATCCTTGGCGAGTTATTTGGCGATTAATTCCTGGCATGCGATAAATAGAATAAGCAAATTAAATTTCTGTTTTAGACTCGTTTTCGCCAACAAAATAGACTCGTTCGAAACTAAATTTTTCATAAAACTACACTTATAGCCACAAAATCACATACCAGATTTGATATATTTATATCATTGCATTTTTCAGCTGTCGCATTTACCTGTTTCTAAAAGTACAGAGCAACAGATGATCAATCCCTTGTTGAGTTTGGCTCAAAATTTGATAGGTGTCTAGACTATAGATGTTAATTCTGTGCATCGGATTTTATCTCTCTTTGTTTTGTAGTTCTCGTATTCGAAAAGCAGGGCAATCATACTTCCTCTGAGCAGATTTTGCTTAAAATTTCATAGAAATATTACTATAAGATGTACACATTGATATAAAGAGCATAAGCTAAATTTCATCCATCTAGATCAAAGCATTTTTAAATTATGTTTGCCACAGACAGACAAACAGGTGGACATTTTCCAAAAATGTGTTTTCAAAATTCAGGAAGATCTAAAAGATTCGCCAAAGTCTCGAATTCGAATTATTTGGCGATTACTACACTTTCTCGATACTACGCATACCAGAAAGTAAAAAAAAAAATGTACGAGCAAATGAAAACCCACAAATGGTATTTTCCCATATTATATAAGGTTAGGTGGGATAAAATGATCCTAAAATTGGTCATTTTCAATTTTGGCAATCTGTTAAATCATATTAAATATTTACATTCTTTTTGAAAAATATTTTTCATAACACTACTTGAGAGTTGCCGCAATTTTTTATTTAAGTATTGAAATTGAATAATTACTGCTTTTTTTGCTTCATGAGATTGGATAAAAAAAATTGTATAATCTGTGCCAAAATGTACAATCAATGGAGTAAAATGATCATAGATTGGAAAAATGAAATGACTTATAAAAAATCTTTTATATGGCAAAGATCAACTGGAAAATAGATATTGCATCCTTTATTAGACATATTCATATAGAAATTTTGACATTTGAACTTAATTAGCAAAAATTAAATTTATTCAGATCTATAGTATAGAATATTGGTTCAAGTAATATTTATACGATCCATTCGCATATTATTTTTCCCGTCTACATATTATGGAAAAGTATACTTCTTTCCTAAAAAAGATTTAAGATTTTGCAAAAACCATTTTTTACTTAGAAAATTCAGCCAACGGAAATTTTCATAAATTAAATAAAGCAATTTGTTATGTAGAAACCGATTTCTGGTGTTTTAATTAGTTCTTTTCAAATAATCAATTATTTTTAAAGATCTTTTTGTTCCGCTTTATTTAATAGAAATAATGATAGAATTACTACTTTTTTTTCTTCACTACATTAAATGTCATTTGTTTCAGTTGCTATACAATGTCAACAATGGTAAATACAGCCTGAGGTAAATGCACTGCGGAATAAATGTTATTGGAAAACAGAGCTAACTTTTAACATTGAATTATAAGCTGATATGAATGAAATTTATTGTAAATAAGTAAGTTAAAATGGTAAAGGGTTAAAAAAGAATTCAAAAATTTTCATAAATTAAACTCATCTTAGCAAAGCTTTATGACTGTTCAAGATAATAAATTATGCATCAAAGAAATTTAAGTTAAGTATTCATCAATGAAAATATTCTCTTAATAACATTTTCAAAGGGAATAATTAATTAAAAAGCTAATTTAACATTTATTAATTATCTTAAAACAATAAAGAAACTTTTAATTAGTGAAGATTACTACTCAAACAAAAAAACATCAAATATTAATTAAAAAATGTAATTTAATAGAAGGATTAATTATTCAAAATAATAATTTAAAAAAGTAATTCATGAAAAGCCTCTTTTAAAAAGTGTTAATTGATTACCAAATAACCTTCTTCCATTTTGACACCCGTTGGAAAAAATAGCTTGGTAAACTAGATAACTAGATGTATTTAATAGACAATACAAGATTAGTGTTAATATTTTATCACTTCTGCAATATTTTTTAGCGTGCATCACTGAAAAAAAAAATGCTTTATTTGTATTTAAATGAAGAAGAAATATTAAATTATATTTTCTGACATTTTAAGAAGTATATCAAAAGGAATTTATATTTTGTGTATTAACTACATCAGAATGGCAATTAATTTACAGAGAGAAAACTTACAAAGATTCTTTGAAATCAATTAAAAAGTAAAGAAAGAAATCAGCAGTTTGATTAAGTTGTTGAATCAATAAAAGAATAATAAAGATAGAAATTTTTGTTTCAAATACAATTGATATCCATATGTAAAATATTTTCTTCTAAATAATAAGACAAAATTTATGTATTTTGTATCTGAATCTTTTCAAATTTCTGAATCTCTAAGACTCGGAGAATTTTCATCTTTAATTCGTCCTTCTTGAAGATTTGAAATTTTTATGTTTTTTCCCTTCCAAAATGTTTCAATCCAGTTACGGAATCAAATCTATGAATTGTCTTAATTTCTTAACTTTGATTTAATGAAATTCATCAGGGGAAACTTTCTATATCTAATTATTTAATTATTACAAACATTATCAGATTTGAAACGATTAAATTTCTTTTCTTTTTATGAATTTTTTTATTTCATATAGTTTTATTGAAGAAACAATAATCTTTGAAGACTTATTTGTGGTGGAACTGGAATCTCTTTGCTAGATACACTAGTCTTAAAAATAAACAATATTCGGTTTTTCTAATAAAAATTTCTATATCTTTTTAAGATAATTAGATATTTTTGTAAGATTATGGTTTTGTTATGAGTAAAATCTAAGCCTACTTTTATCTCGGTTTTATTTTAATCTCAAAAATGTGAACATTTGAATTCGAAATTAGTTGAGTGTATGCCCATCGTAAAACGTTTGGCAAAGGACTAATTTCTAATATAATGCTTATGCTTTATTAACAGAAAAAAAGTGTATTAAAAATATTGTATAAAAAATGTATAAAAAATATTTCAAAAAAAATATTTTCTATTTAAAAAAATAAAAATTTGAAATAAAAAAAATTTAAAATGCTCAGTTCTGTAGATGATAAAATAGAATATTTATGTACTTTTTTCACATATTTTTTCCAGCGGGAAGAAATTTATAGAAGTTGTTTTAGGATCATCATTTCTTTAACTGTTATATGAGACCACAAATCGAAATACAAAGAGAATTTGAAGATTCCTTGTTTATTCTTGATTCGTTGCAATTTCGAAAGATTTTATATCGTGCTAAATATTACTGTGGTGGGATAAATTGGGAACATAAACTATTTTTCAACATTTCTACGCAACAATTTTCTCATAATAAACGGAATTTCCAAATATACGCCGCATTAACAAGAATATTTTTTAGAATTTCTGAAAATATATTTTAATTTGCATTTAGTATTAAATTTCATTTACTTCCATAATTTCATATTTTTAGCTTATAAAATTTATTTTATTGCATATCAAAATGGCTTCTCTGCACAAAAATAATTTTCCAATAATACGAAAATCTTTGACAGTAAGTTTAAATCAGAAAGTTATGATAACTTCTATTGTTTTGCAGTGTAGGAAAACTTGAAAAATTGAAGTTCGAAAAGTTTTGTGAAATTCTGCATTGTCGGCTTAAATCTGCAGTCACAGATGTTTAGAAAAAAATCGAGCTTTATAAAACGAAATGCATTATTTTATAGTAAAAATTATGTTTCAAAGTTATTCCAATTTTTTTGAAATAATGTATAAAAGTTGCAGTTTTGAAGTTCAGTTGATTCCTGATCAGCATTACAGCATACGTAGGAACTGTATATTAAAAGCCTACAACTCTCTCGAGTGACAAATGATATGGTGAATTTTAGGGCTGCTGTATATTTCTTGTGATCTAACATATTATTTTTGCACCATGCACATATCCCCAAAATATCAGTTTACATTATTCATAGTCATTTTTTGGAAACATTGCTGAAAAGACAACATAGTGGATAATTGTTCAGAAGTTGTAGAATAATGTCATTTCGAAGCTAAAAAAATCATTAAAGATAGAACTACCATATGAAAGCACTTAAGAGACAGCAGAAAGGCCACTAAATCTCAAGAGGATTTATATGTATCCTTAATAGCAAAATGGAACGAAAATCTTATGCTTTGTCAAGTAGCTGTAGACCTTTCAAATATTACTGACAATCGAATATCATTCATTGCTAATTAACTCATATTGAACTATATTTTTGTATTATCTGTTATGTGCTTCCATTAAGAAGACTCCATCATTGAGTAATACTGCATTGGTCCACAGAGCATTTGGGGTCAGTAGGCAGTACTGACGTACTCCAAAGGAAGTACTCCAAAGGATCCCTATTCACCTTCATGAGTGATCTTGGGCATCGATTAGAATACAAAGAGGAGGGAACTTCTTAATATAAGCCGCAAATACTTAAAGGGGACTGTTTTGCGTTTGGATTAATGGTATATTCGAACATTACAAGCAATAGCAAGACAAAACTTCATATCTTTGAGTGACAGTGGTACCACACTGGCGTTGGCCCAAAATTCACCTGGGTCATGCCAACCTCTTTTTTTTTTAAATATAAAATTAAGAGTTCCAAAATTTCTACTTATTCATTAACCAATACTCGTAATTATAATTTTTGGAATTCTGGAAAATCGACAGAATACATGGCTTATGAAATAAAAAATGCTTTTAGTGAACAGCTGTTTCTCTGAAAATATTGTTCTTGTTGTTTTAAATTTCAATTAAATATTATTGTCTAACTTAAAATTCATTCTTAAATAAATGATTTAAAATTCAATTACTTTACTTAAATTATTGATTTAAATAATTACTTTACAGAGGCGCGCTCTGGCATGGGGACGAGAAGCTTTCGGTATTTTAGTCACGCTTCCCTTATGGTTATTTTACTAGGGTCCAGTTACCTTAATGCCGATTATGCGACGTATGTTCTACGAGTCTGGTTGTATCGTTGTAAGCAATGTCTATTAGGACATAAGACCTTAATTCCTATCTCAGTGCCGTCGTAACGACGGTCATTCAGTTAAAATCCGAATAACTTCGAATGAAACAGAAATAACTTCATTGCAGTTCTATTTATTTTCCATAGTAAAAATTCATTAAATCAATATTTTCGTCCTATCCAACATGAGACATTCCCTAGTTTTTAATCTTTAACCCATTTTCAACATTTGATAAATCCACCGCTATGTTTCCCCCGTGATTGTTTTCCGACCGCTTTTCTTATATCATCGAAATCAATTTTTCAATTATTCACCCATTTTTACTGAAGTGCTCCATACCGATTCCCATGTTGGATGCGATCTTATTTTGCTTCAAGATAAATGTTGTTGTTCTTGCATACCTGGAGCTCTGTTTTAACATCAGAATTAATAGACATAAGGCTGACTTTGAAAAGAACTGTCGACCGTTTTTGAGCTCGCTTTTTGCATTCATTCAAATATCATGATCGTTCGAGAAATTCTTGATCATCCTCAAAATCTAAGACATCATATTGCCTTGGATATTCTTTGCCTTGTACGCATATTGAGATTATGTTATTTTATTATGTTGGATCCCTGGTCATGTAGATATTCAAGGTAATACTACTGCAAAATCTGTTTCTATCTCACTGAACCACCCTCCTCTCTATACAGACTTAAAACAATGTCTTCCTTTCCTATTTAGAAATTATGGCAGTGCCTATAGGTCCAATCTTATTCCATACAATTAGTAATACAATTCTGGGCGGTTATTCCAATGCGTGTGCTTGTTGTTAAATTAAATCGATTTCGCATTGAACATACTCGTATCACAAATAAGTACCCTTTATTTGACAAGTGGGTACCTGCTTGCATTGCATGGCTCAAAATTCTTGTTGTTTATCACGTTTTTATTGAATGTACTATTTTTAAAAATCAGTGTTTACGCTTTTTTAATTCAAGTGAGCAGGTTGGAGAACTTTCTCATTCACATATTTTTGCAATGCACACTGCACTCTTCTATGAGCTCAAGAGCCTGTTTGGTGTAAGGCACTGACAGCCTTTTGACACTACGTTAATCAACATGGAATTCATTATTATGAAGAAAGATCTTTCTTGCACATATTATTTAAAAGACGATATAAAATGGGATTTGATTTTATTCCGGAAAAAAAAAATCCACATTAGTTTCTATTACATGCTTGTCATATTTAATTCTAATATCATAACTATTTACATTACAACTCTTCCATAATGATTGTAGAGCCATTTGAAGATATTTGAGTTTCATTTTACAATTGAAGAATTTCTTACTTCGTAATGGTCTTTTTTATACGAAAATGATGAGGTACAGAAAAAAAGCCCATCAACAATTTAAAACATTCTATATTATTGTTACATGAAACTCTTCCTAATGAGTCCTCTATTTCAGTTCGAGATACATTTTCTTCCGAAATATCGCATCCAATAGACACGTCTTTAAATAATAATTTCTGTTTTGACCTTGATCTCGATGTTTTGACCTCGATCTCGATGTTCTCCGATACCCCAAATTCAACATCCATATTTTTATACAAGTATATTTTATAGTTTGTTCTTTTTCTCTATTCAATGTACTTTGTTTCCGGATACAATAAATTCACTAACTATGTTTTGTCCTCGATCTGGATTCGATATCCACTAGGAGCTAAAACTGGGGAACCTTTCGAAAAAAGTACATTTAGAAGATTGAATGGCTCATAACAGCATTAATATTTGCAGTAACACCCTGAAGCTATATATCATTTTCAAGATAATTTAACCAAGAAAATAATGCATTGAATAATGTACACTTGTCTTGATTTCTCATATAGTTGTATCTAAATTACCAGAATGAAGAAGCACACCTTGCTTAAGACACAGATTTCTTTCATTTCGATGTATAATTTAGAAGAGATTTTAGAAAGGCCAATAAAATGTTATGCATAGAATTCAGCAATTGATACTATATTTTGAAATTGAGAAGAAGTCGTTTTCTTTCTTCAGTTTTAAGAATGCTAGAAATTGTACAAAAGATTTACTAGCCACCCGAAAAATTGCATGAAATTTTACTTTTTTAAAAATTATAATGTATAAGCAAGACGCAAATAAGGAGCTTAGTTATAATGAAACAGACAGAAAATTAGCGGAAATCTCACTAAAGGCCTTTGTTTAGGGAAATATAGGGAATATAGGGAAATTTAGCCACTAGAAAACCAAATTGGTAAATGAAGGAAAAGGTGCACATTAGTGATTAACTAAAATATTGTGTCTACGTGACAAAAGAAAATTATTTGGAGGTATGCAAAATTAGAGGGCACGATTCGATGTGATGTTGTATTCGTTTACCATCCGACTCCGATTGCAGGAATCTGGTCTAAATGCAAGAATTCGGCAAAAAAAGCCATTCATAAATCGGAAAAAAAAAGCAAAAACCGATATTAATTGGGGAACAGATCTATGTGAAAATGTGATTTGGAGTGACTAGGCCAACATTTCTCAGTTTCATAACGATGGAATAAAATTCGTAAGGAAAATAATATAAGATGATTTCTATTTTGATTGCATTACGCCTACCTTTATGATTTTAGGTATGACAACAAAATCCATGGTTTGCATTAGCTTGTTTAATGATAATATAAATGTCCAAAATTACATAAATAAAATACACATTTTAAACTGCTGCCTTCCACAGTAATCTTTTGCCATGTAATGAAGGATTTGCAATTCATCATGATTCGGCTGCATATCAAATTGTCTCTCTATATAAAAAAATTTGGCTTCAAGGTAATTGTATTTCACTATTGGAAAGACTTAGGAATAACCCAAACCTTAATGCAATCAAAAGTCTATGGAGCAGATTAAAGAAACTTGTTATCCAAAAGCAACCAAGGAATAAAAACCAATTTAATGAAACTATAATTCAGTCTAAGGTATCATATTATTACAGATGAAGCTCTGATGGACTCCACGAGGAGATTATATTAAAGTTTACTTAAATATGTACTAACTACCATAAGTGAAAATTTTTATATATTTCATTATTTCTATATTTCCTTTTCCTTCTTCATAATTGATGTTCCAATACACGTATCCAATATCAAAATTATTTTATTAAAATCATGCTTAAATTATTTTGAAAATTATATGTATGACTTTATGGTATTTTAGTTAACAAGCTTGCTGTTATGAGCTTTTAAATCAAGAAGGGATTTTTTTCCATTAGGTTCCCCCAATTTTAGTCACTAGTTTCTCATACATTTCAACCAATGTCCACATTATGACCAACTGTTTCCTTTATCAATCAGCTTTATCCGTTGTTACTCCAATAAACTAACGACCCTTTCTCCCTCGTAATATGTGCTCGACCCCCACGGATGCCAGAATCTTTCTTCTGCCATACCCCACTTCCTTTTGGCGTCCATGAGAGAACGTGCGTGCGTGTGTGTTCATTACCCAACATTGTTCAATTACCGTCGGCTTGCCAATTTCCTTAATAACGCCTCTGTCAATAGATAAATTTCAATTTCTCTAATGGCGCTCACAAAGGATCTGTCTCCTCCCCCTCTTCCCCTCTGCCATCCCTTGCGCCGTGGTGCAATGAAAGGTGAGCTCGGAATTTCGTAGATTCTCCCCACCCTTTCTTGTAATTAAGGAGGGCGACAAATAAGGAGCCCCGTAGCAATTTAATTATTTGAGCGCCCGTGTGTTAGCAGCGAAAACAACTGCGGGAAAAGAGCGACCGGTAAAATGGTCCCGTTTTGTGTTAGGTGGGTTTAAGAGCTTTTTCGAAGCCGGATGCCGAGCCGTTTTGGCCCGAACGGCGCATTTTGGCGATTTATCTCGCGTTCGTAAAAATACTGCTGTCGTAAACGTTAAGTTCGTTACGAGCGCTCTGGTGAGGAAGATTCGGGTAGTGAAATTTTGGAAGGAAGAAAAAAATAATAATAATAACAATGAAAAAATGGGAAAGTCCTATTGCAGTGACGTGTAGTGCATTTTCTTCATATTTTCCACCGTCGCTTGTTTAATGACTTTTCTCTAATTAAAGAAACTCATAATCTTTCAGAAGAAAAGTAATTAAAAAAATTTTCAAGAAAAAATGAATTCATAGGTGAGTTGAAAGCTCTAAACATAATCGAATTTCTAACATCATTGTAAAAGCAATGTTATTTCATTTGTAAAATGAAAGTTTTTATAAATAAAGAATTTTGTCCTCCGAATGAATACCATCCCTTCATAGAGAAATATCTGAGTTATTCTGACTTTATCGTATGCACAAATAAATAATTGAAAAATTATTTGAGCAGTAAGCATTTACAGTAAATAATTTACATTCCATTACATATAATATTACATACATATAATATTTACTTATATTTAAATAAAGAATTTTTCCTTCCAAATGAATACTGTCTCTTCTTAGAAGAATATCTAATTTTAGTTATTCTCACTTTATCGTATGGAAAAAAAGTTTTAAGCCGTAAGCCTTTACAGTAAATAATTTGTAGTTAAATACATGTAATATTACACACATATAATATTTTTTTACATTTAAATAAAAAAAAATTCCCTTCCAAATGAATACCACCCCTTCATAGAGAGAAATTTTATTCGAGTTATTCTCACTTTACTGTATGCACAAATAAAGCATTTAATTTTTTTTAAGTAATAAGTATTTATAGCATATTGATTATATTATTTATTAAATATAGCCTCATATTTTAAACTTATTTATAATATTTATTTAAATATGTTTATTATTTATTAAAAAAGTGTTTAATTAAAATTTAAATAAAATTTTCACATAAATAATCCATTTCAAATTTTTTTTTATCTGAAACAAGATTTAAAGCATTCACTTTATGATTTATGCAAATATACCAAAAAAATAGTTTCTTCAACTATATGAAAGATTTTTGCAAAACAAATATATGCGTCACATACAAAAACATGAATATATATATATGAATCATAAATAATAAATCTCATTAAAAAGCTAAATTTTATGAATTTTTTTTTATATATTAATTTTAATAATGAGCACAAATTTTTAAAAATATTATGTTGTTGGAAGCCGTTATAGAAATTACATTTAATTAAATTTTTCTATATTTATTGATATTAAATATCTATTTCGATCTATATAAATCTATCTATTCTCTTAAAAATGTGTTTAAGATAGTGCTACTAATATGGATCCAATTTTTCTCTTGCAAGAAACCTATTATTTATAATATTTCATTTTATTATTATATGAATTTCATACAATTTTATTAATTTTTTTATTTGATGAGATAATGAATAATATATAGAGTGCATTGTAAAAATTAAAACAGTTATAATTTAATTGGCGTAATGCGTATAATACTGAAAATATACGTATTATAATAGGCATAGTACTGAAATATTTTTTAGTTGCATAAAATGAATTAAAATGCTTGAAGCGCTGGAGAAAATTCAAATACCAGAAGAAAGTACATATTTACAGACATTTATAAGGATTTTAACTGAAATTCCAAATTTAAATGATTTATTCAATGAACTTAATTGTAATGTATTTGAATTCATTATAAAAATATGTTCCCATTATATGTGCGATTGTATGAAAAAAGATATCAAATATTTATATTAAATTACAGACACTTTAATTTATTAAAATGTAGGTATTCAATTTATTTAGTTCTTTAAATATACTAATTTTGCAATGTATTAAAGTATTTTCTATCTTCCTAATCCAGACAAAAATATATTGCAATAAAGAAACAATCGAAAAAAATTAAATGGTAATTTAGCTGAAAAGTTTTTACAGAACCTTAATTATTTCCAATATTTAACACTTAGAATAGAACATTTAGACAAATGAAATTTTCTAACATAGAAAAAGAAGCATAGATAAAAAAAAACCTTCTGTTGAAGTGATTATATTTTTATATACTTGATATTAGCACACAGGAAATGTTGCATCAACTGAACATTTTTTTATGAAAACAGCAAATAATTAGATTTTATATGTTGTAAATAATATATCGGCAAAGAAAATATATATTCATATTACTATAAGAAATATTTATAATGTGAGAAGTTTATACGAAATAATTATTCTTATTTTTATTCTATAAATAAAACTCCAAAAAAGATAAATATATTCTCTCCAGGTATTATAAATGAATTCCAGTAATTGTTACATTGAAGCTTAGAATTTTCTAAATCCATTAATGCATTTTTAAAAAAAATAATATTTGAAAGAAATTTAATACTATTTTTGGTTTAACGAAACTGATTAAACCTCTTATTATACAAAAAAGAATATTTCAACATTATTAGAGGTTTAGATTTCTTGATTGTTCATGTAGTAAAACAGATAAGCTACAAGGATTGTCTTCTTTAAAGAGTTTTATGGGATTTGGCAAAATGTTTGATTTACTGCATAGATGATTTGATTTTTATGGAACTAGTAACAAGGCTAAAAAAATTGAAATGCTCTCTAGTGCTGCCCTCACTTTTCCTATAGATTTATATACATTCTCCAAACATATATAGGTATTCGGTAGAAATAGTCGAGTGTACAAAGTTTTGATGCAGATGGTTAAACAACTAAAACTGTTCTTAATACAAACAGGATCAATTCATGAGATGTAATAATCACATGGCAAATGTAACGCAAGCCATCTGACATCTAATTGCATTATTTTCAAAGACAATAATTTCTCTTTTCTTCTAGTTAAGCAATTAGTTGAAAAAATTAAATCAACGTTCATAATTTTACTTGTATATGTGAGCTTAAGTTGACTCCATCTAGATCTTTCTGCCAGCAGCGAATGGTGCTAATGAAATCGGTAAAGATCTTTTTTATTTAAGTGGTGCTCAAGTTTGGTATGTAATTTTTCGTCTCGGATACCATCTTAGTCATTGCAACACGTTCCAATAATCCAAGAGGGCAAGCTTTAAATTACAACATCCGTAGATCTTCCCAGTTCAGAATTTACAAGTTGAAACGACCTATTTTTCAAATTTATAAGAGCTTTCTTAACTTTTACTTATAAGAATCATAAAAAAGAAAGTATTACAACAGTAAAAAAAACTCGAACTCGTCATTTTGAGGAATCTCCACATTTCAAATCTTCCTGAGTTCGAGAAACACGTTTCTGGAATTATGTCTGTCTGTCTGTGAACATAATAACTCAAAAACGCTTTTATTTAAACGGATGGAATTTGATATATATTGTCTTTATATCAAGTCTTCAAATTTTTAATAAATTTTGAACGAAATCTTTTCTGAGAATGTCTATCTATCTGATTAACATGATGACTGCAAAGCGGAGAAAGCTCGATGAATAAAATTCGATACACAAATTTAACATTTTAAGTATAGATACTTATGAAATTTAGAAACAATTTATTAAGCGGTTGACCGTTTGTAGGTCAAGCGATTCCAATAAATTTCAAGGTTGGTAGCTGAAAGCTAAGACAATAATTTTAAATGTGTACCCAAAATTCTATAATTTAATCTTGATATGAATAAAATTTATTTTTGTTATATTTTAGCTCCTCGGTTCTTCTCTTCCCCTTAGTTTGGCAAAATAAACTTCTCTTGGCGCATGCGCAAAAGTGCAGTCTTTCCGTTCCAGTCTCTCATAAATGACATACCGAGACATATCTTTCACATCCTTAACGTCACATTTTGTTCTGTCCCTAAAGATCAGGTGGTTCTTGTCCGCATTTAATTAGATGCAAATGAACATATATGAAAACAAAAATTACGCTTTATGGCATGTAAATAAAAACTATTTGTCTTATCTTCATCTACCTAGATTGCATCTAGGGGTCAGCCTAAATTGCATCAGCTTAAATTTACACCATGCTATTGGTTATTTTTCTGCTTAAATTTACATCATGCTATTGAAGGAGCTATTGAAAAATTATGGTTTTAAATTCACACACACGCGCGCGCGCACTCAGAGTGAAAGCTTAGTTGAAACAATAAAGTCGATTTGAATTTCAATAAAACAATAAAAACAATTTTGTTGCAAACTGTTTTTTAAGCTAATTTTAAAAAATTCATTCAAAAATTCAGAGAAAAAAATTATTGTAACAAAATTAATATCACTGAAAAGTTAATTTTGTTAAAAAAATTATAAGTTAATATTAAAATGATTTTTGCGCAAAAACAGTGCACATATATAATCAAGAGTAAATATTAAAATCTTGATTGATGCTTTGTTAATAAAAAATTTATTTTTTATTTTGAAAAACTCTCTCATAGCGAATCAAATTTGATGGCTCTAAGTCCAATAACTTTAATGTAGAGCACTGCAGTCTGAGTATAGCGATTTTAATATGAAGCATTTCATTAAAGATATACCCTCCTGAAAATAGGTTTAAGCTAAACAAATATATATATTATGAAATAACCAGTGGAAGTGATCTCCGGAAACTTTCACGTGTATTCTTTAATAAATGTATTCTGCGTTTTATTACTGTGTGCTACTGGCGAACAATAATTACGAAAAAGTTTAAAAGCGTACGCTTTTCGGCGATTTTTTTGACGAATAATGCTAGGATGTGGTTAGCACACAAGTACCAGAAAGCTGCATATGTATTTTGGACGCCTTTTTTACAACTAATTGAAACCAAAATTTGAGACAGAACTGCAAATGTGGTCACAAAATCACTTACCAAATTTCCTATATTTAAGTCATTTTGTTTTTGTGATATCGTGTTTATTTTCTTGTGAAAGTATAAACCAACAGACGGTGAACTTCAATATGGATTGGTTTCATAATAATACTGTAGATGCTAAAGGTCTGATAAATATCTATACTCTAGATGCTAAAGGTCCGAACCAAATTTTACTTATTTAAGTTGTTACGTGTTTGGATTAATGCATTTGTATGAATGCAAAAAACAAACAAAAAAAAAGACTATCAGACAGTCAATCTATTGATAGATATGGTTCCAGATTTGATATATTCTACATATACACTTTAGATATTAAATTTGTGTACCAAATTTTATCTATCTAGCTCTCTTCGTTTTGCAGTAATTGCGCTAACTTATAATCGGATAGCCGATCAAACTTACACTATCTGAATATATATCGTTCAAAATTAATCCACAAAGTTGGTGTAAAAGCGTATGTCGTACTTCGCCTGATTTACTGAAAGGGTTTTTGAGTTATTGTGTTTATATGCAGAGAGACGAACCGCCATGGTTGAACAAACAGGCAGATATAACTTCAAGAAAGTGTTTTTCGAACTTACGGAAGTCTGGAAAGTGGAGATTCGAGAAAATTTCGAGTTCGAAGGTGTTTTTTTTATGATTATAATATATTTTTTCTATATTTCATATATGCAGAAGTAAGAATTAATAAAGAAAATTACATTGCTTCTAAAAGACAAAAACCACAATATTGGATCAAAGAAAAAATGTGTTACGTTTAGCATACAAGAATATGATCTAAAATTAATTTATGTTGTATTGTTGTATGAAATTGAAAAGAGGATATACGGATTTATATGTTACGATATGCAGAAGTGAGGAAGAATGAAACATATAAGCTATTAAAATAAAGATTTAAAATTACCCAATATCTGAAATATAAGAGTAGATAGAAACATTTTCTGCATATGATTTTCAGAAATAAAGCGGAATATTGCAATTTTTATTTACAATATTGTATAATATCGTAATAACATTAATAATAATAATATTTACAATATTATCGCCCAGGGTCAACTTTAATACAGTGTTTCTAAATTAGAAATAACGAAAAATTACACAATTCTGTCAAATCTGTTTTTATTAGTGTATCACCTAAATTTTTTATATAAATTTTACTTCAAAATTGAAAAAAAAAAGTTTTGAATACATTCATGATTATTACTGATTCTATTAAGCTTACAACACAAACGGAGTAAATTACGAACCCCATTCTGTTTACTTAATGAGTAACACTCCTGCTCTAGGAAAAGTAGAGAGAACAAACATTTCCCCCAAACCAAATCTTCTCGCCTAGAGCAACGCCTTGGCATTGTTTCATCACAAAGCAATTATAATTGGCTTGGCGCTGCCCACGGAGAGGAGGCTGGTAACCCTTTCCCTCTGGTTCGTGATAAGCATTGCTCCCTCATATCATTTACTCCTTTAATGAACAAAAAAGATTAAAGTTTTATTTTCGGCCGACGCTGCTCTATAAGCTATTAAGACCGGCCATACTATTTTCGCTAACCTTGTGGGCCTAGGGACTGTATATTAACGCTCTCCATTGTAAGTGGATGTGCAATTTTAGAAACGCTGAACTGCGTGGAGTGGAGTTTTATATTTGCTTAACGCGCGGCTGCTGTCTCCAGGAAAATTACGTTTAGATTAGAAATGTAATTTAATTTCGAAACACGGATGAGATAGAAAAAAAATATTTCTAAGTATAAACTTGGAGGTTAATATTGTTTCGAAAACAAATTTGTAAGAATTGTTTTTTCGAGAAGAAAAAAAAAATTAAATAAGTGTAGCAGAAAAGTAAGAAGGTGGGAAAAAACAATCTGGATTATGTTTTAGATGGCAAGAATTATTTTTAAAGAAAAAAAAAGCAAACAAATAGTTACAATAAAATTGGATTAGTTTCTTGTGACCATGATGTTTTTTTAAGAATATTTTGTTTAGAAAATGTGTCGAGATTTCTTTCTATTGTTGATAGTTAAAAGAAAATATATTCTTAAAAAAAAGAAATTAATTTGATCAAAAGAACTCAATTGTATATGTAAAGTCTTGATAAGAAAAGCAAAAATAAATTCTGAAGATTTTTATTTGCATGCTCTTCTTTGCATTTATTTACATATCCTTTGCATGTTTTTTTAAACTCTGACAAATATTTGAAATACCAAGGATATAATTTTGTTTATCATAATTATTACTTCAATTGGAAGAATAGTATTATTTTAAATACAAAATTATTGAATGGATGAATGCATCATGAAACAATTTCGATGGACTAAAATAAAATACAATTGAAATTTCGAACTCTAAGGAAGCAAAGATGTCACTTGTATGTCTTCTTTTTTGATAAGCCAGTAAATTATATGAAACAGCAAGAAAAATTCGTAATATTTTGTGATCAGTCCGGAATTAAAATATTGGTGGTATACTTGTGGTGGTAACTTCATAAGCCAGATTACAACCTCCGGAAAGGAGTGATCACTTTTATTTAGTGGTTATGTTACTCGGCTATGAAACCCACCGTTACGAGTTCGAGCCTCAAACTAGCACATACTTTAAAACTAAGTAGGATATGTGGGATATATTTACGTGCTCTTAGCGTTTTTTTAATTAATTAATTCTTAAAATTTTATTTTAATTATTTTCCAAAAATATGTGCACAAAGGCATGCTTATAATATCGAGGTAAAACATTTAGAGTTGCAAGTCTCCCAACAGAGCCAATGAAAACATATGTTGCTTCTGAGCAACCATGCCAGATAAAGGGTTAAAAAGCTGAAATTTATGATGCAATATTCTTAAAAATGATAGTAGACTAAGACGATTCATTTGCAATTAATCCAATAAAGGCTTGTTTTAACATCGCTCAGCATGACTCTGTGAAACGAATTTGCCTATAATCTTATAATAATAAAAATCAATGTTATTTTTTCTTTTCATATTTTATAATTAATTTGATTGTCCACATATTGCACCCATTTATAATTTAAAGGACTTCCATTTTTGTTCTGAAGTTGTATTGCACTACTATCTTTCTTAAACCAACTATAATATCCAGAAGTTCAAAATCTTAAGAATCAATAACTCCACAAACCTTCCCACACATTAGCAGGTATAAGGTGTACGCTAAAGTTCTTATATCCCACATTAAATTGAGAAAGGCGATAACTATTGCCACTAACTTGGTATATAATATAATAAAGTGACCATGCCTTACAAAATAAGATCGGTCACAGCGCCTTCTGTGGCAAAACAGAATAAATATTCCTATCTCGAAAACAGTACAAGATACTGGGGGGAGGGAGTCAATCATAAAACTGCAGAGTATCGATTATGTAAGAAGACACATTAAGCCCAATTATGCTCAGAACAAAATGTATGTCTGTCCGATCGCTCTGTTTTTCAAACTTGTGACATAACGACTCACAACAGCAGGAGAAAAGATAATCTTTTGAACAATAAATATCGACAAATAAACAAAAACGAACAATAAACAGATGACATTTCGGACACTGAAAATAAAGATATCTGCTGAGAATTACCTGTATTTTATATATGGCGTAAGAGTATTAGAAATATGAGCAAGCAAATGCTCGTTTGTCGTGTTTTATTTGAATTCTTGCGTTCGAGGTGTCTGTTGTATTTTTGCATTTTTTTGGCGTGTCTTGAACCATTTTCGAAATAAGAACTCTAATTACATTGTTTGCCAACAGGTGATGCTCTAACTGATCACGTCGTGCAGCGTATGGTAATTTTGTAATAAATAGATACCACGTTTGTGGCACATAGTGTCTGTCAAGTTTGTGTGTACATAGTTATCACCATTCTCAAATCGATTTGGAGTAGAAGGAATTTAGTGAGTATTATATGAAGAGTTTCAAAATATTTTGTTCAAGCTACGCTGTGTTTGTCCGTCAGGCCATGACGAACAAATCTTATAAAGCAGACTTTTTTTCCTCTAGAATTGTGACGATTAGAATGCAAGAACTACAAGTTTATTGGAAACAACGAAATAAAAAAGTTCAGACGAATTATTTGAATGGAGAGCTAAAGTAATTCGAAATTGCTGATAAACAATGCGAGAATATGAATGGATAATCCATCGCATTCATACACCAAAAATGGTTCAATGATAGACATAAAATCTCAACTTCCTGGATTTCTTACCGTGGAGATATTTCGAACTTAAAAAATTTAGCATTTGTTGATAGTCAAGATGATCTTGATGCAAACAGCTTTCATATGGAGGTGAATATTGCCTTCATGATGGACTTATAGTTCCTCTTTGGTATTTTGTTTGAAAGAAAGCATCCAGCAACAAATAATGTATTGCTAATGTGCATTGTGCTATAGATTCGGATAAAATGGGCCCCTATAGATTCGATTAATAAGTTTTGGTTTTAATGTTTTACAATCTGGACTAGAAAATAGATACATAGAAACTTTTCCCTCCATTTCATGCTTTTCATTCCTTAATCTAATAGATTACAGAGAAGAAGTGAAATTTTCAAAGAACAGGCAATAAAAGGTTCAGAATTTATGTTACGCTTTAAAATATATTACTGTTCAGTAAAAAAAAATTCACTGACAAAAAAAAAGAAAGAAAAAAAAAAGAGAGGAAACAAGCAATTTTCTTCATTTAATGTTTACTTTTACTTTTTCCGTTCACATTATGTTATGCTTTTTACTTTATTCACTTATAATTTATAATTAGTTTAAATTACCCGAAGTTTTCCCCTTTTTTATTACTGAGAATATACGTTCAAATTTAATGCGTTGCAGGAATAACATTTTTATTTCAAATAAAAAAACTTTCCGAAACAACTTATTTTTTCATTCTAAAAAAATTTGCAGATTCATTTTACATAATTATTTTCTGATTAAATTTGGCATAATTAAAATGTAACATATTTTTCTGCACTTTCCTAGTAACGAAGAAAACCTTTTCATCCATAATTAATTGTTTAAAAAAGTAGATTCAAGGTCCTAATTTGTTTACTTTTAATTTAATCAGTTCGTTTTTTGTTGGTTATCAAGTAAACAATTTTTTTTCAGCGATTGTTTTTATAGTAACTTCGTTTTACATTCTGTGTTTTAGCATATTTTAATTGAATAAAATCTGTAAGCAGAATAAAATTTTTTTTTTATTTTTTAAAAATAGAATTAAAATGCTTTGTGAAAAATTAATTTCTATAAGGAATAATAAAAAAACCCTTTAAAATCAATTATTCAAAATTTAAACTTACATTTCTTGTGTTATGGAATAATTAATTATGTCTATTTTCCGTTAAGAAAATATAAATAAAATAAATATAAATAATCTAATAAAAATTATAATAATAAATAACTTTTTATACTATTATTCAGAAATAAATTAATTCTTTTCTTTAAATTTTTTTAATTAGTATTATTTATTCCAATATTGAGAACATAACATGTGCTGACGTAATAATCCTGTTTTAATTTTATATTTATAATATTTGGGAATTACTTCTTCGAATTGAAGTGCATATTCAACTCGATTATTTATTATTAAATGCAATTTGTATACTAATAAATATTATATGATTCATTTTATTATTATATTGCATTAGTAAATTTTAAATAAAATACTGAAAATTAATATTTACTACTTACTTTATAAAAATTTTGTACTTGTGTATAAAGTTTTTATAAAGCTTTTCATAGTTCTCTATTGCTATAATATATGTAGTATTATCATCTTTAATTTTTGATAGTGGTTCTAATCTTTATAAGTTTAAAGCCGATCGCTTAACACCACTTAGCCCGCTATTTTTGTTCATAATGTTGATTAAAAGCACAACCGAAGAATAAAGACCATGATTTTCTTTCTGAGATAAATGTTCTAACGCCATACTTATTCTTATTTTAATCCAATTTATAAGGAAGGGAGGGGGGACACTAAAAGTTGGAAAGTGAATTAAATTTTTATTTATCTCTGTTTCCAAACCAGAAAAATTAGAAACGTGTAGTTTTGTGAGCACTTTACTTCGTAGCTGTGCTGTAATAGCAATACTGCAATGGTAGGGATTTGAACTCAAAACAACAATGGCAGGGATTTTAAAAGTATTACTTCATTTTCTTTAGAGTTTATATACCTCGATCCCTTTAACTTTCACATATTTTTGGAATTTACCCTTTAGACAGACACAAATTACAAATTAAGTATCCTTAATCACTAAAATAAGCAACCTGAAATTCACCATTAAGCCCAAATTTGTAATAAGAGATTATTAGATTCAAATTATCATCACAATACTAGACGTATTGTGATGATAATTTGAATCTAAGTTTAACTGCGGGCAGAAAATAAAATTCTTTTTTTTTCTTTTTTTTTTAAAATTAGATCTTGAAGCACTTGAAGACCAAGGTAATTATCGTCGGCAACGTTTCCGTCACTACCTCCATTTCCAACCTTATGAATGCCTTTTATGATAAATTATTAAAGTTGTATTATTATAAAGTTGTTAGTTATAAGTGATGTACTTTATAATTCTGCTCAATGGCAAGAAGATTAGAACAAGCTTTGGGTCAGAAGCAAAAAAAGGACATTCTTTCTTGTTTGTTTAAAAAAAATAGAGCATTTCTCTCTCACTCTCTCTCCCTCTTTTTTTTTTTTTTTTTTGCTTTGTCGCAATTCTTTATTGAAGACACCCCCAACCACCACAGAAAAGCGTTATTAAGATTAAGGTTATTTTTAAATAGAATAATTTTGAATAAAAAAATACAAATGGTCACAATTAATATAATTTTTTTTTCTTAAAGATATCACATAATTTTTTTAAGTACGCTCGTATAAGTTTTTATTTCTTTAATGTCGGACAGAATTACCCTGCATGCACTTCAGTGTAAGCATGCTGTGTTTTTTTGTATACAGTGCTCATTTAAAATAATATTTAGTATACTTGCCAATATATTCCACATAATTTTACATAATTTCTTCGATGTTGTACAAAATTACAATATTGAACATTTTGTAGCAAAAGCTTACATTTTCGATGCAGAAGAATCAAGTAAATATAAGCCAACTTAATTCTCCCCAAATGCTAATGCTAAAAGCATGAAAATAACATCGATTAAAACAGCAATTTACTTATAATGGTTGTCGATGAATTTTTATCTGAAAAAAAATATGAATCAGGATCGATAGCTGCGCTTTTAGGAGCATCTTTTCTTTTATAGAATTTCATAAATATTGAGGAAATCAACAGATGTTTTATTTGGAAATTGTTAATCACGCAATTTGTATTGATCTGTTAATATATTTTTCCAACAAAAGGAGTCCTAAGCTAATTTGTAAAAAGGCATAATTGGTAGCCACAACACACTACAATTGATTATATAGTCTTGCATTAAAGCACGAATGCAGTACTGAATCTATTTCTTTCGTGTGACAGAAAACAGATGATTGCTAAATATATAAAATAAATAACAAAATTCTGAGCTCCTTCTTGAAGATGTCCTTTTTGTGTCAAAATGGATTTAAATCTACATAAAATGAACGAAATGATGTGCTTTAATTACTTGTTTAGTTGTCGCAAAAAATATAACAAAAGTTATACGAGGAGGAGATTGGCCAAAGCAGGTAGTGAGAATGAAACAGCCACTGACTCTTCGCTTACTTATCAAGAACTATACTCAAATGAAAGATCTAAACTCAGTTTAATATGGTGTATTCCACCTGCTCAACAATGATATACGGTAACATCCCCTGGCACACTGCTGGAAATCAAATGTGACCGTGGCTCCCAGACTGCTCTGGATAGACTGAAAAGTGACCACCTTCAGTGTCTTTCCTTTGAAAGTGGTAGAAAAATCCATCCCACTTGCGAAAAAAACTGTGACCATCCAGTTTCACCGGATCACATTCTGGGTTGCATCGGACTTTCTAAGGGAAACTTAACAACCGATCCCCTTATTATTATAGATTTTTTGGTGGTCAACAACCTATTGAAGCTGATCTACATATGTCAGATGTTTAAATGTCAGGATAAGTAAAAACAAAATATAAAAATATGTAAAAATAAATCGAAATAATCAAAATATTTGCGAAAATGATAAATTAATGAAGATTCGTGTAGTATCTTAATTAAAAATCTTGTCAGAAATGTGAAGATATGCAAATTCTTGTTTCTGCCAAGTCGATGACAATTCAGGCTACCCCGAAACAGTCCCCTCCTAATATTAAGGCACTATAGTACCCCACAGGTGATCAAAAAGATCATCCGGAGAACATAAATTAATTCCTTTGCTATAAAACCTTCTAATTCATTCCACAGTAGAAAAATCCCCCCCCCCCAGGAATATCTATTTCGACTCATCTAGGTCATCAACCTCATCGGCAATACCTTAAAAGTTAAAAGTTTATTATATTTACAATAGTTAATGGAATGAAAATATGTGGTTTAACAAAGAAAACAAAACTTCTTTATTATTGTCATTTTTGACTACCAAAATAAAAGACAAACGCAAATACATACGCCCATTTTCTTCATAGGGAATCCAGCTTCTGTCATCGAGAGAAATACTCCCTTCCCCCCACCCCAAAGAAATATTTTATCATGAAACTCTTGTTAGTGAACAATAATAAAAATTGTTGGCAATATGATGATACAGTTAGTTAATACAAGTTAATAGTTTAATTTTCAAATTTCCTTTGAATCTATAGTTGGTAGTTCGAGTTATTTTTTTTTTAGAAAATGGATAATTTTAAAGTTAGATCAGATTTGTTATGAGTATGTCCTGATGAGAAGGCGATATTCTAATGAACCAGTTTTCTTATGTGATCTTTTGATAACGGAGTCCATAATATCAATATTAATAATAATCAATAAGTGGTGCATTATTTTGCAACTCCGGGTCGAAAATGATATCTTTGGGTTTGAAACCACAGTTACCAATTTTCATTGGTGAGTTTGATTTGAGCTTAAATAAGTGTCTAATCTGGAAATTACTAGAAATCTATTTTGGAAATGGAATCATCATTTTGAACATCATCATTTTGAAGGACAGGTAAGAAATTTGAATTGGTGAAGGAAAGTATAATACCCAAAGTACAAACGTGTATCAGTAACATACATAGCGTATCAACTTGAATCCGTAAATCTCCATGCCAAGATACGGTCACCAAAAAACCACCATTCTTTTTCAGGGAATCATGTTTGTTGGTGGCAGTAGAATTTAGAAAATTGTTAAACTGGATTTTCTCTTTAGTAGGTTTTTTTTTTGTCTGCGTAGCTTCTTCTCTCGTATATTTCAAAAAGATGAACAAGTTATTTTTAAAGGTTCTTCAGGCAAGGCTTCACATTTTTAACCGTACTTCAATAAATGGATTTCTGAACATTTTAAATTTATGTGCAGTGTTCATTCATTTTAATATTTCAATTATTCAAATTACTACAGAGTCAGATAACTAAAAATATAGAGATTTAAAAAATAATTTTAGACTCTTGTTTTGAAAGTTCACACAAGTATAAATTAATCGCCCATTTCTTTACATAAACTTCTGAAGATATCCCACGGGAAAAGTAATTCATCATTCTCAAGTACGAATGCCTGACATTTCCTTTCTCCGAGAGTATCCTTGGAGATGGATACATCCTGAACTCCAAATTTCAAACAGAAACCCGCCCACTACTATAGAACTTGCACGGCCTGGTTGGGCGGTTTGAAGTGAGAGGGGTTCAAAATTATTTTTCAGAATTATTATTATCAAAATTATCTTTTATTATGCATTTCTTTCATCAGGGAGAACTATCCACCTTGCTACAAGATAATATTGACTACAGTCATTATACTGTCAGGATTATTGACTGTAGGATAATTTATAAATGAGATAACTAATGTAAAATTAATAATGCTGATTATTTTTATATATCCAATATTCGGTATTTTTTTCTACAGTGATGCTTACTTCGATAATTTTATTCAATTCTCATATCATTAAATAGCTTGAAAAATTAAAACAAATAGGGAAGCATTAAATCTATTAGATCTAACTTATACCTCTACACCTTAAGAATATATAGCGACTTAGCCTATATATTTATAGCTTATATATAGCCTATAACCACTTAAAGAATTCAGACAATGAAAACGTTCGACAATTTCTGCAGGTTAAAATTGACCTTGAAGCATTTAGTCAATATCACCTTTTTCCAGATGATCTTCAAGGAAAACTGGTTCATATTGGTATTTCTAATGACGGAATTTAATAATAATAATTTTTAAAAAATCTTCAGCCACTACTCCACCACATCGTTGCTGAAGTTCTCTTAATCTTGCTAGTCCCTCCCCACTTTCCTCTTCAGTAATTCTGGTTTAGTAACAGGGTCAGCTGATCTCAATTAACTTCATCTTTTTTTCTTAGGATTTTTATCCTTTCATCTGGCTACTCTTCAACCGAGGAGGCCTGGTGGCTGACTAAAATCATTGGTTTCTCTTTTGGAATCACAATCACAAAGACTGGTGGCCGACTTAAATGATTGGTTTTCTTTTGAAATCGGAATTTCAGACAACCGACTAAAATTATTGAATTTTTTTAAAATCGAAGTTCGAGAGATTGGTGGCCGACTAAAATGATTAGTTTTTCTTTTGCAATCGAAGGCCCAGAAGCTAATGACTTACTAAAATCATTGGTTTTTCTTTGGAATTGAAATCGCAGAGACTGGTGACCAAGTTTTGGCTGAGGAATTAGAAGGTCTTGAGTTCGAATCCAGGATCTCCTACAGAACGTCTTTTGATATGCTCTAAATCTATTGAAGATCAAATACCGCTGTTGTGTTGGAAATACTTGAAGAAGACTTGCATGTACGGTTATTTTCCTTAATCTATAACTAGGAGGTCTGTCTATAAGCATATTTTCAAATCGAAACTTTAAGTAAAATAAAAGTAAATCTACAGTAAAATAAAGTAAATCTATCAGTCTCTATCTTATTAACTAAGATAGAGACTGATGAGAAATTAAAATAATATTTACTGAATTAATTTAATGCACGACCCCTCGTTATTGTTCTTCCCATCGTTAAAATAATTAATTGAAATGTTAAAAAAATAACCATTAATTAAGTTTTCTTCATTTAGTAGCTTATCAATTCTTGAAGTACTTCTTAAGCCTTTTTTTTTTTTTCATTCCCGCTTTCGAAATTATTTTCATACCATAAATGAAACGGTCATTATTTTTAAGTAAAACTTCTAAAAAGGAAACATCTTTTTACATCGATAATTTTTTTCCCTACTCTCCTTCGTGAACAGTGATTGCTTAAGCTTCGATTGGGTCTTACCACTAAAGAAATGGTAATTAATTTTCTCAAGACATGTAAAGGAAAAAAAAAGATAACTATGTCGAAAAAAAATTGAAGAATCGGTAACTAATTAATTCCGCTGAAATTATTTCGTCATAATAAACAGAATAATTAAACTAAATACTTTGCGTCCATTTTAATAATTATTGACTGCTACTGTTATGAAAAAAAAGCTACAAAAAAGCTGTCTAAGGAAAAAGAGAGGGGGGAGGGAGGTTCTTTAAAAGAAAAGCATTAAAAAAATCTTTATTTGCAGTTTCCGAGTACTTAAATATAGAAGAAAAGCACACTTCAAACCAATTCTCAAAGATAAAGAAGCTGGAAAAAAAATCTTCATATTGGTTTTTACTTCTTGGAGTCTTTATTATTCAAACACTTGAATATAAAATAAAAAAAGAGGAATTTTCAAAAAAAAAAATGGTACTTAAAAAATGGTACTTGTGTGTAAATATCTTCGTTTTCGAAGATATAAATTAATAAACGAAAGAAGAGATTTCAAGAAATATCAGGCGAGAAGACAATCGGTCACGTGGTTCGCAAAACACTAATCAAAGATCTTTAGTGGTTTTTAAAGCCTTATGTACACAACACAGAACACGAGAGCACCCTTGAAGAAATATTTTCAAGTGACGATTCTAAAGAAAAGAACGAAATAAGGAGTTTTTTTAAAGAACATCTTAAGAACTTTTTTATCATCGTCTTTTAATCATAAAAAGAATTTGAGAAGCGAAATAAAAATACTCTAATTTTAGAAAAAAAAGGTATTTTTTCCCCCTTTTTCTTCTTTAATTCGAACCCAATTCGTCTTTTTTAATTTCAGAATTCTCACTTCTTAATGCCTGCTTTAACAAAGGAAATGAACTAATTTAATAACAGAAAAAAAAAGAAATATGAAACACTAATATATATCAGCTTATGTATTTTTCTCGGTAATTTTTTAATATGCTGATAAATCACGATTTCAATTCGGTTAAATAAGAAATACTCCGGGGAAATTTTTTTCTTCCTGTTCGGCAAAGTTAATTAAATATTTCTCGTTTGAGATTTAAAAAAGAAGAAGGAAAAAAATCAGTAATTTTTTTTTCTTTCTTTTTAGTATTACTTTGAAACTATATGATATTTAATACTCAAGTTTTGATTATTGAAAGAAAAAAAAACGTTTACTAATTTTAATATCATGCAGACCTTGTATTAGTGATTTCACGATTTTTTTCAGTCTGTTTTTATTTCAATGTACTTAATTATGTAAAGCCTACATTAGAAATAATGTGATGCCTTTTTTTAAAACTTTTAATATAAACAAAAAAAATTATTCCAACATTTTAATTTAGAAGTAAAAACAATTAGATTAATTAACAGAATTAAAAAATAAACACTTTTGGAGCTTACTTCAACTACATAATTCTTTTTCTATCAAATGTTATTAAATTTTGCTCAGCAAAAGCGAAAAATTAATTTTGCAATCCATTAATCAATTTTTAATTAATAAATTTAAATACAATTTCCCTAAGCTATTGTCTGAAACATTTAAATAAATTATTTTAAGTTTCCATTGCGCTAGAATATTTCCTTATTATATTGCCATTTTTCGAAGGAAGAAGCATTCAAATTGAAGAATTCATTCCTATATATACTGTAGATAATGAATGATTCACAATGAAACTATTTTTAACATTTGTTAATAATATGAGTGAATATACAATACATTTTTTCATATCAGCCTTCTGGATGTGTCTAGAGAAAGCTTTATATTAATACACGAAATATCACAAGGTATCAATTATCCATCAATTATCCATATATATATATATATATATATATAAACAGTTGACTAAATTTTTAGTAGGAAAACTTTAAAAAATTGCTCAAGCAGTTTGAGAAATATTAAAATAAATTCTAAAAGCTTCTTTATAGTTTAGAAGACCGGATTGTGAAATAAGATGTTAAGAACACAAACATACAAAGAAAAATTTGTCCAAATATATAATTTACTTTTTATATTGCAATATAATATCTATATATATAAAATAGTGTCCTATATTATGTGATTGTTATACAAATGCTGAATTTTATTTCTATATTGCTTTATAATATACAATGTCATTTAATATGACTGCTATGTAAATATTATCGAATTTACTTTTTGCATTACTATATAATATAACTTAAATGCTTATTAAAATTTTTAAAATCAATTTCCTCTATATTTTAGAAAATTTTATATCAATGCACATATTACCATAAATAGTGAACAGATAATTCCTTACAATCAATTTTAAAGTAAAAGTACCTTCTCGGAAACATGGTGAGCATCTAACTTTTTTGAGGGTGAGGTGACAATAAAAAGCTGATTATTGCGGGAATATTTAAAAAAAATATTTTTTATGACGTCTAATTTACAATAATTATTACGCATTGTGAGGTGATCATATAATATATAATATCATTTCTGATTGACTTTATTTTTAATTGAAAACTGGAAGATTATACTTTTTTAATATTAATATCCAGTTTAAAATATCCATTAAAATTATACAAGAATTAAAAAAAAATCATGAATGATATTATGCACAATTTTTTTTATCAAGACACAGCTCATTTTTATAACAATAGAGTGAATGGACCTTTTATTTTAAACAAATTTTGATTTCTTATTTTAGTTTAATAACTCTATAATTCATAACCAAAAATAATTAATTTAAGGGACTTTAAACGGATATATTTGTTTATAAAATCATGAATTAAAATGCATCGTTTTTGTCTTTCAAAGATAAAAATAGTATTAATAATCAAATTTTACTCAGTTATGGCTATTTGAATGTGATTGAAAACTAACTTCAGTGCACTAAATGTTTTTTGGAAGATTCTGGAAATAAAGTAGATGTTAAAAGGATGTAAATCATTTGGAAAGTTGAATATGGAATGTGTTTGAAATTTAAAGGCTATTTTTAAAATATCTACAGCATTTAAACATATTTTTTACTGAATTCAGATATATTTTTAACTCATCATGCGAATATTTTCATGCTCCTAAAAATATTCTGAAATGGGATTCTGCTTCGATTTTACTAATTATTATTCTTTTAATAATTATTTCTTTTCGACGAAAATGGTAAAAGAAATGTAATACAGGGTTTGTATATTGAAGTTTTAGAAAAAATTTATTTAAATTATAATAAATATTCTAATTATTCCATTACTATTTTGAAGATATATTTATGTATGTATTTTATCTAAATACATTTAATGTGCAGACGAAACAAAGTTTTTACAAAAGTACCATTATGCACAATGTTTCTATAGAATGGAGAAAATTTGAGAACTTTTTCTATAACACAGCACACAAAAAAAGTAGATTTTAACTTTAAGTTGAAGGAGAAAAAAAAAAGCTTTGAAATTTGATTGA